>JAHWFO010117030.1:1287-39317 GCA_023313115.1 Rhysida immarginata
ATGTTCCACTAAGTACATACACCAAAATGTACTGCATTTGGCCTAATAGAATTCCCGCTAGCGAGCTCTAAACACCTGAGGTAGACAGTAACCTTTTCCTAAATCTGAGGTAGACAGTAACCTTCCTCATGCTTTGAAGGTCAAGTATGCAAAATTTTATCTAGATCGGAATAACACTGTAGATTTGTATAAAACACAAACAAACCCACAATCCCACAAACAAACAACCTTCTTTATATACATAGATAGATACTAGCAGAGGACACGGCGTTGCCCGGGATAATTACACAGTAGGTAAAGAGAACAATCTCAAGAAGTCAAATAAACTGATGTGTTTTTTGGAAATAAATTGTAATAGGTTATGCACTGCTAAAACGTGCCAAACACACAAACACACACACATAAACACATGCACACACACAAAGAAACATATACACACTTTTCCCAATCCTCTGAACGCTTGTTAGGGAGCTGAAGGAAGACACGTTATCTCCTTTGCCTCATCGAGAGAGGCTGCCCTATCTATATCATCTACTAGAAGAGGTACCCGGCGTTGCCCGGGATAATTATACTTGCACAAACTTTTCCTTTCATTGTTAGTCATGAGATATTGATTGTTGGTTCATGCAGAGCGTTTGTGAATTGCGTGTTGATACCATTGTTGATACCTCTTGTTGTACAAACTTTGCCTTGCATTGTTGGTCATGAGATATTTCTCATTAATATGCCTTGCCATAACCATGAATATCGATTTTTTATCGATATTTATTATTTTTCCGAAATCTGAGGTAGACAGTGACCTTCCTCATGCTTTGAAGGTCATGTATGCGAAATTTTATCAAGATCGGAATAAAACTGTAGATTTGTATAAAAAACATACAGACCCACAGACAAACAGACCCGCAAACATCCTTCTTTATATATATATAGAAGATTATATCCATTTCCTGTTCATTTTACTACTTCTTGGAAACGAATGTTCTATCATTCCGTCATCATTTTATGTTCATTGTTATTGATGAATTGCGTGTTGATACCATTGTTGATAACTATTGTTGCACAAACTTTGCCTTTCATTGTTGGTCATGAGATATATATTGCTGATCCCTGCCTAGTGTTTGTGAATTGCGTGTTGATGCCATTGTTGATACCTATTGTTGTACAAACTTTGCATTCTTGTTCATGAGATATTTCTCATTAATATGCCCAGCCATAACCATGAATATCGATTTTTTTATCGATAATTATTATTTTTCCGAAACCTGAGGTAGAGAGTGACCTTCCTCATGGTTTGAAGGGCAAGTATGCAAAATTTCATCAAGATCGGAATGAAACTGTAGATTTGTATAACAAACAAACAAACCCAGAAACAAACAAACAAACATACCCACAAACATCCTTCTTTATATATATAGATAGATACTAGCAGAGGACCCGACGTTGCCCGGGATAATTATAGTTATAGGTCAGCAGAACAAACTGAAGAAGGGTGTTGATTTGCTTCAGTTAAACACATGTAACTGTTTCGGGTATATAAAAAAGAGCGTTATGGTTTTTATTGCCTGGATTCGCCAACCGAGGCACAGGACCTGGCATTGTCCGGGATAATTACGCTTGTACGTAAACGGAACAACCTCAAAAAAGTAAATTAAACCTCCAAATTGGTTAAATAATAATTCAATCACTACAATACAGAGCGAAGGGACTATATATTCTAAGAAAAATCCGAAAGACAGGAATTTACCTCTTCACTGAAAAAATCCATTCTAGGTGACATACCGGGACTTGATTTACCAAAAAAAAAAATTTTTTAAGGCTCACAATGGATGGACCTCTCCAAGAATGCCTTCTAGTCAAAATAATTTATTACTCACGTAATCTTACTTTAGATGTACACTTGATATTGTTGCAATTTCCTTTCTTCTTTCGATGTCTTGAAGCAAAAATTGGCCATTCTTCACTTTGTGTAGTCTAGCGGTCGCAGATTTTTCTATTTACTTGCTCACCATTTGCTTAATACAGCACGGAGCTAAAGTAGTGCTTCCTCTGTCGTCTTTCACTCTTTCTCAATAGTCTGCTAAATCATTATCTCCAGTTACTGATCGTTTTTAAAGATTTTCAAGAAATTTTTAAATATTTAAATTCTCTTTTCTAAGAAAAGCCTGAATAACAGGAATTCTCTGCACTGAATTCTATATTGCACAAACATTGCCTTGCATTGTTGGTCATGAGACATATTGTGTTGATCCTTGCATTGTGTTGGTGCATTGCGTGTTGACACCATTGTTGATACCTATTGTTGCACAAACTTTTCCTTTCATTGTTGGTCATGAGATATATATTGTTGGTTCATGCAGTGTGTTTGTGAATTGCGTGCTGATACCATTGTTGATACCTATTGTTGCAAAGACTTTGTGTTGCATTGTTGGTCATGAGATATTTCTCATTATTATGCTCTGCCATAACCATGAATATCGATTTTTTATCAATAACTATTATTTTTTCAAAATCTTAGGTAGACAGTGACCTTCCTCATGCGAAATATCTCATGACCAACAAGACATAAATAAGGCAAAGTCTATTGATGAGGCAAAGGAGCCACGCGTGTCTCCATTGAGTTCCCTATCATACGTACAGTCGAGGTAAGTAAACTCCCTGTTTTGCGAATTTTCATAGAACGGATAGCCCTTCACTCTGTGCTGTATTCATTGAGTTATTATTTAACCAAGTTGGAGTTATGATTTAAATTCTTGAGATTGTTCTGTTTCCTCATGGTTTTAGGATTATTTTTCGTATTTGTTGTGGTGAAAGAGTTATTTATTTCTACTTACAAAGGAAACAATCTCAAAAAATTAAATTATAATTCCCAATAGGTTAAATAATAACTCAATCAATACAATAAGAGAGCAAAGGCACTATCCTTTCTAAGAAAAACCCGAAAAACAGAAATTCTAGGTGATATACCGGAACCTTATTTAGCCTCTTGTTGAATTGCCTCCGATTAAAATGATATCCATCTTCACCACCGGTGAACATCACTGGATAATTTATACCCAAGTTTTTCTTTCACTGCTAGTCTAAATAATTTCTTAGTCACGTAATCACTTGATGTTGTTGCAATTTCCACACTTCTCTCGATGTCTTGAAGCAAAACTTGGCCATTCTTCTCTTTGTGTAGTCTAGCAGTCGCCGATTCTTCTAATTACCATTTGCTCAATTTAGCACGGAGCTAAAAGATTGCTTCCTCTGTCGTCTTTCCAGTCTTTCTCAATAGTCTGCTAACTCTCCACTATCTCCAATTACTGATCATTTCTAAAGAATTTCAAGAAATTGTTAAGTAGGCTACTAAGAACTCTCAATTCTAAGAAAAGCCTGAAAAACAGGAATTCAATGCAATGTTACAAATTGAACCTTATATATATCACATAAACTGTGCATTTCATTGTTGGTCATGAGATATATATTATTGATGCCTACATAGTGTTGGTGCATTGCGTGTTTATACAATTGTTACCTATTGTTGCCACTGCGTGTTGACACCATTGTTGATACCTATTGTTGCACAAACTTTGCCTTGCATTGTTGGTCATGAACTATTTCTCATTAATATGCCATGTCATAACCATGAATATCGATTTTTTATCGATAAATATTATTTTTCCGAAATCTGAGGTAGACCTTACTCATGCTTTGAAGTTTAGTATGCAAAATTTCATCAAGATCGGAATAAAACTGTAGATTTGCATAAGAAACAAACAAACAAACAAACCAACAAACACACATCCTTCTTTATATATATATAAAGATAGACATAGACTAGCAGAGGATCCGGCATTGCTCAGGACTATTACACATGTAAGGAAGCAGAACAATCTCAAGAATTTAAACTATAACTCCACATTGGTTAAATAATAGCTCAATGAATACAGCACAGAGTGAAGGGCTATCCGTTCGATGAAAATTCGAAAAACAGGGAGTTTACTTACCTCGACTGTACGTTTGATAGGGAGCTCAATGGAGACACGCGTGACTCCTTTTGCCTCATCAATAGACTCTGCCTTATTTATGTCCTGTTACTGCATCATCATTTTCTGCTCATTATCAATAATTCTTAGAAACAAAGTTCAATCTTCGCATTATCATGATTTCTTTTTCCAAAACATTCACATTTACACAGAATACAGTCCAAATGTATTTTTATGAAATGTTTGGAACTGCTGTGCAACCAAATAAACTAGGTGATAATCCTGGCGTGGCTCTGACTCTGTTTTTTTAGATTAAATTTTGAAATATCTAAAAAATAAACACATGAAAACACTAAGAATTAATAAAGTAAAAATTTTAAATGAAAACTAGAAAAAAAAATTTTTAAAGGCTCAGAATGGATGGACTTCTCCAAGTATGTCATTGCTAATCTAAATAATTTCTTCCTCACGTAAACTTACTTTAGATGTACACTTAATCTTTTTTCAATTCCCACTCTTCTCTCGATGTCTTGAAGCAAAATTTAGTCAGTCATCACTTTGTGTAGTCTAGCGGTAGCCGATTCTTCTATTTATTTCTTTACCATTTCCTCAATACACTTAGGAGCTAAAGGAGTGCTTCCTCTGCCATCTTTCCACTCTTTCTCAATAGTCTGCTAATCCTCCATTATCTCCAGTTACTGATAATTTTTAAAGATTTTCAAGAAAATTTTTAATACTAAGAAATCTATTTTTTAAGAAAAACCTCAATAACAGGAATTCTATGGATTGTTACAAATTGAAATTTATCTACACTGAGTTAGCAAAACTCATAGGATAGTTACTTAATATCTGGTCGGGCCACTTCTGGCCTTGTGGAGTGCAGCAATACGGCTTGGTAGCGAATCTGCAAGTCCCTGGTACACTTCTGGAGGCAGTTGACACCAGATAGTCTGCAGAGCTGAAGATAGTTGCTGCCCGTTCGTGGGCGGATGATCCAGTGCCCGGAGCCTGACTTCAACATCAGCCCAGATACGCTCGATGGGATTCATGTCAGGGCTCCGGGCTGGCCAGCTCAGTCGTTGGACCTCTCCTGCATGCTCCTCGAACCATTCGCGGTTTCCATTGGAGCGATGTGGTGGAGCATTTTCATCTTGAAAGACTGCTACGTCGTCAGGGTGTTGAAATGTCAAAAACGGGTGTAGATGGTCTCCGATGAGTTGACAATACCGTGGACCATTCAAAGTTTGGTCCAGGATAACCAGAGGGCCCATTCCAAACCAGGAAAATTCACCCCAGACCATCACTGACGCCCCACCACCATCACCCTGCACCACCACCTGTTGGCATGCGGGATCCATCGTTTCGTGAGGTCTGCGCCACACAATGTGCCTCCCATCAGCGTGGTACAATTGATATCGTGACTCATCTGACCATATGACGTTACGCCACTGTTGCAGAGTCCAGCCAAGATGGTTGGTGGCAAATGCACGCCGGAGTGTCCGATGACGCTGGGTAAGCATTGGCACCCGTGTAGGGCGACGGCTGCCAAACCCGAGGGCATGCAGATTCCGATGGAATGTCTACCGAGAGACGTTTCTAGTGAGACCAGTTTTGAACTGGTCTGTGATTTGCTGCACTGTTGCGCTTCTGTCTCTCTGAATCATTCGTCCCAGGTGTCACCGGTCACGATCATTCAGGGCAACTGGACGCCCGGTATGATGCCTGTTGTGGACTGTGATGCCTTCATCCAGCCATTCCCGATACACCCTGGAGACAGTTGTGCGGGGAGAGCCAAATTCCTGCACCACTGCCGAAATGGATCATCCCATGCGTCGGGCACCTACTATCATACCCCGTTCAAAAGTCGTCAACTCGCGACGACGTGCCATATCTGATTAATCACTTATCCAAGCTCTTCCCACAACGTCTAATGGTCCATTCCCAGAATCCGTTAACCCTGTGAATTCGTGAGCCGTGCCCATCAATCAATGTGCTTGCTATCCCATGAGTTTTGCTAACTCAGTGTATATTGCACAAACTTTGCATTGCATTGTTGGTCCTTGAACCCTGAGTGGATGCCCCCCTGAGTGTATGCCCCCTTACCGTGGGTCAGGGGTTTGGGTGCAACAGGGATTCTGTGAGCTATGATGGTTGTAGCACTGCTACTTTAGGGTCACCCTTACCAGATAGGTCATAGTTGAGAAGTGAGACGAAGAGTATCCAAACAAACATATATCTCATGATGTCGACGAATGAGAGAATTCATACTGCATCGGGTGTGGTGCAGATTAAAGTCACCCGCGTTCGGGAGTTAGGCAGAGGCTCTCGTTCGAAAAATAGTCGATAGTCTCCCGGCTGTTATCTCGGAGCAATGCCTTCGAGAAGCCCCACCAGTGCACTCGCTATGCGATTGGTGAAATGGTCGGGGGCAGCACATGCCTTTACCCAGGAGAAGAAACGGGTAAAGCGACAACGGGATCGGGTGCTGTCAATCGGCGCTTGGAACGTATTCTCCTTGACAGGAAAGGAATCAAAGTTAGTGGAGGAAGTCAAACGGTATCGACTGGATATCATAGGTATTACATCTACAAAACGTCCGGATTCTGGAACTGTGGATTTAGAAGGAGGGTGGAAGCTTTTCTACTCTGGTGTCGACCCTAACATGACTGCCCAGGCGGGAATGGGGATACTCACAAGTCCCCGACTGGCAGATTATGTTGCAGATTGGACCCCCTTAGGTGGAACACTGTGTCTCCTGAGGCTTCATATAGGGAAACGGTTTCTCTCTCTCTATTCGTTGCATATGCTCCGAATGCAGTCACAGAGTACCCACTTTTTCTAGATGAAGCTGATGCTGCTCTTAGCAGGAGAGGGAGTGCAGATTCTATCATTCTGGTGGGCGACTTCAATGCACACGTAGGGGCTGATGATCAAACGTGGAAAGGCGTGATTGGGAGGAAGGGAGATACCGATTTTAATGCGAATGGGAGGTGCTTGTTGGATCTCTGTTGCAACAATGGACTTTCCATCGCAAGCACCTTCTTACAGCACAGGGATGTCCATAAGCATACCTGGTACAGGGATGCAATGGACCAGAAGGCACTGATTGATATTGTAATCGTTTCAGCCGACTTATTCCGATCAGTGTTGGATACTCGTGTGAGAAGAGGGGCAGAACTATCAACTGATCACCACCTTGTTGTCTGCACTTTGCGGTTCTCAGAATCCATGCCAACCAAATGAAATACTAGGTTCAGACAAACTTGGCGCATCAAATGGGAGTCATTGGAGGATAGAGCTGTGAGGAAGACCTTTGCAGATAACATATCTTCAAGTCTCATAGAACTACCCAGTGATCGTGGTACTGTTGAAGAGGAGTGGTACTTGTTTAAAACTGCTGTGATTACTTCGGCTGCATTGTGCTGTGGTCGTAAGCGGCTGAGTATGGCGCAGGGTGGTGAGAAAAGGACTGCATGGTGGAACGGTGAAGTCCAAGACGCTGTCAAGGCAAAGAAGGAAGCCTATTTGCTATGGCTTGCAAATAAGTCAACTTTAACTCGAGTGCGGTAGACTGAGGCGCGAAAAGCAGCAGCAAAGACAGTATCAATAGCTAAAGCCAAGGCCTGGGAGATGTTCGGGGAGAAATTGGAGGCAGACTACGGTTCGGCAAACAAGGTGTTCTGGCAGACCGTGCGCCGCCTCCGTGGAAAGAAGTCTCTTTCATCACAAACTATTAAGAGTTCAGATGGGAGGCTTCTGAAAACGGAGGAGAGCGCATTGCATCGGTGGAAGGAATACTTCGCATCTCTTCTTAATTCGGTGACAACAACTGAGGCACATGAGGTGCACCTTGGAGCGAAGAATAGTCACGGTAGTCTCACTGAAACAGAAATCAGATGGGCAATTAAGTTCCTCAAGACTGGCAAAGCTGCAGGTGATTATGAAATCCGTACCGAGATGTTAAAGGCCTTAAATCAGGATGGTATGCTGTGGCTGACTCGAGTGTGCCAGGTTGCTTGGATGTCTGGACAGGCCCCCAAGCAATGGCAGAATGGAATTGTGATCCCTATCTTCAAAAAGGGAGATCAGAGAGATTGCAACAACTATCGAGGCATCTCTTTGCTCAGCATTCCTGGGAAGGTGTACGCTAAGTGTCTGGAGAAGAGAAGTCGGGAATAGTCGACTCCAAACTGTCGGTGAGCAGTGTGGTTTCCGACCGGGCTGAAGCACGAAGGATCACATCTTTGCTCTAAAGCAACTCTTTGAGAAATCCTGGGAGTATACAAAAGAGGTCTATGCTTGCTTTGTGGACCTTGAAAAAGCATATGACAGAGTGCCTCGGGAGAAGCTCTGGCAAGTTTTGCAAGAGTATGGAGTGGATGGGCAATTACTCGTTGCTATCATGTCTCTGTACGAAAGCTCTGAGATGTGTGTCCGGATAAATGGCGTTAAGTCAAGACCGTTCACCCTGGATGTTGGACTCCGCCAAGGGTGCGTATTGTCGCCCCTCTTGTTCATTATCTTTATGGAGTGGATAGACAGAGGTAGCCGATTCACTGTTTGTTTGGGCGATTGAATGGCAGGAGAAAGAATTGGATGCTCGGATCGGTGCAGCAAGCTGTGTCAGACTTGAACTGTGGCGATCCGTGGTTACGAAACGCGAGCTGGGTAACAAATCCAAGCTCTCCGTCTTCAAATCTATCTTTATCCCTATTCTCACCTATGGTCATGAGGCTTCGGTAATGACCGAAAGAGTGCGATCGCGGGTACAAGCAGCCGAAATGAGATTTCTGAGAGGTGTGGCAGGTGCTACCCTACTAGATAGAGTGCACAGCACCACAATAAGGGAGTCTTTAGGTGTTGAGCCGCTATTTCTCCGCATTGAGAGATCTCAGTTGCGCTGGTATGCTCACGTGATATAGATGTCACAAACTGGTCTTCCTAGCCAGTTGTTATTTTCCAAGCCGGTGGGTAAGAGACCAAAGTGTCGGCCTAGAACCAGGTGGCTAGACTACATGGAGAATCTGGGTTCGAGTCGCTTGGATATTACCAGGGAGGACATGCACCTGATGGCGGAAGATCGCGATCACTGGAGATCCTCCATAGGGCTGCTGCCCCTGCGACACTAACGGAAAAGCGGGTTTGAAAAGTAAGTAAGTAAGTAAGATCCTTGCATAGCGTTGCTGCATTGCGTATTGACACCATTGTTGATACCTACTGTTGCAGAAACTTTTCCTTGCATCGTTCGTCATGAGATATATATTGTTGATCCGTAGAGAGTGTTTGTGAATTGCGTGTTGATACCGCTTTTCCTTGCATTGTTGGTCATGAGATATTTCTTATTAATATGTCTTGATATAACCATGAATATCGATTTTTATAAAAAAAATTTTTTTTTGAAATCTTGGAAGACAGTGACCTTCCTTTGAAAAGTCAAGTACGCAAAAGTTCGTTAAGATCGGGATAAAACTGCATATTTGTGTAAGAAACAAACAAACCCACCCACAAACCAACAAGCATCCTTTTTTATATATAAAGACAGATATAATAACAGAGAACCTAGCTTTGCGCTGGAAAATTACACTTGTAGGTAAACAGAACAATCTCAAAAAGTTAAATTATCAATCCAAATAAGTTGCGAAAAGTGCAAAAGACATGAATTCTATGTTATATACCGGGACTTTATTTAAGCTCTTCTTGACTTGCGTCATATTAAAAGAATGTCCATCCTCTCCTTTGGGGAACATCACTGGATACTTTGGACTCAAGTTTTTCTTGCCCTTGACGTAGAAACTTTTTTACCCTCTTGCTCTATTCAAAACTCCCGATGTTTCTCTGAAAAATACTCGTTCTTTCTCTATCTTTTCCAGACAGATAAATTTTTGCAAGTCCTCTGGAAGTTTGATTGGGAGCTCAAGGGAGAATGTGTGACTCCTTTGCCTTTTCAATAGATGCTGCCTTATTTATTTCCTGTCGCTGCATCATCTTTTTATGCTGATTATTAATATTTCTTAGAAACGAACGTTTAATCATCACATTGGCAGCATCTCAGTTTCCAAAATATTCACATAGACTTTGTCAATATGTATTTTATTGAAATGCTTGGATCTACTATGTTACCAAATAAGCTTGGTGAATACCCCGACATGGCTCGGACTATTTATTGTTTTTTTAAATAAAATTTGCAATATGGTAATAATAAACACATGAAAACGCTTAGAATTAATACAGTAGATATTTTAAATGTTCATATTTTAAATGTTCATAATGGATGGAGCTCTCCATGTATGTCACTGCTAGTCTAAATAATTTCTTAGTCACATAATATTACTTTAGATGTTCATCTTAATGTTTTTGCCAATCCCACTCAACTCTCGATGTCTTGAAGCAAAGCTTGGCCATTCATTGATTTTTGTAGTCCAGCGGTCGCTGATTCTTCTATTGACATGCTTACAATTTTCTCAATACAGCACGTAACTAAAGGACTGCTTCCTTTGTCGTCTTTACACTCTTTATCAATAGTCTATTAACTCTCCATTATCTTCAGTTACTGATCATTTTTTAAAGAAATTTGTAAGTACTAAGAACTCTCAATTCTAAGAAAAGCCTGAATAACAGGAATTCTATGCTTGCTACAAATTGAGCCTTATCTATATTGCACAAACATTGCCCTGCATTGTTGGTCATGATATATATATTGTTGATCCTTGCATAGTGTTGAAGCATTGCGTGTTGACACATATTATTACACAAAGTATTCCTTGCATTTTTGGTGATGAGATATATTTTGTTGGTCCGTGCATATTTCCTTGCAGAGTGTTTGCGAATTGCGTGTTAGTACTATTGTTGATAAATATTGTTCCACAATCTTTGCCTTGCATTGCTGTTCATGAGACATTCCTCATTAATATGCCTTGCCATAATCATTCCAAAACGGGCGAATTCGAGTAGAACTGCTGAAGGACCGGTAGTTGGATAGGCCATCCTTTGGGAGCATTTTAAAAGAATTCTTTTCGATACTTCAGTATGAATTTTTACTATATTAGGGTAAAATGACCAAATGTCGGCCAGTGTTCCGAGAATTTTGTTTAAAAAGGCAATTAATTTTGAATTATATCGAATTATTTTTTACTAAATATGAAAGAAGAAACATTTAATAGCTGTTTAGGGAAAAAATAGTCAAATTGTCGCCAAACTATTTATAAAATTAATTTTTCTCTAACTTCAACACATGTCCAAATGTTGGCATAGTTGAACCTTTTGTTGGCCGGTTGAATACCTAATGTCGGCACCCTGCCGAGAAAAAGACGATGGGTTAATTTTTCATTAAAAAAACATTTTATTTCAGAAAAACTTAAGTAGGTTAGATATATTTTTCAATACAAATCAAACAAGCAATACAATTAAAGTTAAATCTGAAATGATAATCTATATTTTCAGAAGTCCGCAAAATATCTAGAAGATATGTCTAAAGATTCATTTGAATTAATGTACTAAAATTTATTATATGTTTCAAAGCTTAAACAAAACGTATATATTATTATTGAAAAAAATAACATTTGTTTTCAATACAAAAGGTAGGTCTAATTCATATTTTCTTTTTCTTTGAGTTTCTTTGGTTCCTCTTAATTGCAAGATTTTCTTTTCTCTTCAGTATTTATTCTTTCTTTTTTTCTGCTTCCCTTTTTGACTGTAGTAGTTCATCCGATGTTAATACAAAAAAATCTTCTTTCTGTTTTCTTTTGTTTGGTCTCGTATTTTTCATATCAGGTAAAGATAATATTTGTGAAAAATCTTTATTAGTTGATGTGGATGTTGAGGCTTGATCGTTCGTTACTGTTGATGTTATAGGTAGTTCTATTGCAACTGATGGAGCTGGGTTTGTGGTATGTTTTTTGTTTCTGGGATAGAAAGATCTTACGGGAAAATTACTTTTTTCAAAAATTGAAAATTGTTTTTCTTTTTCTGACGTATTCGCAAAGGATTCATTCGTCTCCTTACGCATATTAGATAGAATTGCTAGATTTTTGTATTTCCACCAAGTTGCATACAAATGATCACTTACGGATGATGGGCCACCTTCAAGTCTGTCATTGTATATTTTAAGTTGTTTTTCATTTAATTCTTTTTCAATAGTTTCCAAAGCCAAGGAATGTGTAGAATTGTCACTCTCTTCCTCCACAGATAATTCTTCATTTGCTGCTAATGAATTTTGCATAGTTAGAGAGATGTCATCATTCGAATGTGCATGTGAGGATGGGATAACGTTGACAGAACTTATTTCTTCATTCAGTAATTCAGATGGATCCAGAAATTTGGATGTATAAAAATTTAATTTTAGAGATGAATAATAAATTGTTTTTGCTGTTTCTGGAGTTGATAACTGTAGTTCTGTTTCACAGTCGGATGTGGTATTTTCTTCTTTTTCTCTTGAATTTGCATTATTATGATTTATGTCTGCACTGCACTCTGCTGCCATTGATGAAACCAACTGTATTATTGGAAGGAATGTTTCTATTTTGTCCAGCTCATTAGGCATGAACGCTTCCAGGGGAATAGAGTCAGGATCAAATGGAACAATACCACAAGCTCTGAAACCTGCCTAAATCGTTTCAGTTTTCATGGTTTTCAACCAGGCAGGCTTAAATAGCTGAAAGAAACTGCTGTGCTTAATGACCATGGAAGGAAATGATGTCATCAACGTTTGGCAGCTTTCATTATAGTACGATTTTAGTGGGAAGTATACAGTCCTATCTAATGGTTGTAGCCAGTTAGAAGTATGAGAGGGAAGTTCTATGACTATTATATTTTCCTTCATGGCAATTTCTAATAATTCTTAAAAATTGTGGCTTTCGTGACCATCTAATATCAGTATTGTGGTCGAGCCTTCCCTATGGAAGGTAAAAATGTTTCCTTAAACCAAAGTAAAGCCAATGCTCTCTTCCTCCTAAACATTGATCCTTTAGGAGCTTGATCTATGTCATAAACCATAGAGTACTAATCGACACTTTTCTTTGATAATGAAATGTGGAGGGATAGTGTCACGGAATTCGATCCCCATCAAGAATTACGATGACAGTGGCGCACGCTTTCGCTCTCGTATCTTCTTTCCATCGGAGAAGAGAGCGAGGCGGCATCAGCAGCGACGACATCAACATCAACACGCATCAACCAATGGAGAGCGAGAGGGAGATTCGAGCGCGAAGCTCGAGTGGAAAAGAGAAGGGAATTGTTTAGTAAAAATGCTCATATTTCATCAAATATTTAATATTTTTCTATTCTGATTGCAGAGTATCGTCTATACTGTAGTTTGTCAAGTTTCATGTAAATGGTATTGCATTAGGTTGAAAATCCTGCGTGTTATAAACAAAAAACTTACGAAAACATTTCGACCTTTTTAAAGAAACCTTTATATCTCCATGAATATACATGCTTTTCTCATACAAATGAACACAGAAAAGTAATACAAGTCCCTTAAGCATATGCTACAGCTACTTTTACTTCTCAAGCATTATTTTCTACAAGGCGATTCCAAACATTATTTTTTTGGTTCACTTCTTTGCTGGTCCCCTATTTGCCTTCGGGATAAAAGCTTTTCTGAAATATATGAGGTGTAACATCCTTTTTACACACCCCTGAAATTTCAGGATAATTCGTCAAGTATTTTTCTAGATATTCGACAAAACGTCTAAAATCGAAAGTGTCCAATTACTTTCTTCTAATCAGTGTAGATAAGAATTTATTGTGATGCAATAAGGCTTTACTTTTATTGTGTAGCGTTTACGTTTCTTTTAAACGTTGAATACTTGCAAAATAATTGCTTGTACTGTAGCTAAGTAGGATTTCTTAGTGATATTGAATTGTTATTTTTCTAATTATCCAATATTTATTTACGTTTCTTTCATACGCTTTATTTAAATATTTTTCCGTTCACTGTACGTGTCCTTTTATATTTTCCACTGCGCATATCTGCCCTTATCAGATATTGTTGCACGTTACAGATAGCTTTTCCTGGAGCATTCACACATCCAATCACAGTAATTGTTTCGCGAGTACCAGTTGTTCTTCCATGTAAATATTTTGATCCTTTTTGGCGACTATTTTACCAGGATGATTCTGTAATTGGATACCAGTTTCATCCATATTCCATACTTGCTCGGGTTTATCATTTAAATTATGTTTGTCTAATTGTTCTTCTAATGCTAGAAAATATTTTTCAACATATACTGAATTCATAGACATATGTCTAACTGCAGCTGTTGGTTCGGGTTTTCTTTGTGTCAAAGTGGGATGTCTCCTTTTTATTAATCTCCACCACTTATCGCTTGGTACATTTTGCTTAAATGATTTATTTTTACTTTTTGCTATATCAGTAGCAAACTGCATAAATTGTTTTTTCCCAAATCCTATTCCCATTTCAGCTCTTTTATATGCATAATCTTTTAATTTAACTTCACTCTCAGGGGATAGAGTAGTTTTCCTCCCAAGTTTAGTTTCAATTGGGTAGAGTCCCTTCATTCTATCTTGCAATGTAGAACGAGGAACTTTAAAAATTTTCGCAGCTTTCCTTATATACATTTCTTTGCTTTCAATTGCTGCAAGAGCACTTCTCATATTTTCTGGAGCCCAGTGGTATAGTTTCTGGTGCGATTTTACTTGGCTTTGAAGAGTGCCTAGGCAAGTAGACATTAAAATTTCAGGAGTATCCATTATTGCTGTAGGAAAAACAAAACATATTTTAAATACGTTTCCTGTTTCAATTAATGAGAATTTAAAATATGATATTACATTAATTTAAACATGTTATAATTCTGTTTATGATTTATCAAAATAAATAAATAAAACTACAAAATTTCCTATGTGATATGTTCTCTTGTTACAAAATAAATATATTTAATAAGAAGATTGTAAAATGAAATACTTTTTCTTGTATTCTAATTTTAATAATATTTTCAGGCAGAAATACTTATTTTACTAAAAGTAGATTAAGCATTGATTAATAAATGCAAAAATAATGAAGTATTGAAATTAAAAATTCACGCTTTTCAAAGTATTGAAATTAAAAATTAATATTAATATTACAAATAATCATTAAATATATTGATTATGAATTTATGATTTAAATTTAAATACATTAAAGCTTTTGAATTTAACTTTAAAAGTTTAAAAATAACAATTTCAAAGACTATTTTGTGAGTTTGTTTTCTTGCCTTTATGTTGGCCACCTGCCGACAAATGGACAAAGCAAGGCCAACATTAAGACTGTGGTGGATGAGAAAAAGGCAACCATTACCAACATTAAGACAAATCACTAGTTTTTTTTAAATGATGAGATTCTTCAGTAAATTTAGGAGTATATCATATATCTTGGTGTAGTATATTAATCTTCAATATCAAGTGCTTGAAAAGAATTATCATGCAAATAAAATTTCGATATTTTAAAATAATAAAATGGTGACAAATCGCTTACCTTTAACAATTCCCAAGAACGGTGATAGAAAATTGCAGCTCGATCTCCAAACAATTGAGGCAGGTTGAATTTCCCGCCAAATTCAAGACATAAGCCATCTATTCGCAGAAATAGTTATAAAGAAAAATGAATGAAGTCTGAAACTTTTTCTTTGTAAGTTTTACAGCACAGAAAAAGATGCTGAAAAAATTACTGTTAACAACAATCGAAAGTGATCGACATTTGGACATGGCCGACATTTAGGCAGTTTGCCCTAATTCAAGCCGTTTTCATGTGTTCATTTTTTCTATATATTCACATTGGATAGTGTAAAATTTCATCAAAAAAGAGCCCGAGCAAGGCTGGGTATATAGGCTAGTCTATCCATATGTATAAAGTAGGATGTTTGTGGGTTTGTGGGTGGGTTTGTTTGTTTTATTCCGATCTTGGTGAAATTTTGCACACATGACCTTCAAGGCATGAAAAAGGTCACTGTCTACCAGAGATATCGAAAAAGTAATAATTATTGATAAAAAATCAATATTCTTTATTATGGCAAGGCATATTAATGAGAAATATCTCATGACCAACTATAAAAGGCAAAATTTGTGCATTATTGATAAGTTTCAGTTTGTAACAATGCATAGGATTCCTGTTATTCAGATTTTTCTGAGAAAAGAGTGTTCTTGTTACTTAACAATTTCTTGAAAATCTTCAGTAACTGGAGATAATGGAGAGTTAGCAGACTATTGAGAAAGAGTGGAAAGACGACAGAGGATGCACTCCTTTAGCTCCCTTCAGTATTGAGCAAATGCTAAGCAAATAAATAGAAGAATCGGCGACTGCTAGACTACACAAAATGATGAATCGTCAAGTTTTGCTTCAAGAAATCGAGAGAAGAATGTGAATTGCAACAACATCAACTGTACATCTAAAGTAAGAATACGTGAGTGAGAAATTATTTAGACTAGCAGTGGCATCCTTGGAGAGGTCCATCCATTGTGAGCCTTTAAAAAAATATATTTTGAATTTTCGATAAGAATATTTACTGTAATAATTCTAAGCGTTTTCATGTGGTTTTTTTTTAAGATATTGCAAAATTTAATCCAAAAAAAAGTCCGAGCCACGCCGGGTTATCACCTAGCTTATTTGCTAGCACATCAGATCCAAACATTTCATAAAGATACATTTTGACTACATTCTGTGGGAATTTGTATATATTGGATACTGAGCTGCTGATAATGCGATGACAGTACGTTCGTTTCCCAGAACCATTAATAATGAGCATAAAATGTTGATGCAGTGACAGAACATTAATAAGGTAGCGTCTATTGTTGAGGCAACGGGATCACGCGTGTCTCCTTTGAGCTCCCTATCAAACGTCCAGACGACTGGCAAAAATTTATGTGTCTGGAAAAGAAAAAGAAAGGACGAATATTGGTCAGAGAAACACGGCAACTAGCACAGAAAAAACTATACGGGCATTTGAAACATCTGAACAACGAGAGTTTCGAATAGAACAAGAGGATATAAGAGCTTCGACGTCAAGAAAAACTTGAATCTAAAGTATCTGATGATACTCCGCAGTGGTGAGGCAATTGAATAAGATTTTAGATAAAGTCCCGGTATATCACCTAGAATTCCCGTTTTTCGCATTTTTCGTAGAATGGATAGCCCATTTGCTCTGCGTTGTATTAATTGAGCTTTTATTTTACCAATTGGGAGTTATAATTTAATTTTTTGAGATTGTTCTGCTTGCCTACAAGTGTAGTTATCCTGGGCTACTCCGGGTACCTCTGCTATTATATAATAAATTGAAATAAAATTTTCGGGTGGTTTTGGCTTAAGTGTCGTTGATTACATTATATACACACAAAAATGAGACTTGTAACCTTTCAGCAGTCAAAAGAAAATAGCCTAAGTCACTTTGGCATCACACCCAAACGACCACTGCATCAGCTTATCTCTTAATTACGTGTATAATTATATGGATACTGTGCACCATTTATGTTAAACTAAACTATTTGGTTAGTAATATATTATTAATAAAACAAAAATTCTCAATAGAACAGCCAAAATAATTTTTTGTCAACACAGTTGGGCACGTGACGTGGTGTCACGTGCTGATGGCGGCTTAAAATAATTATTAAGCCTTATGTTAATAATAAGTCTTAATACACCCAGAGGTTCCGCCATGTCTGGGAGAAAAAGGAGGGATAACAGTTATTGTAAATAAATGATATTAATAAAGCTCTGAAACGTATATAATTGAAACTTTTGAGTTAATTCGAGAAATTTCGACCGAACACTTCCATCGTTAACGTCTAGTTATTATATTTTTTTTTTTACAAAGTCAATCAAGTTGCTTGAAAAGATGTCCGGTCCTTGGCCGCGGTCCACTCCACTGGTCAATGCTGTCCTTGTTCTCAGTGTTTGAAGCTGAAGCTATGATAGGTTGAAATCAGGCCACTGTCACCATCCATCCAGAAAATGGCGAACTTAAAAGGTTTGTCAACGAGAGGGGCCAACACCACAATGGCGTATCCCAAGCCGAGCGCGGCTCACCGCCCGAGATCTCGTTTACCGAGCACGCAATTGTAATATCTGGAAGATCCACGGGGGCCAGAGAGATTCCCTCTCGGAGTGTAGAATTAATATCCGAATTCGCTCCGGGGGTTTCGCTGTCGTCTATGGCATTCGTCTCGCACGCTACCGAAGCATTCTTAGGCGCACTTCATTCGCTATCACCCGTTAGCTCGGTCCTCGGCTCCAACGAAGATAATTCGCTTTGCACAAGAGACGAATTCAAGCTTCCATCGTCTACCACAACAATATTGGCCGCAGGTGCCTTAACCCTAGAATACTAACCATGAGCAGCATAACCTTGTTACTAACTATACGTCTCCCAGACGTACATCACATTGAAATGCAGTTATGATTAGTTGTATAGTTGTATTGATTGAAATAAGGAGTTTTGTGTATTTATTTATTATAGAATAAGTACTTTAGAACAATACATTTACTATAAAAACTGTTCATTAACTTTTTAACAACTTTGTAAAATAACAATATTAAAAAAACAATCGATATAAGAATATTCGAAAAAAATATGTGTATTAAAACGAATTATATTGTCTAAAATGTTTTTAAAGACAAACGAAAAGAGATATTTCTAGAATTTGGAAAAAAATTGAACTTAATATTGAACTTTGAGGAATACCATTTGTGATCTCAGAAACTGAACTTTCAAGATTATTTATATTTAGTTTTTACATTCTATTCGTATGCATTCCTTTCAACAAATTTAAACATTGTCCTCTTATACCATATTGTTTTAATTTTAAAAACAAAATATCACGATTAACGAAATCCCAAGCTTTATTTAAATCCAAAAAATAACTGCTGAATTAAGACCATGATGAAAGAATTTATTTAATTTTTGTGTCATTTCAAATTTCGGGTTGACTTCTTTTTTCTATAACCATATATTTCTTTACCAAAAGTATTGTTCTTTTCCCAAAATTACTCAAGTTTTTTTTAATCCAATGTTTAAAAATATTTTGTAATAATAGAAAGTATGATATTGGTCGATTATTATTTAAATCTGTTTTTTACCTTTCTTATAGATTGGCCTAATCTTTGACATTTTTATCTCTTTTGTCCATTCATTTGTCTTCAATATTACATTGTATAAATGAGTATGATATTGGTCGATTATTATTTAAATCTGTTTTTACCTTTCTTATAGATTGGCCTAATCTTTGACATTTTTATCTCTTTTGGCCATTCATTTGTCTTCAATATTACATTGTCTTCAACAAAACCTTTACCATTATTTCTAATGTTGTTTGCCTAAATTCCATCAATTCCTGAAGACTAATTTATATTAAGACTTCCAATAATTTTTTTAATTTCTTTTTCTTCTAGTGAATCCATAACAATAGAATTTTGTATTAATATAAGCACTTGTAATTAATAATAACTAATACGCCTCAGAGGATATAAATAAGCACCATCGTTCATAACAACACGTCCAAGAGATGTACAAAAATATGTGTTGAATACTAACTCTACATCCATTAGACGTACAAAAATATGCGTTGAATACTAACTCTACGTCCAAGAGACGTACAAAAATTTACGTTGAATACTAACTCTATGTTTACGAAAATACGCAATACACGCTGTTGATAAGCAAGCTGGACAACTGAAACACCACTATTCGAAAGAATACATGTTTGATGAAGCATACTTGGAGTTACAGGGCGCTCTTTCAAGGTCAAGCGCAGCAGCTGATGTTTAAAATTTTAACTACGTCTTCAAGACGTATGGTTAGCATTCTAGGGTTAATGGATTTCCTGTTGCGCGGAACGAAAGCACGGCTTTTAGCTGCTCGCTCTCTCCTCTGCTCACGGTTACCAGCCGTCTTCCTATACGCTGAACAGAGCGACGCTGGAAAATTATCCTTCTCGGTCAATGTCTCTTTCGTGTACTTGATAACGGGCTCCCTCTCGGTTTTTCCGCTACAATCTAACGCACAGTTTTGTCTAGAGTCATTGTCCTCTGCGCACTGCAACTTTCTATCAAAGTACGGGTTTCTCCAACGATAGCTCCGTGGATTTGACGACCGAACGCCAGCTGAGAAAATTCGCTGCTTCCTCGCCTTTGCCGGGGTCGGTACTGCACGGTCGTGCTCATCGGCATCCTTCGCGGCTACTCTTTTTGGAGCAGTTTCTTTTCTTCCGAGCCTCAGTCGTTGGGCCGCTCGAACGCCTCCATTTCTCCTCTCCGGTTTCTTACGACCGTTTCTGTTGTTTTCCAAATCCACTCTCTCGTCTTTTTCTCTTTCAAAAATTACCGTTTTTTTCCCTTTATTCCCATTTTTCGCTCTCTCCTCCGTCGTCACTCCCATTATATGACGCCGTTCATCTGTCCTCGGGAATGTTCTACTATCTGGAGGAGGCTGGAGCTTGTCTCTCTCGGCTTTTTTGCTTATCTTTCTCCGCCTGCGCTTTCTATTTTTTTTCTAACATATCGCCTGATTTCTTTTGAGAAATCTGGCGATATAACATAATCCCCGCCTTAAACCTTCAACGACAAGCTTGGGCTTTCGTTTGCAGCCTGAAATCATTCGGATTTCGCATCTGGGGGCTTCCTCGAACAGCAACTGCGCCGTGACTTCTTTTTCCTTGAATAACCTTCTCATTCTTTTGGGGCCTATAACTATGATTAAAATTTCTATTTTCAATCCTCCTGTGGTTTTTATCATTCGCCCTCTCCTTCAGATACTTATTATTCCAAAAACTAATTGTATTTACCCTATTACTACCATTCTCAGTTTCGTTAGTTTTGCCTTGTAGCAACTTTTGCGGAATACGCTCCTTCCTCTTATGCTTTTTGTTTAAAGCTATTAGAAACATATACCTTGTTATCCTTGCTACTTGCATTCTTAATCTTATCTCTTTCTGTGAAGGTAGCACCATATTTTAGCTGTTTCTTAACCTCTTCCTCCAAGCTTTCTATTTTAACTTGTAAAGGTTTAATTGTCGCTAGCATCCTATTTAAATTAATTTTTTGCTCTTCCACTGTTGCAATCAACTTACTAATGCTAGCCTCCTGTTGCTTATTTAGATTAATTATTTCTTCATAAACAATTTTAAACTCTATTTGCCTCTCTGTTTCCTTTATTACTTCTCTCGATAAAGTTTTGAACTCATTTTGCCTCCTTAGAATACTTGTCAACCCACTTACATCTTCCGAATTACTACCCCCTTCATTCTGCTGACTTATTAAACCTTTTAGCCTATTTGCGCGATACTGCACCTTCCTACCCGATTTCTTTTTATCATGCCTATCTATCATTTCTTGATTGGCTCGATCCCATCGCGTATTACTGCTCTCTATTGCAGCTTCGCCTGCTATCGCGTTCTCTATTACGCCAAACTCATGAAAATAGTACTCTTTCGATTCCTTATCGAAATTCTGGCCCCTTATGGTCCAACTATTTTCCTGATTTAATACCTGTCCAGCTGATGGGGTTTCCCTATTCCAAAACGAATGTATTAACATCGTAAATAAGTTTTCCCTAGCATTGTTGGAGCTTTGAATCTTCTTGTCAAATATTTCTAATTGGCTATGTTCCCCGGTTAAGAAGCCATTATTTAATCTACTGCTAGATCTAAAATAATTTGATAAACGTCGGCAATGTTGACTTTTAGTAACTGCGAGCACTGCGTGCACTGCAGCGAAGCCTCTCTCAGAGACACCCAAATGAACAATTCATTCATAGCAACTATTTCGTATCCGCCCTGCAGTGAAGCATCACTTAAAGACGCCACTGTTGACCCATAAATTCGCAGCATTTTACCCTGAAGTTACTAATTACTATTAGAAATTAATAAAGTTTATTTATAATTCGTAAATATTTAACAATAATTAGTTAATTTTATTGAAACGCTTAGTATTTACAAAATTATTACTAAATTGCAATAAAAAAATTGAGTGGGTCTTGTATCACAAAGAAATGACGGGTCTTGTATAATTTTATTTGCGTAAAGTGACAGTCCTTTAAAATCACACAAAAGAATTCCGTGTTTCCATATTTGTAAGATTACCAACAATTAAAACGCTCTTGACTCATTTCTTAATCGTATAATTTCATACAATTAATACCAAATGAGTAAATAACCTAAATGTGTAAACACGGGAGTTTCTTTATGTGATTATGATTTTATTCCCATAAACGGCCGTCATTTTACGCAAATAAATACTAAAAACAAACAACCATCTGGTATAAATAATAATAATAATAATAATAATAATAATAATAATAATAATAATAGGTAACAACAACAGGGAATAAACCACCAATAAAATGGAAGTCCAAGCCGCTAAGTTGCCCCCCAACAGGCCAAAGACCCAAAATGGGGTTATTTAAGACATAAGTACAAGGGAAGTAACGTAATTAAAAAAAAAGGACAATAAAAAAATAGAAAAACACAATTTTATTTATACAGATTAACAGAAATATAACAATAATTACAAAGATAAAAATTCAATAATAATAATAATTCAATTCAATTCTATTCAGTACATGTTCTGAGTTCACACAAGCCAACACGGAACTACAATATCGAGCAAATAGAATGAGAGTTACAAGACAAGTAATAAATACAACCATAACCACAAAGGCAGGATAGTAACATGACGAGGAAAATTAATTAAATAAATCACTGACATCAGAATTCTCATTGTATAGTTTTTGAATTCTGAACATTGTATCCCGACGAAATTCTTCTCCGAGTTTAATAGAAGGCCAAGGCTTCAACGCGGGCTTTCTCGTAGTATGAGACGGTACTCGGATGAAAGTGGACTCGAGAAGGTTCGGAGCATCCATTTTCCCTACCAAAACATTCTTAAGAAAGGCAAAATCAATCTTCATTCTAATGTCTGAGAGTGCACACAGATCTGAAGGTACATCAAAATTCGGGAATTTCCGCTTCAGAAACCGGAGAAAAACATTTTGCACCCTATCCAGTTTGCAAGACTGCATATTTGAACTCCCATTCTATAAAACAGCACAATAGGACAAAATGGGTAAAACTAGACTCCGATAAAGCCGAACAAATGTAGAAGGGCACCGAAAATCGGCTCCATTGCGCACAATGATACCAAGAGCTCTGTAAGCCTTCAGACGAACAGTCAACATGGGAATTATAGGAAAGTATGCTATCAACGATTACGCCAAGATCACGGACACAAAGCTTAGCAACTTGCACATTTCCACAAACAGACTAAGAGAACTCGATAAAATTGGTCTTTTTGTCACATTTGGTTGCATTAATTGCAAGATCATTCTGCTCACACTAATGACATATACTATAAATTTCCTGCTGAAGCAGGTGAGCATTAAGACAATTATTATGTTAACAAAAAGTTTCACATCATCTGCATACATCAATATATGGGAGTTTCTAATCACCTCGGGGAGTTCAGCAATGAAGATAATAAATAATAAAGGCCCTAGGACAGAGCCCTGTGGAACACCATAGTGAGGCCTATAGGGCAATGATGATTGATGTCGTATAGATACAACAAACAGTCAATCCAACAGGAAAGAGCGCATTATCCGAAGGAGTCCATCAACCATCACATTTTTAGTAACTCATGATTGACAGAGTCGAACGCCTTTTGCATATCAAAATAGACCACATCACGTTGCTGGCAGTGGTCAAGAGCATCATGAGCATGAGTGGTGAGAGATACAAGATTGCTCACAACGGAACCTCGGGGAATGAAACCATGTTAACACGCAGGAACATGAGGAAAGAAATGTTGTAAAAGATATTTATGAATGATGTTGTCAAAGACTTTGGCAGTGGGTGGAAGGATAGAGATCGGCCTATAGCTAGCAATGTCAGTCCGTTTGGGAGAACCACCCTTAAAGGCAGGAACCACAACCGCATTCTTCCTTATTTTAGGATAGTGGCCAGCTTTTAGACACACATTAAAGATGCGCCTAAGAGGAATAATTATGACATCTCAAAGGCCTTTGAGAATAAAGGAAGGAACTTCTGTCGGAGAATTGCAAGGCTTGGCCCGTAATCTATTAATGCCGTAGGCAACATCTCTACCAGTGAACTCCGTTAAGATGAGGTTATCAATAGGGGGACAATAGGTAGACAGTTCTCCGAGAATGTGTTGAAAGAAGTAGAGACAGTTTCACTGAAATGCTGGGCAAAACAGTTACTAATATCCAGTCCATCAGTAATAGTAAGACCAGCAGAGGTAGTGATAGTAGTTATAGCATGTCGATCCTTTCTTTTGGAGAAGTAGTAAATCAGGTTAGTTTTCTTATTACGGGAGTTATTCGTACATTCGCTACATGGTCTTACGCCGCAAAAATAATTCTGATAATGGATAGGTCATAGCGTAGCCACTGCATATGTAAACAGTAACAAAGACCCCAAGTATCAAATTTATTAAAGAAAAGCTGATGGATTATTTAAACACGATGCCTCCGAAGTTAAAATGTTACAATACAGATGTTAAATGCGTTTTAATAAATAATAAATGAAAATAGGAAAGAAAAAGAAAATTCCAGTCTGGGATCGCGACGCTCTAAGCAATTAAGTCATTGTTGATTGTAATGTAGGCTCGTGGCTTAATTTTTCATTTATAACTTAAATTTAATGTCATATTCACCCGGATGCACGACAATAATGAAAATATGTGGTATAAATTTTATGGCCAATGCGATCACCAAATAATTAATTCGGTAAATTAATATTAGAAAATAAATTAAAAAAAAAGACCCCCCCTCTCCAAATACGAAAATAAAAACTCTAGTAAATTCGGATAAAAAACCCAGATATTTTTCAAATAATTCAATAAAATAATGTATCAATTATAAAAAATGAGATAAAAATTAAGGTTTATTTCTGGGATATGTCATCATTTGTGCTATTACTCTAGGTGTTTTGACCGGTGGGGTTTTTGCAGGATCCTACTTCAAACAAATCAAAATAAAACGGATCGCGACCTAGTATTACCTTAGATATACAGATCGCGACAGTGTATGTACAGAATTCATTTATGTGATACAAGTCCCACTCAACCAAATTTTTTTTGCAATTTAGTAATTTTTTTAATATGTCAAATGTTTTAATCAGTTATTAATTAGTAATAATTTTGTAAATTCTTATACTAAGCGTTTCAATACAATTAATTGATTATTGTTAAATATTTACGAATTAAAATAAATTTTATTAATTTCTAATAGTATTTAATAACTTCAGAGTAAATTGCTGCGAAATTATGGGTCAACAGCGGCGAAATTGTGGGTCACTGCAGGGCGGATGCGAAATTATGGGTCAACAGCGGCGTCTTTAAGTGATGCTTCACTGCAGGGCGGATACGAAACAGTTGCTATGAATGAATTGTTCATCTCTGAGAGAGGCTTCACTGCAGTGCACGCAGTGCTCGCAGTTACTAAAAGTCAACTTTGCCACAAATCCTTATAATGGATTTTTACAGATTTCAAATTCCTTTCAATTTCTTCTTTCACGGAATACCTCTTTTTAAAAGCTACCCGTAACTTTCTATTCTATAATTACCTTTAATTATCGTAACTTTATATTCTGCTGGAATACGGCTTACCATATCGGATAAAAATTTAAACAACGTTTGCTCATCCATCATTTCCATCGCATGAGCTATCGCGAGCGCGACGGACTGTCGTATCCAACTTTCCTTCCCTGTTTCTATAATTATCCTCTTGTATTGATTTATCAAATTCTTCCTATCTTCTGACCTATTCATGGCCAATTCTACTTTTTCCGAATTATCCTGTCTGTGTTCCATGCAGTCTAGATCCTTATTTAGCTTACTATTATTAATCACTAAAAATCTATCTGCATTATTTGGAATCTTTGATAATTTTACATCACCAGTAATTTCTTTCTTATTTATTTAATTTTAAACCCGTTTTATTTTCACCTTCGGATTTACTAAATTCTAAATTATTACTAGCTCCGCTATTTATAAAACTTGCCTTCTTAGCTCCTGTATTGCCGGCATTCTGTCCAAATACCTGCTCTTTCATAATATTGCCTTTGACTAGACTAGATAATCTGAAACTAAGGTTTTGCTATTTTTTTGCCGTTTCTTTTTAGTTGGTTCTAACATCCCAATACTATCCTTGAGTTCATTAATTCCCTCTTTAGTATTCCTTTCCTCCCAACTAAACCCCGACAAATCTTTTTGCATTACTTTCTCACATTGGATACCCATTTGTATCCCAAGCAACTCTGAGCTTCTTTTTCAATGAGAACTTTCATGCCCTTCTATGAATTCTACTTTAGTTTCATTTTTTTATTTCGTCTATTTTTCTTCCTCGGCTGCTTTATTTCAACCATCGCAACCTTCTCTTTAATTGCGTCTTTAATACTACCTTGAGCGAGATTTTTGGGTTTAATTTCAACTCTAGATTTTAATTTCCCATCTTCAGTATCTGGGGGCCCATTCATGCATTTAATTGTCTCCCTGTACGCCTCGTTGACCTCTACCTCATCAAAATTCGCTAAATGTAATTTAGCATGGTATGGCAACGTGCACATTAAATATTCAAACACTAATTTTGAATCAATCACTCCATTATCCTTCATTAATTTTTTGAAGGCCGAAATGTGTGATTCAATAGGCCCTTGCACATAGGCCATATTCTGAGACTTATGGATAATTTTTGTTGAGCAACCTTTCCCCTTTACTGACGCTCTATTTAATTCCGTTCTCTCAATTGAGATCGACATGAGAAACCCAAATTTTCTTAAGTCACTAATTTCTCACCGACCACTGAAGCGCACGTCCTCCACCTAAGATCCTCCTATCCTTCCTAGACCTTTTTTTAGCACCGTAGTACTTCTTTCCTTTTTCCGACCAACTAGCGCCTCACCATCACAGACCAACTTTGCTTTCTTGCCTGCAAACTCCAGATGAAGCTCCAACCTACTCGACATCAGGAACAAAACCTACGGGAGAGAGAACATGGAGAGAGAGAAAAGACAAATCATTAAATTTTTGAGTAGCGCTTAAGGTCTTTGTTTTGTGGAAGTGTACGGGAAAACAAATTTTCCCATGTCGTTATAACGCTTGCATTCCAAGCGCCTCCCACTCCCTGTCACGTGCTGATGGCGGCTTAAAATAATTATTAAGCTTAATATTAATAATAAGTCCTAATATTATAAGAGGTTCAGCCGTGTCAGGGAGAAAATGGAGGGCAACAGTTATTTTAAATAAATGACTTTAATAAAGCTCTGAAACGTATATAATTGAAACTTTTGAGTCTTCTGCTTAATTAACATTCAATTACCCGGCTTGGTTAATTCGAGAAATTTCGGCCAAACACTTCCATCGTTAACGTCTAGTTATTATATTTGTTTTTTACAAAGTCAATCAAGTTGCTTGAAAAGATGTCCGGTCCCTTGGCCGCGGTCCACTCCATTGGTCAATGCTGTCCTAGTTCTCAGTGTTTGAAGCTGAACCTATGATAGGTTGATATGAGGCACTGACACCATCCATCCAGTAAATGGCGACCTTAAAAGGTTTGTCAATGAGAGGGGCCGACCCCACAATGGCGTATCCCAAGCCAAGCGCTGCTCACTACCTGAGATCTCGTTTAGCGAACGCGCACTTGCAATATCTGGAAGATCCACGGGGGCCACAGAGATTCCCTCTCGGAGTGTAGAGTTAATATCCGAATTCGCTCCGGGGGCTTCGCTGTCGTCTATGGCATTCGTCTCGCACGCTACCGAAGCATTCTAAGGCGCAGTTCGTTCGCTCTCACCCGTTAGCTCGGTCCTTGGCTCCAACGACGATAATTCGCTCTGCACAAGAGACGAATTCAAGCTTCCAGCGTCTACCACAACAATATTGGCCGCAGGTGCCTTAATGGATTACCTGTCGCGCGGAATGAAAGCACGGCTTTCAGCTGCTTGCTCTCTCCTCCGCTCACGGTTACCAGCCGTCTTCCTATATGCTGAACAGTGCGACGCTGGAAAATTATCCTTCGTTTTTTCGCTACAATCTAACACACAGTTCGGTCTAGAGTCATTATCATCTGCGCAACGTAACTTTCTATCAAAGTACGGGTTTCTCCCACCTGCTATGCAGTTTCGACGATAGTTCCGTGGATTTGACGACCGAATGCCAGCTGAGAAAATTCGCTGCTTCCTCCCCTTTGCCGGGGTCGGTATTTCACGGTCGTGCTCATTAGCATCCTTCGCGGCCGCTCCTTCTGGCTCCGTTTCTTTTCTTCCGAGCCTCATTCGTTGCGCCGCTTGAACGCCTCCATTTCTCCTCTCCAGTTTCTTGCGACCGTTTCTGTTGCTTTCCAAATCCACTCTCTCGTCTTTTTCTCTTTCAAAAATCACCGGTTTTTTCCCTTTATTCCTATTGGTCGCTCTCTCCTCCGTCGTCACTCCCATTCTATGACGCTGTTCATCTCTCGTCGGGAATGTTTTACTTTCTGGAGGAGGCTGGAGCTTGTCTCTCTCGGTTTTTTTTGCTAATCTTTCTCCGCCTTCGCTTTCTATTTTTTTCGGACATATCTCCTGATTTCTTTGGCTTGAAGTATTGTCAGGAAGCCAAACAATTATGACTTAGGTAAAAAAAAAAATTGTACTGTTATGTGTTAAAAGGGGGCGCGTACAATTTTTGATCGACCAAAGGCAAAAGAGGCCCAAGAACTGGCGGATGCAAAGGAATAAATTACGTTTAATTACCCACCTAAGCAGATTCCAAAAAGGTGACTTTAACTAATTAAAAACTCCATAATAGAAAAAGGAAATAGCATTAACGCAGTTCCCACAACCCTGAAGGATAAAAGGTCGAATAAAGACCCTTCTTTACATCCCTTTTAAAATCAGATGGGCTAGAGTTCAAATGAACATGCTTTATACTAAACAACACTTTAGTTAACTAGATGGTTTAGTTGAACATTAGTAGGGCACGGAAACCAATTCCAAGTAAAATAGAACCTTTATTACAAATTTTTTTGTTTATTAAGATGTAAGAAAAGGAAAACATTGGAATCGATACTTAAAAGTTCCAAGAGAAAATCTTCCGTCAGCTAGCAAGCAAGTTCAACAGTGTAGCTCATCTGGGCGATCTTACAGACGAAACTGACTATTATCCGGAGGTATTGATGAAGATCCAAGGCTTCAGGAACACTGATGTGACGAACAAATCGCTAGACGACTTGGAAATAAAAAAAAAAAACAAGGAAGATAGAAAATCTTTCTATACAGGGTGTTTCAAAATTATGCACAATAAATTTAGTGACATATTCTTCAGGTCAAAAGAAGACGAAAATGTTCTATAGCACTTTGTCTGGAAACGATTTGTCTGCGAGTAATCCAATATCATACAGTAGGGAAGCACGGTAGTTAGCCGACGATATTTTAGCAGTTCCAGCGTTTCGACCCAACACTAGGTTGAGTGGTTTGTTCCATTTAAACCTACTTTAGGGTTGTTCCATTAGTTGTGTACGGTTGTATCCATTACTGTCGTTTCACTACTGTACATCCACTAGGAATATCAATTTCAGAACGTTTGCGTGCTTTGACATACGCATTACGATTTACGTAAAAAAAAGTCATGTAAACGTATTCCAGTGCAGAATACACTGACATGCACCTAATGTATGGTCTTGCGGACGGAAATGCTGTGGAAGCAAGAAGACTCTACCAAGAACGCTTACCGAATAGACGCCTGCCAAATAACCGAACATTTGTATCTGTCGACAGACATTTGAGGTAGCGTAGTTCCTTTGGCCGTCAAACAGGACAAGGGCGGCCTGTAGCACATTCTCCGGATGAGGAGGATGTGATAATTGACATCATACATGATGAACCACAGACAAGCACCCGTCGTATTTCTTCCATGGTACACATTCCGCACTCATCTGTTTGGCGCATTCTTCACCGTCAGCTTTTGCATCCATACCACCTGCAACTGGTTCAGACACTGAACCCAACTTACTTGGCCCTTATGTGTTGCCGCCACGATTGACTGGGCGAACGTATCTTTTGTTTCTGCAGAATGCATTGCCAGAATTACTGGAAGATGTTCCTCTTTTGATAAGATCTAACATGTGGTTCATGCATGATGGCGCTCCAGCACATTTCAGCCATATTGTGCTAGCACACCTTAATGCTGCATACACGAATCGGTGGATAGGTCGAGGTGGACCGGTAGCCTGGCCTGCAAGATCACTCGACCTTAACCCCTTGGACTTTTTTCTGTGGGGTCATGTGAAAACGATCGTCTACAGCACAGAAGTTCCTAACATTATGGATCTGCGACAACGAATTGAAAATGCATGCCAAACCGTTCGTAATGCTGGCGACGAACTCTTCCATGACATCAGACGGTCGCTCATGCAACGAGCCGAAGCGTGCGTGCGAGCTGGTGGCGGGCACTTTGAACAATTCCTGTAATTTCGAGCCACGGGTTTAGTTGGCTGTATCGCGTAAATAAATCGTTTCCAGATAAAGTGCTATAGAACAATTTCGTCTTCTTTTGACCTGAAGAATATGTCACTAAATTTATTGTACAAAATTTTGAAACACCCTGTATATATAAAGAAGGATGTTTGTTTGTTTGTGGGTTTTTTGGGTTTGTTTGTTTGTTTCTTATGCAAATCTACAGTTTTAATCTGATCTTGATGAAATTTTGCATACTTGATCTGCAAACCACGAGGATGGTCACTGTCTACCTCAGATTTCGAAAAATAATAATTATTGTTAAAAAATCGATATTGATGGTTATGGCAGGGCATATTAATGAGAAATATCTCATGACCAACAATGGAAGGCAAAGTTTGCGCAACAATAGGTATCAACAATGGTGTCAACACGCAATTCACACTACGCTCGGACCAGCAACAGATATCTCATGACCAACGATGCAAGACAAAGTTTGTGCAACAATAGGCCCGTCGTGTTCGCATCAACAATGGTCTCCATGCGCAATTCACCAATAAAAATGAGCACAAAATTATTCAAAGAATTATAACAATGAACATAAAATGATAATGCAATGACAGAACATTCGTTTCCAAGAATTACAACAATGAACATAAAATGATGATGCAATGACAGAACATTCTTTTCCAAGAATTATTAACAATGAACAGGAAATGGATATAATAGACGATATTGATTGGGCAGTCTCTCTCGATGAGGCAAAGTCTTTTTAACACGAAGCAACAAAGAGAATTTCTGCAACCACAACAATAAGTTTTCATTTAAAACAAGCTTAATTTCAGAAAACCAAAAGAAACAATTACCGAAATGGATTATTAACGAGAAAATTAAGAAATTATTTGAGTTAAAGCAGACTACCCCATAGATCACATAAAAATTTACCTGTAAAGTCTTTCGGGTCAGTTAAATAAAAATACCTGGAAAAACTATTATTTTCATTATATCTAGAAGTTATTTCTTACGCGAAAACCATTAACTAATTGAGAAACATAATACGGAAATGACGATTAATAATCTAACTGCAAAATCTTAAAATTGTTAATTAATATCCCCAGAAAGGGACAAGCTTTTTCACAGCTATTTTGAAGATCCTGCTCAAACGGGTCATATTTCAAGATAAGGACCTTCCTGTCCGCTCGTAATTCGATGAAGAGAGAGAAACTTCCAAGGGTTGCGATAATTACCTTTTCTTTGACATTTGACGGTAGCTAAGAATATGCTTTGCGCGGTTTAGTCTGACCAAAGAGAAAAGAGAATAAGAAATCCTCATTAGGATCGGTACGCGTTAGTCAGAACAGAATCACGCAACCCAACTCGACGCCTACGAACGCATCATGTGGACCCTTTAAATTAAATGCATGGGAAGGGGGCCACGGTAACCTCCCGAAAACAGGAGTTTCTCTCGCGTTTGAGGTAGAGAAGTGGGAGCAACAAATAAAAGCGCTTAACTTGTAAAACAGAAACTCGACACAACCGGGTGGAAAGGGAAGGAGAGTGGCTCCTACGATGTGGGCAGGAAACGCAGCAAACGGAAAAGGATGAAATAGGTGCTCAAGGGTCCTCCAGTCCCAAGCGAAAGAAATCGAGATGGGGAAAAAGATGTTGTTTCAAACTTAAGCACATTTGATATCGCCAGAGCTAAAAAACTTGAGCACTAAAACGGTTCGCAAAAAGAGGACCGTTATAGTAACCGACTGTACACTTCATCTTGTTGCAATTACCATTCTTCTCTCGATGTCTTGAAGCAAAACTTGGCCATTCATCACTTTGTGTAGTCTAGCGGTCGCCGATTCTTCTATTGACATACTTACCATTTGCTAAATTCACCACGGAGCTAAAGGAGTGCTTCCTCTTTAGTCTTTCCACTCATTCTCAATTGTCTGCTAACTCTCAATTATCTCTAGTTACTGATCATTTTTAAAGATTTTCAAGAAATTGTTAATATTAAGAACTCTCTTTTCTAAGAAAAGCCTGAATAACAGGAATTCTATGCATTGCTACAAATTGAAAGTATTCTATATTGCACAAATTTTGAGTTGCATTGTTGGTCATGAGACATACTTTGTTGGTCCGTGCAGAGTGTTTGTGAATTGCGTGTTGATACCATTGTTGATACTTATTGTTGCACAAAGTTTGTCTTGCATTGTTGGTCATGAGATATTTCTCATTATTATGCCCTGCCATAACCATCAATATCGATTTTTTAACAATAATTATTATTTTTCGAAATATGAGGTAGACAGTGACCTTCCTCATGCTTTGAAGGTCATGTATGCGAAATTTTATCAAGATCGGAATAAAACTGTAGATTTGTATAAAAAACAAACAAACAAACCCAAAAACAAACCCACAAACAAACCCACAAACAAACATCCTTCTTTATAGATAGAAAGAAGATAGAAGACTAGCAGAGATACACGGCGTTGCTCGGGATAATTATAGTTGTAGGTAAGCAGAAATTAAATAATAACTCTAATTGGTTTTCAGAAATTATACAATTTACTGCTGTAGATGAAACTCCCGTTGTTCAGATGTTTCCAACGCCCGGATACTGTCTTCAGAAGTTTCCAAATTTTTGTCTTCTCTGGCCAATACTCATTCATTTCTCTCCATGTCATTTGATAGATATAAATTAACATGATTATTTTAGGGCATAATCCTAGTTGATGCTTGTTGATTTGAAGAGTTCAGTTGATATATGTTTCGTTATCGGCTATATCAACAACTATCGCCCGAGCGAAGGTGGGTGATTGTTCACCTTCGTGTTCACTCTACTCTATCGCCTTTACAATCCTTCTCAATAGTCTTCTAACTCTCCATTATCTCCAGTTACTGATAAATATTAAAGATTTTAAAGAATCAGTTAAAATATGTTAACAAAGTTGATGCAAATAAAAGCGGCAGAGTTCATTAGTTGTAGTCAGTTTGTCACTAAATTACTCACTGCAAGATAAAAATTTTCACTTTTTATTTTTAATTGGAATTAGACGATAGAACGGGGGGCATTACAATGTATAGACGCTAAAATGTAGTATATGGGATTCATGTGAGCCTTATTTGGCGTTTGTTATCAAACCTCTTATCAGAGTTTGTGACTTTTGTTATCTGTACATGTCGCCAGATGGATCGATGCAGTAGCAAATATGGCAAGAGCTAAATAATCCTTTTGAATTGCAAACGCGATTTTGTTTTTGTAAGACATGAGACTTTCTGCAAGAATTAATTATTGGATTTAGAATTAAAAGATAAATCTTATTGTTGTCTTTAATTGTAAGCTAAGTATAATTGATTTGGTTCATAATATTTTTTAAGAATAAGGGGATTTGTTTAATAATATTCTTCAAGGTAATCGAATTGTTATTTCTTTGAGTGAGAAGGAATGTGTTTTTGTAGACTCCTTGAGGAGAAGTAGGTTTGTTTTTTTTTAAATTCGTCTTTGTGATTCACTATTGTATACTTATTATTCTATTATCCTTCATTTTTTAAGAAATTCATTCCTCTTTGTGTTTATTTTAATACTGATCGTTTGAATTAAATAAATTCTTCTTTTTCTTGATAAATAAATCCTTTTTCATAAATTTTTTGCAATCTTATTCATCAGATAAGCACCATTGCATTTGAAATGACCATTAATTAATTCCTGGCTTCAGTTGCTTTATTTGTTAACCGGAACTTTATCAAATCTAGGAAGAAAAGTTTAAAAATAAAAATGAAAGGGTTATTGCAGTTATTCACAACGTAACATAATTATTGCTTAGGAAAAAAGGGAAACGGTTTCATGACAAGTTTAACAAAATAGCAGATGCAACAACGTTTTTCATTGCAAGGAAAATAGCTTATAGTAGAAGCAAATGGTTTAGTGACAGTGGAGTCGACTAAGATATTTTTGAAATTAGAATCTTTTTTGGGAATAGGAGAACGGATTTGAGGAGAGGAGAGTCGTCAATAATGTGCTGACACTTCCCTTGTATAGTGATATCGTTAAGGGCTGGAGGATAGGTAAGAACTAACATAGGTGTTGTGATGGCTGCAGAAGTTTCAGTATTTTTATTAGCACGAGAATTATAATTTTTATAGATAAAAGTGCATAAGTCAGATTTAGATAATGGTGTTAGCATGAAACTCCTTGTCGGATCGGTCAATGGAGATTCTATGGGTGCGAGTTAATTGACCTAGAAGGATGCTATCCTTGCAATGGCTTAGATGGCAACAATCATAGTGTAAGCACTGTTGCTGATCGATAGGCTTCTTAATAGAGATATGTGGAAAGTTTGTTGTTAGTGAGAGAAAGACGTCCAAAATAGAAAAAAAGGGCGAGAAAACCTGAAGGGAGGGACGGATTTAGAATGAAAGATAAAATATAAGCGAGTCTTCATTAAGTGACCAGTTAAGTTAAATATCGTCAACACACCATAGTCAGGCCATGGCTTGAAAGTAGAAGTGGAAAGTAATTTAGTTTCCACTTCATTTATAAAGAAATTGCATCGTTGGGCGGAATTTTGCCTCTCACTTTAGTACGCTGAACTGTATATTGTTATCGTTGTTGAAAGTAAATTAATAGAGGTGAGGATGGTATAAAGGAGAAAGCTGATGGTTTCGAAAGAAGGAACCTGGAAAGGTTGTTGTGGAAAGCTTCGATCCCATCGGCATGAGGAATCTTAGAGTAGGGAGAAGAGAAAACAACAGTACAGACGAAAACGTTCTTGAAGTCATAATTAGAATCGTATGGAAGAGAAAATATATTGGATCTTTGGTGTAGGAAAAGAGTGGTTGGAGTATGATATGTGGTGATAAACATTAGCAGAAAGTTGCTCACAGGGGGTATTAATGCAAGAGATGATAGGAGGGCAGGGGTTGCCAAGGTGCCAGGTGTGTGAAGATCTAGGGTTGGCAAGATCCATTTAAATCCATTTAACTTAAATATTATTGATCTCTGTTCAGGGTTGTTCTTCCTTATACATTGCAATCCTGCATTCACTTTCCACAGTGTTTATCCCGTGGGACCTGATCAAGGCTCTTTATGGGATTTTCTGTCTGAATCAAGAAAATAATTTCCTTTCTGCTAAGTTAACGTCTATTATTAATTTATCTATTTTATATTTTTAGTCAAATGTCAACGCAGTTTAGAGATAATTTTTACGTTATTTTACTTTACTTTCAAGAAGATCAATTTTAATTGAATATAACAAATCTCCCAGTTTTGAGATAATAATGCTAATTAATAGTAATGAAATAAAAGTTCAGGAATAGCAATATGGAAACTTTTTTAATACGAGTTCAACGCGTTTCGAGTAACATCTCATCATCAGGAACTATGAACGACTACAGAGTGGCAAGAGCTACATAACCTGGTTATATGTGGTGTGGCGTCCACCAATCAGAGAGAGATGAACTCGAATCTGATTTTTGGGCTTACAAGCAATTGGGTAAATATATACAGGGTGAATACAAAAGTCTGAACCCCCTTTTTATTTTTTGAACCGAAGCAGATATGTCAATTTTGATGAATCCAATGAATAGAAAGTTGTGGGTGGCCTATCCCATGGTGCACTTTTCATCATCCCAAATATGCAAATTAGGACACATTCAAAATTTATCTCAAAAAGAGTAAGGGATAGAGAAAAAACCCAATTGCAAACTTGTTCAGCATAAATAAACAAACAAAACAAAAAAAATCATCCAATTAATTAATTGTAAAATTTTAAAAGTATATAAAAAAGCTAAATTATACTGATTAATAAATCGGACCAACCAATCACCCACAATCACGTGGTGAACAGTTTGTAGCTTACAAACAGTCACACTGCACAAGGAAAACTGAATGTTGATATTTCCACCATGTAAAGCATGCAAATCAAAATATTAACATAAATTACCATACTCACATTCACATTCATGCGGAAAAGCAAATAAAAGGCATGTTTCAGCACACCGAAGACAGAACAATTCCAGGATGGCAAGCTACAATGTTCCAGAAATGGTCAAAATGATCTTCTGCTTCGGAGAGGCAAGGAGAAACCTACATGCTGCAGTTAGGTTGTATCGAGACAGACACCCTAACGAACGCCATCCATCTCGTCAAACAATGCGTTACATTATTCAAAGATTCGAGGCTACAGGGAATGTTAATGCAGAACGAGGACGACCAAGGGCACAAGGCGACGAGGATACAACAACACTAGTTCTGGCTGCAGTTGCTGCAAATCCCCACACAAGCGGCAGAGCAATTGCTGCAGATATTGGGTGCCATCAGAGAACCGTTCTCAACATTCTACACGCACATCACTTTCACCCATACCATATTCATTGTCACCAGGAGTTACTGCCATTGGATTATGTTGCTAGGGCCGCCTTCTGCATCGGCGTCGGTGGATCAGGGTTTGCGTGGTCGCCTCTGATGCCCGAGGACGCGGGTTCGAACCCGGCCGAGGACGACGAGGATTTTTTTCAGGGGGAAAATCCTGAGATCACGCAATTCCTTCGGAAGGGAAGTAAAGCCGTTGGTCCCGTGTAGCCGGATGCACGTTAAAGAACCCTTGCGAGGCAAAATTTGCGGCCCCTATAACGCCGTCCTGAAATGACCATGGCAGTTGAAAAGGACGTTATTACCAAACAAACGAACCAAACCGCCTTCTGCAACTGGTTACTTAACTGCCTGGATGACAATCCAAACTTCATTCATGAGGTGTTCTGGACAGAAGAAGCCCAGTTCACCAGAGAAGGAGTAATCAACAGGCACAACCATCATCATTGGGCAGACGAAAACCCACGATGTCTGCGAGAAGCAACTCATCAAGTGAACTGGAGAATCAATGTGTGGTGTAAATTGTACAATGACACTGTGGTTGGATCGTATTTCACGATGGAACACTGCAGAACGCTACCGGGCTGAAATTCTCAACGTGGTAGTCACAGACTTCATTGACAATTTGCCATTGGCCTCGTATCAGCGCACGTGGTTTCAGCATGATGGAGCTCCTCACATTACGGGTTGGTCGTTCGCGAGCTTCTAAGTGAGATGTTTGGACAACAGTGGATTAGCCGAGGAGGACCAGTTCGTTGGCCAACCTGCTCCCCTGATTTTACTTTTTCTTGTGGGGATACCTGACTTGACTTTGACTTGTGGGGATACCTGAAGGACAAGGTTTATGCTACGTAGCCCGCCTCACTGGAGGATCTGGTTCAATGAATCATAGACCAGCGTGCCGAGGAGTGACACCAGCCATGCTTGCCGATGTTTTGGCGTGAGTTAGGTTCTGTACCCAGTTGTGTTATGGTGCAGTGAGACAGTTTGTAAGCTACAAACTGTTCACCACGAGATTGTGAGTAATTGGTTGGTCCGATTTGGATGAGTTTTTTTGTTTTGTTGGTTTTTTATACTGAACAAGTTTGCAATTGGGTTTTTTTCTCTGTCCCTTACGGTTTTTGAGATAAATTTTGAATGTGTCCTATTTAGCATATTTGGGATGATGAAAAGTGCACCATGAGATAGGCCACCGACAATTTCCTATTCATTGGATTTATCAAAATTGACATATCTGCTTCGGTTTAAAAAATAAAAGGGGGGTTCAG
>JAHWFO010117030.1:39717-97065 GCA_023313115.1 Rhysida immarginata
AGACAAGGAGAAAGTTTTGAACAATCAACTTAATTTTGAGAAGAACCCTATACTTGACATCGTCAACAACAGAATCAACACCTCCAAGATACGGACCACGAAGAGGGATTCAGTTGATAATAGTTAAGATATCTGTTTTCAAATTTTAATATTTGTATCTTTTTCCCTTCTTTGCCCTTGATTTTAATATAATGTGGGGTAGCAAGTACATTGTTCAGAAACTATCACGTTTTTTTTGCAAGACACTTTATGTTAATGACAATAATACGGTTTCGTGTACATCATGTGTCTCCTCTGGTTTAGACACCAACCAAAAGAGACAACAAAAGCTGTAAACATTACGTAGAATAAGGACGCCAGTTTAAAGCAAATGTTCGAAGTGATGGCCACAAGTGGTACGACATAGCTGCAGGCGCCGACGAAAGCATTCTCCCACCCGGTAAAACATGTCTGGAGTATCTTGAATGGCACCAGTAGCAACAGCAATTCGTGCTACAAGATCATCCGCTGTGTCCATAAGTGTTTCGTACACTAGGCTCTGAAGATGGGCCCATGCAAAGAAATCAAGTGGGTGAGGTCAGGTGACCAAGCTGGCCAGGCTACAGGCTCACCTCGTCCAATCCATCTTTATCCACGTGCAATGAATAGTGGATTCGTCCGTAGGATCGTGATAATTCAAGCAATAAACATAAAACGTAATAACTCCTGAACAATGTACTTGGGACACCACATTGTATTAAAAGTAAATGTTATTGTGGTCACCTTTGTCATTGCTTACAGTTATACACACTTTTTCAGAATCACGCAACCAACACAACCAATCATGTTTAAAAAAGCAAAGAACCTTTATATATAATTACTTAAATGTAGTTACCCAAATGCTTGTAATCCTAACAATCAGATTCGAGTTCATCTCTCTCTGATTAGTGGACGCCACACATATAACTAGGTTCTGTAGCTTTTGCCACTCTTGGAATATTGACATAGCCTGCGTGTGCGAGACTCATTTCAAGTCGAATCAGGCCTTTAAACTGCCTATTCGGTCTATTGCAGGGATAGAGCCCTTACAAATCCTGCGTCTGAGAGTCAGCAATCATTGTCAAACAAGGCATCGAACATCGTGAGACCACCACTACCAATTTCATGGGAATGGAAACAGTGTCTGTCATTATTAACGATGTGGACGTAGGGGAGGTAAAATTTATCTCCTTGTATTTAACTCGCCCAGGCACAAGCTTGATCCCTGTGAGCTTGTTGGTCTTCTAAATGGGCCCATCCCAGTTATTATGGCTAGAGACCTGAATGCCAAGCACACACACTGGAACTCCAAATCTACGAACCAAAACAGGTCTATTGTTCATGGCTACATGATATACCAAATTGGTACCTTCGTCATCGGATCTCTTGACGACACCTACTATTGCGACCACTCGCCTGTCAGCGACATAATTGACAATGCTGTCCTTAAGGGGTTTTTCAAGCCGTTTAACATTTTCACAGTGAATGCCTTATCCTCCGATCATTGCCCACTCGCACTCAACTTCGATGGCTTACATCTTGACCTGAGGGTCAGTCTATCTCAAGCAAGATTGGAAGCTATTTAGAGAGTTACTCAAGGAAAGCAACATCCCGTCTAAGGAACTTGACAACAACAATGAAATTGATTGTAATATTTGTGAAATCACTCAATCGATCAACTCAGCCACTGATGACAGCACCATTGCCATCGACCGAAAAGGACCTGACAATCTCGATCTTCCCCCAGCCATCAGGCAACTCATACTTGAAAAGAACTCTTTCAAAAAATTGTGGCAACGTACAAGATGCCTCCAGTGAACAGGTCAAGCAGCTATGAAACCAAAGGTGGAACAACAAGATCCTGTCTGCCCAGGACAACTCCCTCTGGTGAGCAGTCAGGGCCCTCGTAAAGAAGAAGGCCGCCAATCAACCTCCCCTGCTTGCGGATAATGGTAACTTTGTCAGCAGCTCCCACGAAAAAGCTCAACTTATCGCGAACACACTGAAGAGCCAGCTCACCATCCGTATTGCAGATTGACAGGTAGGTATCGAGAATACCCGCCAAATCAGTGAAGGCTGCATAAATTACCTTCCTCATCGCATACTTAATCCTCTCCACGCCATAGAAGTCATCGAGGTCTCGATGATCATAAAACGTCTTAAGAGCAGAAAGGCTCCTGGCATTGACTCCATCACCAATGATGCCCTCAGGAATTCACCTCCAAAGGTCATCTGCCTAATGACCAAGATATTAAACGACTGCTGGAACCGCGGCTACATCTCCATCGTCTGGAAGGACTCGGTCATCCTCACTATATCTAAGCTGGGTCTAAATCCTGCTCTTCCCGTCAGCTACAGGCCCATTAGCTTATTACCTATGCTTTTTAAGATCTTCGAGCGCACTATCCTGAAGAGGTTCAATGACTTTTGCGAGTCTAATAATCTTATTCACAATGAGTAATTCGGCTTTCGCTCGAATCACTCATGCCAACTCCAAATATGGAGGCTTGTTGCAGATTTGGACAGTCCTCTCAATTCCCCATGTACGGAGGAATAAGGTCCGGATGTTTTTCTTGATGTGCATAAGGCTTTCGAGCAAGTCTGTCACGATGGTCTCATCTTTAAAATGGTCAACTATGGTTTCCCTGACGAGCTAATTGCTCCGGTTCGCTCCTTCCTCTCACCTAGATCCTTTCGTGCCAAGGTTGGCAACTCCTTGCCTGATCCCTACGACATCAAAGCTGGCTTTCCCCAGGACTCCGTTCTGGGGCCGACGTTCAATTTTTTCATCCATGACCTTCTGGAGTTTGCTAAGTGTAACCTGTACTCGTTCGCTGAGGATGCGGCCATCATGACATGCGCGAGGAACCCAGCCCATGTCATCAGTCGCCTACAAAAGACCTTGCACCAGTGCGAAGACTGGTTCGACAAATGGCGGCTGAAGCTCAGCGTTGACAAATGCAAAGCCGTGCTCATCACCCATAAACGCAGGTATCCCCCAGGTTCTCTCGTCTTATATGGTAGACTCCTTGATTGGATTAGAATTACAAGTATCTTGGCTTTAAGTTTGATTCTAAATTAAATTGGAATGACCACGTTCAATACGCTCTCAACAAGGCCAAAAAGTTCAGCCTGATTGCACTGCTTGGGAGAAACAGTGCGCTTGGTCTGGATAACAAGCTTTTGCTTTACAAGGAAGTGATCCGCTCCATCTTCCTTCACGTTAACACCTGCCTGGGCTGCTATGTGCAAGTCAAGATGGAAGTAACTTCAATCCTTCCAGAATGTAACACTCAGGATCATTGTTCAACTCGACAGAAGAATTGCAAACAACTACTCCATATAGGATGATCACGGTATGGCCCACATTGGTAGCTAAGTTCAGGTGCCCCTCAAGAAGTTACTTCTAAAAATCGAGAGTATGATAATTCCTTGGTAGCCGGTATTTTCGATCACTGTGTATCCTTAGAGGTCAATTAATGTTCATAGACCCCAACATATCCTGGAAATCAACTTCGACGATATCAACAAGGGTGTCTTTTCCGACTTCTGAATTTCCTAACCCGCAGATGTCCTGGGTCATAACTAGGTTTATCCACAATCCTATCCCGCGTCCTACTAGGTAAGGATCCTTTTCTCAGGATCAAGAGGACTATCAGGCTTCTCCTGTAACTCAGTGTAATTCCCCTGGTTACTCTTTGGAAGAGTTTGATAAGGAACCAGGCTCCCGGACAGCTCGTGGCCTTTTTTCACTTCACTGCTCAATTGTCGATTGTCTTCCCACTCTGTAGTCGTTCATACTTTTTGATGATGAGATTACTCCAAACGCGTTTAACTCGAATTAAAAAACGCTACTGTATTGCTATTCCTGGATATGTATTTCATTACTTATCATACAGTTATATTGAGCAGAATGCAGCCATTGAAATAATGGCCCAAGAAATGAATTGATTAGGAATTTGGAGTGTGTTTTTACCATTAATGACAGTCTAGGCCCTAGACTCTGGGGCATGATTCATTCGACTCGGGCATGTTGGTGGGGGAGTAATGGCTTTTGTTGTCTGGATCCTCTTCTTGGCGTGGTCCTGTTAAACTCTGAGGCCACTAGGCGTGGTCCTGTTGAACTCTTATAACTACATATGACCTCTATTTCCCATCCGCGTCCGGCCACTTAAACTAGAATGAGGAAGCATTTTATATATCTCGAACTAGGGAACATTGTATTCTTATGCTGTGAAGGCCCTGTTTCGACGTCTTGTTGAATTTGTCCTCGTGGCGTTTCTTGCCGCATTGTTCTGAAACGACATGTAAAGGAAAAGATAGCAAATAGGTTACAGAAACGTGTATGGCCCGACAATAACACACTTTACCAAATATTCTTTCGGATTGCATTGCGTCCACAGTTTTCTCTGATTGTTATACTGAATTCGGTCCTCTAAATGGCTTCCCGTCGAATCCTTTTTCTTCCATCATTAAGCCTCTCGGGAATTTGTCCGGACTAGACGCTGCTTTTTAGACAACCACTTCTTCGCAAATTTTCCCTTTGCTAGTTTTAATGCCTTTCCAGTAACTCATTATCATGCTTTACCGCATCACGAGTTTCTCATAATAAGGCCCATGGCCTACCAAAAAAACTACAACAATTCTACCCCCGTCTCGTTCCTTTCTTCCTTCTCTCTTCCTTCCAGACATAATCATTACCGTCACTCCGCTCGCTCACCACAACAATGCACGCTTCGACATTATACTGTAAGTCTATTGTCACTCACTATAAACATTTCAATTTTTAACATTTCATCAAATCATTTATTTTATCATTTTGTTCCAGTTTACATATTGTATCAGCGGATTTTTCACTCCTTTCTTTTCTTTCATTTACAGGTCTCATAATCTTTAACAACTAGGAATCAATTATCCAACGGAAAAAATTAAGCAGGGTCTTACTGCTTGAGACAGAGACTCCACTTGTCCACAATAACATTTTAATACACCATACACGAATACATTTCGGTCACCATGTGGCCTCCAGTAAGACTCCGCCATACATAGAAATATATACATCTATGGTGTATTAAAATGTTTTTGTGGACAAGTGGAGTCTCCTACCTCGTCTCTCTCAAGTATTCTAGCATCCACAGAATTGTAAAAGTCAGTTTGTATTTTACATTGTTTTTCTTAGGGTCTTACTGATCGCTTTGTATTTTTCCTGTAAAGTCGAAAGTGTCTTATAAGCAACCAAAAGAAATAAAATAACCACACACCTTCGTTATGATTATATGTCATTCTTCTAGTCTAACAAATACTTTTCCTTTTGGGTGCTACAAATTCAGGAGAATAACACGGAGGTAGGAGATAAACCTGAAAACACCCCGAAGGTCCTACTCAAGATGAATCAAAAATATTCATCTCATTCCGGGGATAAAACGTTTTATTGAATATTGTCATAGAAAAAGCGGTGGGGGAACAGGCGAACTAGGCGAATTGACGACCTACAAATGATCATAGAGTCTTGCAACAGACTATGATAACCAAGTGGTTTATATACCTGGTTACAACCTCTATCGTTGCGAGCGTCCAACAACAGGCAGTGGGGTACTTATCTTTGTGACAAAATCCGTCGCCTCTCGATTGCTTTTCTCCGATAGTGAATGCGGTATGGTCTTGTCAATCAAATGCCTATTTGGTAATTCTTGGGTAATGATAACAGGTAGTTACCGTCTCTCATACATGATTATGGCAGAGTGTGTAGTACAAATTAATAAATTAGAGATTCACCATGCCAAGTTCATATTCGGCGACTTTAATTGTAAATATTTTTATTCACCTGTAGCATTAAGAACTTTGACTACTTGCATTACAGCGCTTGGATTAAAACAGATAGTCCATAGGCCATATAGAATTACGGCTTTAACAGCAACAACAATTGATCATATACATATGTTCCAAGTAACATCGGCTACAGTGATCTTACAGTTAATAAATATGCCAAAACTGGCTCATTGGGTTATTAATGTTACTTTTAATTTTCCTGATGCAGAAGACTCTTTATTAAAGTCAAGAGTTACTCCAAATTATGGCAACGTGAATTGGGATAAATTTCAGAAACATCTTAACCTAGTAGAAGACTATGATCATTTCAGTAGAATCAATGATGGAAATCAGCAACTTATTTATTTTAATAACTTTGTATTACGTTCTGCAGAGCAGGTTGGCTTTGCATTCGAGATTAAAAAAACAAGAAATTCAAGAACCATAAAGTGTTATGGAATCCCCAATTGCGATCTAAATGGAAAACACAAATTAAAACATATAGGCCCTATATAACCTCAATTAAATTCTTTAATCCTACAGCGTTTTAAGACAGCATCTTCTGATCTCAAAAAAGCTGTCCGTGATACCAAGAGATTTCTATTGAATTATTGCATTAAATATAACAAGATCTACCAGTTGATACGGTCTAATTGTGTGACATATAATCCTTCTTTTCCTATCAACGAAATATTTATTTATTTATTTATTTATTTATTTATTTATTTATTTATTCATGCTCGACCAGGTCTAAGTATGGCCTGGGGACCAGAAAAAACACAAAAAATAAAACAAAACTAAAATCAATGTTAAAAAATAAAATTAACAATAAAATTAACAATTTTCGTGATACGAAAAGGCGGCATAACAACTTCCTTTAATTTAAATAGCAAAACTGAGGCAATTTATAACCAAAAATTAAACAACAGAACAACTAATCTCATAGGGTTGAGACAGCAAATTAAGTATAATTAAAACGTTTTATAAAACGCTTTAATAATTTACGAAAAGTTAATATATTGGTAAATTGACGAATCAGCATGCGGTAGAATAGCCTAAGCGACAACCCCACATATTGAGACTGCCTTGGGCTATTGAGTGCACTTATGCCTAAATTTAAATATACTGATATTATTAGACTGACGTCTCTGTTAGCTATGATTGTCGTAGACAAAAGTTATGATTATGGGGGGGGGAACCACCAAGGATGGAATTAGAAACTTTATAGACAAAGGTACATAACTGAATTCTAAAAATTTGAAGACGCCAGTAGATTGAAATTTATTGGTAACTGGGGTCCGCGAAGGTATCCGTAACAGAATACGGAGAAACCATTTCTGAAACTTCAGTATTCGTGAAATGAATAATTATTCGAACTGGATTAACCCTACAAATATTACACCACCCGACCCAATTAATTCTTTTCGGTCGGAAATTTGAAAAGCTAGTTTATTCTGTTAGGATTAAAGGCCCTAGTTATTCTCTGAATATTATGGACTAACTTATCCAACATTTTAATACTGATGGTCTTAAACTGATCCGTATTTTGTGCTTGTCGATTGTTACAACTAAGACCTTTACTATCTAAGGAAGCAAAATCACCCCTATCTTTAAGAAAGGAAATCCCAATGATGTCTCCAATCATCGACCAGTTTCTATATTGTCCCCTTTGACAAAAATTATTTAGGCGTTGTTCCATAGCCTTATTAGTTATCTGTTGGAAAAAATCCCAATACTAAAACTTGGCAGTAGGCCGGGTTACAGAGTATACTGGATTCCACTTGAAATTTAGCTAGAAGCTAATACAGCTTATGATCAGGGAAACAGATATATTATTGCTCAAATCGACATTTCCAAAGTATATGACACAATCTCCCGCCCTCAGTTTATTCATGATCTCAAGACTTTCGGAGTGTTGGAAAATTATTTTACTCTAGTTGAAGACTATCTCCACCTACAAATAACATTATTAGCTATGATAATTTATTTTTTAATCGTCTACTCGTAGAAGAGTTCAGGGTTCGGGGATTGATCCTTTGATGTTTGCATCTCTGCAGCTTGCATATACTGTCTGCAGTTAAATTTAAATATTTTAGGTTATTTGGACGATAACTTTTTATTTTACAGCTATAATTCGAGTGACCAAGAGAATAATTATCTACAACTGCATCAAGACCTATAATCGGAGTGGTATTCTAAACGTTGTCTGATCTTTAATAAATGAAGGGTTAAGGGCAACAAGGACTTACGCACAGGAAGAACTTTTTGAGAACAGTGAAGTTATATGTTGAAAAAAATCTGTAAATCCTTATGGTTGATGTTTTGCTTTACTGTGATTGCAGTTTACTTTTGCAATTGTTACTGACACATACTGTAAATGGATTTCGCAAGCAGTAATTGTTACATTTAGTAATGACTTCTTCCTGGGGGTTACAATCTTATTGCCCCGAGCCCTTCTAAGTTCATTTTCTAGTTCTTTGAAAATTTCAGGAATAACTTTTGACATTTATTTTCGGTTTAACGAATTGACCGATCAGTTATTTACTTCTTTATATCGTAAAAGTCATCGTTTAAAACGATGAAGAGCTTTTTCTTCAGTGGCGCAGCTACGTCAATTTATTCTAGCTTCCATCGTACCTAGTTCAGCTTACAGTGCTCTTTTTGGTCTGCCACTTCTGCTTGTAATATTAAACGTTTAACCACGGCCTACAGTCGTAATATCCGAATTGCTTTCAAACTTAATAAATTGGATTCAGTAACTCAGACATGTAATCGGTTCCATCTCCTGACAGTAACTACTATAAAAACGTTACTTTAACTTCGGAATCAGCGAACGCACTTTGCTGTATTAATCATCCAGCTGCCTTTGTTAGTGATTGGTTTCTGGAAGGTAGTAATTATCGTGAAACCCGTTTGTTTTTAATTGAAGTTCCTCACTGTATTACAGCTTTTGACTCTAAGCATTTTCCATACAGTACGTGGTCATTTGGCCGGCGGACATTTGACCAACGGACATTTGGCCGAACGGACATTGACCGAACAGACATTTGACCGAACGGACATTTCACTGACAGACATTTCACCGACGGACATATGACCGCGACGGAAATTTAACCGACGGAGAAATGCCTGCATTTCACCGAAATTTGGACATTCGACATAAAGAGATGGTTTCGGCAATATATTTCATTTAATTGGAAAAAAATGTTTTCAGGAGGTTATTTCGTACAACAAATCTTATGAGACAAACCAGTTTAATTCTTTCTACTAAGCAAGCATATTATATGGACCGATAAAATTATTCTTTTTTTGTATGTATTTTTAAATATGTTTGTTTTCATATCGTTAGGTAGGTAAAGATGGGAACCAGATAAAATGCAACTCAGGGCCTTGTATTATATAATAATATCAAATCTTTTCTTGTATGTCTTTTTAAATGAATATTTTACTACTAAAAAATGAGATACTCATTAGTGATGGGCGATATCTGATACCAGTATCGTGTATTAAAAATTTATTCATACACATCAAAAAATTCTGTTCTGCTTTATGAGGGGACATAAAAATTCTTAATAGGATAGTATCAAATATGAAAATCAACTCGATCGGCCTCGGTGGCTCAGCGGTTGCGTGATCGCCTCTGAAGCCCGAGTACGCGGCTTCGATCCCGGCTGAGGACGACGAGGATTTTTCAGGGGGAATCCTGAGATCACGCACTTCCTATGGAAGGGAAGTAAAGCCGTTGGTCCCGTGTAGTCGTTTGCTGGCTGCACGTTATAGAACCCTTGCGAGGCAAAATTTACGGCCAATATGACGCCGTCCTGAAATGGCCATAGCAGTTGAAAAGGACGTTAATACCAAACAAACCAAACCAAATCAAATCAACTGGTAATGGGTTGAGTATTTCTGACATTTTTTACTGTAGAGATCATTTTCAGAGTTTTCAATGATATGGACACTCTACCCGAATATCTGACATACATAGTGCATGGTGTAATTATGTAATTTCACTACCGAAAACGTGGACCGTATAGAAAGCCATCTCTTTACCAAACTAATCTAATGAAAATCATGATGGTATTAGTGATGGACCCAGGGCGATACTTTAGTATCGCATATCTTAGAGTCATCGATACTGTCAGAATTTTTGCATTTGATACTATTCCATATTTGAACTTTTATGTCTCCTCATAAAGCAGGACAGAAATCTGACGTGCATGGAATAAACTTTTAATATCAAATATTGCCTTTCATTAATGAGTATTTCATTTTATAAAAGTAAAATATTCATTTAAAAAGACACACAAGAAAAGACTTGATATTATAAAAGAATACAAGACTGTGAGTTGCATTTTGTTCGGTTCCCATCTTAACCTACCTAACGACATGAAAACAAACATTTATTTAAAAAGACATACAAAAAAGAATAATTTTATAGGTCCATACAATATGCTTGCTTAGTAGAAAGAATTAAACAGGTTTGTCTCAAAAGATTTGTTATACGAAATAACCTCCTGAAAACATATTTTTCCCATTAAATGAATTATATTGTCGAAACATCTTATTACGTCGAATGTCCAAATGTCGGAGAAATGCCTCGGTCCATCGGTTAAATTTCCGTTTGGTCATATGTCCGTTGGTGAAATGTCCGTCATTGAAATGTACGTTCAGTGTAATGTCCGTTCAGCCAAATGTCCGTTCGGCCAAATGTCCGTTTGGTCGAATGTCCGTTCGGCCAAATGTCCGTTCGGTCGAATGTGTATTCGGCCAAATGTCCATTCGGTAAAATGTCCGTCAGTCAAGTGCCTGTCGGTCAAATGTCCATCAGCCAAATGACCGGGTACCTTTCCTTACAGTGCTATACATCGGTGGAACAAACTTTCTTTCAATTTGCATAACAAGGTGAAAGAGTGCACTTGATAATGCCTGCGTAAGAGTGCCTGCGTAATCTCGTGTGTCCATTTCTATGGACTTTTGAACAATCATCATATTAATCATCAATGATAATCATTAAATCTTGATTTTTTTAGACTTTTTATAGAGGGTGGTTATAAAATAAGCTCGCCTACTCTTACCCTCTAGAGCCCAATCTAATGAGACGATTGTGATGCAAATTGAAATGTAGGCTACTCAGACCATGGGGGAGGAATTGCAGAAAGATAAAATTAGTGCAAATTTTCACCACCAGGTGAAAATGTGGCACTGTGGAATGACAAATGGAGATTTTTTATTGATTGATTGTATCCAATATGTCCATCCAGGGCCTGTATAGCCAGAAGCCGACGAGTTGGGTCCCTAGATGGACCTGGATTAACGACTGCTGTAAGATGGTCGCAGCAGCCGGGGGATGAAGATTGTTTCTCACTGTTGGTCGCCCATCCAGTGACTAGCCGTGCCTGATGTTGCTTAACTTCTCTGAAGTTGTGTGTTCAGTGGAAGCCTAACCTAACGGCCTCCCCCTAATTTTAAATAAGCAGGCAAGGTTTTTGGATTACAGCATCCCCTGCCTCAACGACATGTTGGAAGCGTAGACAATAACAATACCTTCTTTGACAATAACAGCTGCCCCACCAGAAACATTATGAGCAGGATTTTTTGGGAGTCTATCCTTATGATAGACCATTTATCCAGTCAGTCTGAATAACTATCCCGAATTAAGGTGCATTTCACAAACAAAGATAATATCGATTTTGTTTCTCGATAGGAAGTCGAAGAACTCCTCTCCCCTACATGAGACGCCTCTGGCATTCCAGATTGTACAGTCTACTGCATAAATGGTTAGACTAAAACCACAGTTGAACACATGAATAGCACATCCCAAGCATATACCTGCTACCCTAATTTCATTCAGAAGAGACAGGTCCACAATCACATAGAAAATTCGCAGCACAGTGGAAAAAAGATAAAAATAAATATACGAGAAGCATGGCAGACAATTATTCTATTTAAAATACAAATGCAGAAAACTAGAAGTAAGAAAAGGATAATTGTAATTAGAGAAGTGCGTAAGGCACTGTATTAAATAGGATTCCCAAATTTACAATCTACAATTAACAAAAAATACTGAATTTTTAAGAAGTTAAGTAACCCTATTAACTGTATGCTCAGAAAGGAGCAAAAATATTCTTGTAGCATCAAAAGAGAACTAAATACACTCACTATACTTAAGTCATCAACCTTTGTTAGGACAATGGATTACAGTTCACCTGACGGTTTGCATGTGATAAATGACAACAGTTTAAACCGCAAAACATGTAACACTTTGAACTTAACATTAGGAATGATAAAGGTCCTTGCCATTAAGACTGGTAACTTTAAAGTCCACTCGTAAACACATTATTTACACTCACAGGTATTGGATAATGCATTAACACCCGCTATATGGGAACTATACAGGAGAGGGGCGATGCCTCAGCGTTTAGGAGAGGAGAAGTATACAGCTCATATAACAGGGAAAGGAGATACAAAATTATTACAAATAGTAGCTAGCAGAGCAAAGAATTTACATAGTGTGCAAGAGAGAAATACGCTAGCCAATAAATTATATTAACAGATAGGGCAAGAGTGAGCTTATCTCGTGGTTCTGCAGAAAGCACCAAATCTTCTTGAAGAAAGGAGATTATCCCCCAGGGCATAATGAGGTCCAAAAAGGAACGGTTTAATGAATGTGGGCGGTCTCCAGAACGATTTAAATGGGCTCCCGACGATGGGGGCAGGCCTTGGATGAAAACTAAGTTGCGGAATCTTGAGGTGTGGTCCCATGACGCTTGAAAACAATCAGGCTCGAGGTCTGTACCGAAGCTCTCTCTCATCCCGACCAGCTGAAGAACCGTCTCGGGCCAGAAATTCAATTTCAATGTCGAAATGCTGTTCACCAACCTTTACTGCTGGATGAAACTTGTCGAGTTCTCATGCTGGCCTGTTGTCAAACTCTACTTCTATTTCAATGAAAGATAAAAGTGAGGAAAAGTTATCATGCAATAGACGCTGTTCACCTGCTTTAGTTGAAGTCCAATGGGCGCAAGGAGAAGTAGGCGGGAAATTTGAAAATCTCGCATTTGCCGAACAGCTCATTGAATAACAGAACAGTCTCCATATATTCACACTTACAACGTCCGTAATACACATTATTATGGTCATTCTGGCTGAGTGAGTCCAAGTATCTTTCATACTCGCTGACTCTTCCCTTCTGTACTTTCTTATTTTATTCTCTCTGTTACCTTTACAATAATCATTTTGTTTGCACATTGCACTATCACTTCCGTGATGAGAGTTCACCCACTGCCATTTATTGTCACTGACACTAATTGCTTTACTGCAATTATTATTATTAATATTAGCAATAGATGGCGGATCATTACATGAATTTCTGTGCTGGATGCCGCGCTATTTACTCTTGAGACTGCTTGTGCTTTGGCTCACAATTCCTTGTGATATCCTCGCACCGGCCGTTCCATTTTTACCATTACTGACCTGGTTTGCTCCCTTTGCTCAGCATTAGGTGGTACTTTTCTTTCCATTTGCTGATCACTGTTTTTTAAAAAATTCCTCTATAAGGCCCCTACACTGTGGAGGTTCCCCTCTGACTGCCAGGATGGTTTATTGTAGCCTGTCCATTTAACTAAGTATTGGCCATATGGGGACTTGCCTTTTATGTCCAAAAGTTTTTGGACTTTATACACATCCCCGAAATGTGGGTCGGCTATGGGCCCAGGCAGTTTAGAATGCTTTTTTTTTTCTTTCTAGTAAATTTCTTTAGGAAAGAGCAAAGGATATTTTTGCCCCCCCCCCCCCATTTTAGCGATATCTACACGCACGTCGACACCGGGTTGATTACTTCCAATATTTTGAAAGGCCCCACATATTAACTGTATAGTTTATGACCTTTCCTGCACTTGAAATGTGAAAGACACTTTGCCCATACTAGCACCTCTTCCCCTACTTTTAAACTCCACTTTGTTTGCCTTTTATTGAAATTGCGTTGGTATCTTTTATTGGCCTTGTTTATATTCTTATGTGCTAGTCTTAATAGCTCGGATAAATGTTTTACAAACGTGTTTTCATGGCAGTGCTTCTCTGCATATTTATTTAAGGAGGGAAGAATTTGTATGTTCCTACTTAAGTCCAGATAAAACGGAGACATTATTTTAGTCTCTGATATAGCTGAATTGATAGCTATTTCTGCTGAAGTTAGGTAGTCATCCCAATTAGTTTTATCTGTGTTTAAATAGTTTCTTAGACTTTGGGTAACAGTCTGTTTGGTGCGTTCAGATTGCCCATCCGTTTTCGGATGATAGGCACTTGCAAACTTCAATGTCGTACCCAATATTTTAAAGATATGTTTGCATATTTCGGACTTGAAACTTACGTCCCAGTCGGAAATAATGGCTTCAGGAATTTTAAAGTTATGTTCGACTAATAGGCGAGTGGTTTCCTCAGCCGAAATGGTTAACTCACAAGGAATTAACCTAACCTGTTTGGTGAGCTTGTCAGTTACTGTTAGAAGGGCGCAATAGCCTTTTGTTGCTTTTGGCAATGACATAATGTAATCAATTGTTATTGTGTGCCAGCAATGTGGTGGTATCTTTAATGGCTGTAGTTTGCCAAAGGGTTTTTGTTGCACCACCTTATTTACCTGGCATTTCTCATAACCATTGATAAATTTGGTTATATCTGACACAAACCTGCACCATGTATATACTTCTGTGGGTTTCATTATAATTTTGTATATGCCTAAGTGCCCCGCCATTTTGTCACTGTGAATTAACTTAATAATCGTGCTGGTAATTTTCTTTATTTGTGGTATTACTAGTTTCACTTTATTGCCTGCAGGCTTGTACAGTAGTCCCTGCTCAACAAAATAAGGAGATTTAGGATTCTTTAACCGGGTTTTAGTAAAATGTTCCTTATTTACCCTGCTTTGATATCCTCCAACAGTTTTTGATCAGTTATCCACGTAGAAACTGTGAATATAGTAGAAGCGTTGACTTTCTGAAGACTGCACTTAACAAATGTTGCTTTTTTTAGCCTCCTGCATACTTTCACTCAGCTGTTCTTCGTTCTTGTTTGGAGTAGGAGCCCTCTTGACATAATGCATGGCTACTTCTAATTGATCCGGTGCTTTTTCGTTTAAAAGTGTGGCAATAGATTTATGAAGCGCTTTGTTATAAATTGATGAGTGATTTGCGTGCACTTATAGAAACGCTATTTTGAGAAGTTTCTGTTTGAGAGGGGTATAGATCACAGAATTTGCAAGATAGAGGTGACTATTGGAGCATGTGAATGAATTTGTGTAGACCTAAGTTTGAGAGCAATATTTGCTGCTCTCTAATGTTGTGTAATTGTTTTGCCAATGTATTAAAGCACTGATAGAAGTGGAAGGTATTCTGCTTAGCATAGACCGTTTTAGATAATATATTGCAAATAACTTGTTCTATATTATCTTCCTTCCGTTTCTGCCATTCTGTTATCCTGCACTTAACTGCGCACCTAATGGTAAACAATTATTATCTTATTAAAAATTAAAATGACTTTCTGGCAACTCTAAGTAAATTACCCACCAAGATAACGCAATAATAATGATTTGCTAAAAGAATACGCAACCATCCATTAATATACATGATACAGTTGACAGAAAATAGTGTCTACAATGCTATAAAAGCCTTAATGACTAACGAAACTTCTTGCTTCGTCAAATCTTAGATAAACGAACTATCTCGCATAAAAAAACATGGAACCTTAAGCCACAAATACGCAAAAGTTATGCTGACGCATATCTCGTTATGCCAATAGAGGGAAAAAATTTATCTCATCTTGCGCGAGTACTTGGCTAAAGTAACCAACACCAACTAAATACGTATAAATATGAATTGTTTTGGATGCTCTCAGTCTTTACAACACTGCTCAAACTGCATCAAAAAAATCTTGCAGCAATGAATGTAAGACTACACACAAACAGCTGCTAGGTGAACACTGCCTTAACAGTACCATTCCAATACAAACCGACAAAAATGTGTAAATCGCGCTGCATAAGTAACACCCAATGAAGAATATGGTGCTGGTACTGCTCTAATGCTACCAAACTTAAAGAAAACGAGCACTAAAAAAATTTATCTAGGCCCGCCAATGTGCGTACCACGCGAATGCTAACAGGCGTAAAATAATATGTCTACAAAGCTGTCACGTAGAATATTCGCAGCGCTGTGGAAAAATGATAAAAATAAGGATACGTGACTCTCGGTAGACAATTATTTTATTTAAAATACAAATGAAGAAAACTAGAAGTAAGAAAAGGATAATTATCGCCTCTAACATGAGGATTTACAATCAGAGAAGTGCACAAGGCAGTGTATTAAATAGGATTCCCAAATTGCGAATCTACAATTAACAAAAATCCTGAATTTTTAAGTAGGTTAAGTAACCCTATTAATTGTATTCTCACAATGAGCAAAACTATTCATATAGCTTTCAGAGAGAACTAAATAGACTCATTATACTTAAGTGACCAAATTTTGTTATGACAATGGATCACAGTTGACCTGACGGTTTGCTTTTGATAAATGACAACAGTTTAAAGCGCGAAACATGTAATGCTTTGAACTTAACATTAGGTATGATAAAGTTCTTTGCCATTGAGTCTGGTTCACTTGTAAGCACATTATTTCCATTCACAGGTATTGGATAATGCATTAACACCCGCTATACGGGAACTATACAGGCGGGTGGCGACACCTCAGCATTTAGGAGAGGAGAAGTAACTATATCTCCTAACGAGGAAAGGAGATACAATTATTACAAATAATAGACTAGCAGAGCAAAGAATTTACGTAGTGCGCAAGAGAGAAATACGCTAGCCAAAAAATTATCTTAACAGATAGGGCAAAGGTGAGCTTACCTCGTGGTTCAGCAGAAAGCACCAAATCTTCTTGAAGAAAGGAGATTAGCCCCCAGGGTATTATGAGGTCCAAAAAGGAAAGGTTTCATGAATGTGGGAGGTCTCCAGAACGACTTAATTGGGCTGCCAACGACAGGGGCAGGCCTTGGATGAAAACTAAGTTGCGGAATCTTCATGTGTGGTTCCATGACGCTTGAAAACACTCAGGCTCGAGGTCCGTAATGAAGCTCTCTATCATGCTGACCAACTTAAGGAGAAACATTAACTAAAGATAGCAGCTAGCAGAGCAAATAATTTACGTAGCGCGCGAGAGAGAAATACCCTCGCCAAAAAAATTATATTCACAAATAGGGCAAGAGTCAGCTAACCTCGTTGTTCAGTAGAAAGCACCGAAATCTTTTTCAAAAAAGGCGATTAATCCCTTGGGCAGGATGAGATCCAAAAAAGAATGCTTTGATGAATCTGGGCAGTCTTCTGATCGACTTAGTTGGGCTCCCAACAACGGTGGCAGGCCTTGGATGAAAATGTGGTCCCATGACCCTTGAAAATGCTTGGGCTCGAGTCCGTAACGAAGCTCTCTCTCACGCCAAAGAATCGTCTCGGGCCAAGATGCAATTTCGGTTTCTAACTGCTGTTCGCCAACCTTTTCTCGTGGATGAAACTTGTCGAATTCTCGCGCCGGCCTTGTATCGAAGTCTACCTCTATTTCAATGGAAGATAAAAGTGAGGAAAAGTTATCACGCAATAGACGCCGTACAGTTGCTTTAGTCGGAGTCCAATGTGCATAAGGAGAAATAGACGGGAAATTTGAGCAGCTCACATTTGCGAACTGCTCGTGGAATAAAGGAACACAGTTTCCATACAGTCACATTCACAATGTTCGAAATACATATTATTCCGGACGCTCTGGCTGAGCGAGTCCAAACCACACTTGCTGACTCTTCCCTTCTGTCCTTTCTTATTTTTTTTCTCTTTCTTAACTTTACAATAATCATCTTTTTTGCGCATCACACCATCACTTCCGTGATGAGAGTTCACGTGCTACCATGTATTGTCACTGACGCTAATTGCTTTACTGGAATTTTTATTATTGCCTTAGTCTCTTTACTAGTTTCCATGTCCTATTTAATTACTTAGTTATTCATTAGTTATTTGTGTTTCTCTGTTAATCCCGTTTTTGGGCAGTTACCCTTTGGAGGTCAACACGGGTCTAAACCCGCTGGTTTACCTGGTTGGTTACTCCCTGTTTTTGTTATAATTATTATTATTAAATTATTAGCGATAGATATCGGATCTTTACTTGGAGATCTGTGCTGGATGCCGCGTGGCTTACCCTTAGGACCGCTTGCGCTGTTCCTCAAAATTCATTGTGACATCCAGTCTAATCTGCCTTGACTCTCAGTAAAAGTAACTGATCAACCGATCAATATCCGATAAGCTCAATTCCTACGGAGTGGAAAAACATCTTTTTGCACCCGACTGTACATCTAAATCTACTTTGATTAACTACTTCGTAGGTATTGCTAGCCATAATTAAGCTTTAGGAAAGATTTGAATAATTGTGGAATAGACTTTCCGATTTCCTCATATAATTTGAGATTCACGCCTATTTTCATATTCACAACTGGCAAATAAGGAGGGATGAAACTTGTCAACAGTTTTTGAAACCAGTGATATGTAGGCTCTTCCTACAATTGTCCTAGCACCACGGATTCTCCTCCCTCTTTTGTGATATTTAAGACACCTCAGAAACTTGCAGTATGCCGTCTTTCCCAGCGAATAAATTAATAGAAAAACGGTAGAGTTTTAATAAGCCAATGCATTTCGAAGTAACTTCATCATCGGGGCATAAGTACAATTACAAAGTAAGCAGGCTGAAGCCCACAGTATTTATGGTCTGTGTCTGCCAATCAGAGAAAAGAACAGTGCATCAACTGATTGCCAGATGAAGAACCCATATAACAGCAACTGACAGGATGGTAACAGGAAATATAAAAATACAAAATCAAAATAAAAAACTATTTACAAATACAAATTAAATAAAGAGAAATACATGTATATAAATTAGTCTTGATTGGTTGCGTTTTACTTCTTTTTGATTCGCTGATCTAGGATGTTGCTCACTGCGTCCAGGACGGGGTTCCTCTCGAAGCTAATCTGTTTGTTCAGTATTTTGTCCGGATGGTGTCAAATATGTCTTCTGATAATCAGTGCCTCGTGGGTCAGGATTCTCTTCTGGTCTGTTTCCACCTTGATTATGGTCGTCACCTCGTTAATGGTTCCAATTCGATGCTTTTTCATTATGACACCCTTGGCGAAGCCAATTTTCCATCATTGCCTAACCACGATCTCTTATGTTCGCTGAATTTTTCCTTAAAAGAAATTTTCGGGCATCCTATACTGTATAGAAACACTAACAGTTGGGGCATGCGAGGTTAGATACTGCATTTGCAGAAATCGTCATTGTGTGCAGGTTTATTTCTGGGTTCAATATCTGCTTGCAGTTGTTTGATTTTCGCTCTCGGAAAATGTTTGATATTCTTGTCATCTCCGGGTCTGTATACATAACTGGAGTGTAGTTTTTGGGTTCGTTCTTACTGCAATCATTTCTGTTTTTGAGGTTGCATTTTATTCTATTGAATATCGAATGTGTAACATGTTAGGGGAATTATTAATTTCTAGCAACGCTATATGGGAGTTGAATTTCATCATTTCTCTCTTCTCTGGTAATTGAGTACTTCAAAGCTCTTTGTAAAAGTATCTCAGAGCTACATTCTTGTGTTGAGGTGGAAGAGTGGATAAAAAACCTATGACGTTGTTCGTAGTGGTAGGCTTACGGAAAATACTGAATTCACAGAGGCCCAGAGATTACAAATATCAAATATTTTCCTAGAGCCAGGTCTCAAAATCGCATTTAATACTGCAAACAACTGCAAGCAGAAGTTGAATTTAAAAGGAAAACATACACACGATGACGATTTCTCCAAATGGGGTGTCCACAAAATCGTATGTCCCAACTGTGAGTAATTCTATACAGGATGTATATAAAGATCTTTTAAGGAAACGTTCAGTGAACATACGAGATCGTGGTTGGGCAATGATGGATAATTGGCCTTTGCCGATCATCTCATGAAGAAAAAATATCGAAATGGAATCATTAATGAAGTGATTACCTTAGTCCAGGAGGAAACAGACCATAAGAGAATCCTGACCCACGAGGCACTGATTATCAGAAGACATATTAGAGACCATCCGTACAAAATACTGAACACGAGACTAGCTTCGAGAAGAACCCCGTCCTGGACACAGTGAACAACATCCTAGATCAAAGGATCAAAAAGAACCGCAACGCAACCACTCAAGACTGATTTATTTATTTCTTTTTATTTAATCTGTATTTTAAATCGCTTTTTATTTTTATTTTGTATTTTTTTTTATTTCTTGTTGCCATCCTGTCACTTGCTGTTGCATGGCTTCTTCGTCCGCCAATCAGATGATTCACTGTCCTTTTCTCTGATTGGCAGTGAATAGAGTGGGCCTACTTAATTTATAGTTGGAGGTCTCAGGCTGATGACAATCAGGACGATCAAAACGGACTAGCTCTTCAAGGTATCACTCTACTCTCTTTTCAGGTATCATTTCATTATTCTCATTTCACGGTGCACCCTTTTCAGGGCGATATTCACCTTCTGTTACGTCTTATGTGCTGGTCCCTGGCATTGCAATTAATATTCCCGTAAACCAGTATATCAAGCCGCTCATTATCCTTCTGGGTCCCTGGCGTTGGGATTAATTTCCTCGCAAACCTAACTAAGGACATTTTTTCATATCATCTATTATTATTCTAATCATTCCTGAGTGGGTTCCCTGGCGTAGAATTAATTTTCTCGCAAACCTGACTTGTTCTTTTTTCTTAAAGCTAGGTGTGTCGTTCTTAGGACGGCTTCTTTAGCACAGCGTAGCTGCGATGTTGCTCTCCCCCCTCCCTGAAGTTCGAGGGTATCAACAAGGAAATTAAGGACTCTCGTAGAGGAACGAAGCGAACTGAAGGAAGCCTATGGGAGATGCTCCGGGACCCCGAAGGCAGGAAACTCCACGGAAGACAAACCGGTTGATAGCAGCAAGGTAAGTAAAGTGATGGTAAAATTCCACTTAGTCATTGAGGAACATTATCCGTATTGGGCCGCTGGCAGTGCTAGTAGAGGCCTTTCGAGGGAACAAGAAGCCACTACAGTGCTACATCTGCCTGCGCTTCGGACATGTATCCATGGACTGCACAGAAGATCCTCGTTGTAGCAAGTGTGCACAAGGGTACCAGTCAAGAGATTGCCCCAAGATTAAAGGACAAGACCCCCCAAAGTGCATCAGATGTGGTGGACAGCACACTTCAAGTTACACGAAATGTCCAAAACATCCCTAGGTTCAAAGGATGCCTAGATCTAAATTGACAGCAGACAAATCCTATGCTGCTGCTGTGTCTGAGGCAGAGGATAAGGGCCTCAATATCAACGACCTACCAGGTATGTATAAGCAATTAGGGCGTATCTTTCATCTGTTTTCTTATCTAAGCAAAACTAACCCACAGTTGAGTGGGCTCCTTACAACCAACTAATTATACTATGGCTGCAAAACGTGACACATTAATCACCAAAGGTGAACTCGGTGTGTGATGTGGAATGCTCGAGGGATTCCTCGAAAGCGAATCGAGTTTCACAATCTTTTGATAAAGCAAGAAATCGACGTTGCTTTCCTTTGTTACACGCACCTCAAACCAAGCCAAGACTTCAAGCTACCTGGCTATTGTGTACCGTACGGATTGTATGGCTTCAAATACTGCAAGATGTGCTTCTGGAGGTTCTGCGATCATCTTTAAGAAGGGAATTCAACACCAAGAATTAGTCTCCAAGTCTTATGCAGGTATGGAATCGGCCTCCATCATTATCAATGACGTCTGCGATGGTAAAGTGAAGTCCGTGGCGATTTATAATTCACCTAAACACTATCTTGACATCAGCGAGCTTGATGAACTCTTCAGTGGTGACACTCCAGTCGTCGTGGATGGTGACCTAAATTCCAAACACCAAAGCTGGAACTCCAGAACGCAGAACTACAACAGCATGATTCTCTATAGGTACATACAAGGAAAAGATGACATCATCGCTGCTGGACCTGTGGAGGACACCTGCTACTGCAAACACTCTCCTTCTAGTGACGTTTTGGACATCTCGCTCTTGAAGGGTTTCTTCAAACCATACAATATCTTCACAATTGATGACTTTTCTTCTGACCACAAGCCTGTGGCGTTGAACTTTGACAATGTTGACATAAATTTCCGAGAGGAACTCATACATCATCAAGATTGGAAGCTCTACAAAGATATTCCTAAGGATTATGGCTACCATCCATCACAGAATAAACCTCCTCATCGAATCCAACTCATTTCTGGAATCCAATGCCTAATTGCTGAAGGAAACAGGACCCGTAGACTATGGCAATGCTATCGGGAGCCTTGGCTCAAAACCAAATACAACAGGCTAGTGCAAAGAGTCCAAGAGGAGATAAAAGAGCTTCGTGAGGCTAGATGGAATGACAAACTCAAAGGCTTGTTCGATCGTCGATTGTATTCTTAAGCGTTGTCGGCTCGCGATAATTCCATTTGGAGTATGGTCAGATCTTTACTCAAGAAAAAGAAGAATACGCTTCCTCAACTCCATACACCACAAGATGACTACGTGCAAACTGATCAGGACAAGGCCCAAGTCATTGCAGATTCACTTGAAATGCAATTTGTTACTCCTATAAACAACAATCCCGTGAGTCAAATCATGTCTCAGCATCAAAAAGAGGATCTTGTTAACTTTGATGAAATCCCGCAGCATTTAACGAAGAACAACATCGAGGCCGGAGAGATCGCCACCATCATAAGTAAACTGAAAAAGAAGAAGGCTCCAGGAAGAGACAAGGTGAGCAATAACGCCCTTATGAATCTCCCAAAGAGCTTTATTGACTTTCTCACCAATATCATTAGCGACTGCTGGAAATTTTTCTACTTCCCTGCATCTTGGAAACATCTCTTGTCTTGAGTATCCCCAAGCAGGGACAAAATCCAGCAATTACCTCGAGCTACCGACTTATTAGTCTGCTCCCCTCATGTCTAAAGTTATGGAGAAAACGATCCTCGTCAGATTCCAAGACCACTGTCTCACCAATGATCAGTCTTCGGAAAGATCAGTTTGGCTTTCGTGCCTTCCACTCTTGTCAGATGCAGATATGGAGGCTCGTAGAAGTACTGAGCACTTCCTTAAACCTTTCCAGGTACTGCGGAGTGTTATTCCTTGATATCAGTAAAGCTTTTGACCAAGTGTGGTATGGGGGCCTTGTCTACAAGATGATTACGGACGGGTTTCCTCCTGATTTGATTTTAATGGTGAATCTTTTTTTCTCAGTGACAGGTCATACCAAGCTAAAGTTGGTGAAAATCTATCCACGCCCCGTGTTGTCAAGGCCGGTGTCCCTCAAGGTTCTGTCCTCGGGCCCGTGTTATTTAATTATTTTGTGCTTGATTTCCCGAAGCCTAAAAATTGTAGTCTATTTTTCTATGCTGAAAATACTGCCATTATGAAATGGACATCCAAGCCGGCTCATGTTATCACTCGTCTGCAGCACGCCTTGAAGATGTTCGAAGACTGGTTTAACTGCTGGAACCTGAACCTTAATGTCGGAAAGTGCAAGGCTATGTACTTCAACAAAAGTTCAAGCGTGCCCTAGATTCTCATGTTCTATTCAATAAGAAACTAGACTGGGTAGACAACTACAAATACCTTGAAGTTATCATCGACTCAAAACTCTCTTGGAATCGTCACATGACCTACGCTCTAAACAAAGCGAAGAGGGCTAACTACAGTCTCATATCTCTGCTGGGCCGCAATAGCACCCTCAGTATCGACAATAAGTTACTTCTGCACAAGTCGATTATTCGGACCATACAAGTCTATGGCATGCCTGCGTGGGCGACTATCTGCAGAAGCAGATGGAGTGAGCTACAGTCATTCCAGAATGTTACCCTGAGGACCATTGCCCAGCTTGACAGAAGGACTGTGAAAAACCAATCCATCCAGACATGGTCCACATCGGAAAATTTATACAGGATCTCCTTTTGATAATAGTTCAGAAGATGAAGATTCATGACAATGACCTAGTGACTGGAATACTGAAGAACTCAATGGATATGAAGTGGCATATGAAGTATCGAAAATCAATGCACATTCTGGACATAAACTTTGATGACATCAGCAACGTCTCTTTCCCGGACTACTGGAAGATGTGATAATCTTCTTTCTCCCTCTTTTTATTTCGTTTGTATTTTGTTTCTGACAATCGTCAATCTTTTTTTCTTTTTTGTATAATATGGAAGACCACTTGGGTTGGTTAGGCTACTTGACTACCTCAGTGTATTTCGTTTGGAATTTATTCTGGTTCGATTAGCTTTGTGAAAGCGCTGCTTTCGTCCCATCTGAAAAAATGTACACTTTACTTTTCGATTTATAGTTGTACTTATGCCTTGATGATGAAGTTACTTCGAAAGGCGTTGACTTATTAAATCTCTACCGTTTTGCTATTCTCGGATCGTTTTTCTATTTGAAAGTCACAGCAATCCTGATCATGCAACTCTTAGAATATATTTAGGTCAATCCTGTCCCCTTTTTTTTTTGCTCTCCCTAGATTTATAGTTTCCTACACACTTATTGTAGCTCAGTACAACCCATGGAAAAGGCCTAAATCTGAGGCAATTGTAGCAATGCAGAGGTTTCTTATTACTCCTAAACAGTTCAAGGAGCACTGCCAGTTGACCAATCCGAGTAGCTTCTTTATAAGTTCTATATGTTCAGTGTTCTGAAGTAGCACCAATATCAATGGCATTTCAACCGAGCCGTTTGTCTTTTTAAATCTTATTATTTTCTCAGAAAATACAATAATCAACATTATCAGTCTCTTTATTCGATATGTGGACACTATAGATGGCCAATCAGCCGAGGGACAAACAGAAACCGAAGCAAACACATTTACAACATTTGGTGAAGCTAAAAATAAACAAGCATCCCTTTCAAGAACCAATCAACGAGTGAGAAGAAGAACTGGTACATACAAAACCAAAAAAAAAGCCCGAAGGGCGTGAAAATTATAAAAAACAAAAGAGGAACTATTAAGGAAATAGAAAGTAACTTCTTTTGTATAAAAAAGTTACAAGAAATTAATTATGAACTACCATATTTACGTGCATACGAGCCGACCCCGAATTTAAGCCGATTTACATTGCCAAACATTTTAGAATTTTTTGGAAAAAAAATCGGCTTATATACGAATAAATACAGTATAAAGCAATATAGAATTCTTGAGAGGGCCTGGATCATTATGCAGTAGCTGTTAGGATCGTTCTTCCCAATCTCTACGGTTTTGTAAGCGTCCAAAAGTTCCTATTCTCTACCAGTAGTAAGGAGACAACAGTCCTTTATCAATATGTCGTGGCCCGTCTGATCCATATGTTTAGCGACCACGGATCTCTCAGGCCGGCCGAACCTGGCGTGGGCCGTATATTCCCTGAATCTCGTTTGCACGTTTCTCTTCTGTAGAGTGTGGTGTAATCTCGTACATTATGGATTGTTTAGCAGTGGGGTTTTTGTCTTCACGGTTCCCCAATAAATATTCTTAGATTGTTTGGATTCTTATATGCTATAGGTAACTGGGCCTCCTTGAAGATTGCCTGTAGGTTACTGTTTCGGCCTTTGTTGTAAGAAATGGGCAGTCTGTGTTTAAGAGCCTTGTATAGGTATCGCTGCTTCTGAATGTTGTTAAATTTTTTAGTTTATTTGCAAAGCTTCTTCTTTTGAACAAATCCTCTACCAAATCTGCTCTGTGGCCGTTGAGGACAGCTACCTTTCTGATGCGTGATTTCCGATCAAAATCTGTCTTTGGACTGGGGAATCTTCAGATCTCTATCTATTGAAAAGATAAAAGAGCCAATTTTTGGCTCCAACAATGGTTGGATGACTTATGAATGTAAACGTCGATATGCGTTGGTTTCCGATAGATATCAAATTCCAACCCAATGCCTACCCGTATAATTATTAAATAGAGGAAAGGGATCATGCCATCATTTCCACAGTGAACTTTATAGTCGGGTAGTTGTTAAGGGAGTTTAGAAAACTTGAAGGTCAACCTTGTCCATGTTAATCACTGCAAATTGGTCGTTGACATGTCTATACCATATCTCGGGGAAATATGATCCTGAAGAACTGAGTTTGGCCTCCAACTATTTATTTATTTATTTATTTATTTATTTATTTATTTATTTATTTATTTAAGACAAGTAGGCTCCCCTGGGCACCGTACAGAATCAAAGAAATTTAATTAGAAATCATATACAGAGTGATTATAATTAAAGTTTAAGTTTCAAAACGCTATAAAAAAGAACCACTTAGTAGAATGACGTCCAATTGGAATGGAATGTTATTGAAGAAGGGGGAGAGTTTATGGCATAAAAAAGTAGGTCCAAATTTTAGCAACAGATGGCGCTGTAAGCGTCAGACTATGTAAATGAAAATACCTGTCATGCGCCTGACTCACATTGCAAATCCAGTGAAGCAGCTGCTGAGGTGGCATTTCAGAAATGCTAGTATTAACAGCCGTCATTTCCCTACAGCCTGGCCGCCCACGATCACCTGATCTTAATCCGTGTGACTTCTGGCTGTGGGGATGCCTTAAAGATGTTGTGTTCAGTGTTCAGCGGAATTGAAGGCACGCATTGCGCAACACATTCCGAATGTGACGCCGGAGACACTTCAATCAGTTGTGGAACATGCTGTTTCTAGATTTCAACTTGTTGAACAGAACGCTGGACAGCATATTGAACATGTTTTGCGCCAGTCTCCCGCAACTTAAAAAACCGATTTGATGGATACTTTGCACACTGAACAGTACAGTTGGTTTAACATGTAACTTACACCTTAGCCTTTGTTAGACGATCCCTTGGTCATTTGTAGTTGAAATTCTGACGCTTACAGCACCATCTGTTGCTAAAATTTGAACCAACTTTTTTTTCTTATGCCATAAGCTTTCCCCCTTCTTCAATAATATTCCGTTTTAATAGGACGTCATTCTACTAAGGGTTCTTTTTTTTATAGCGTTTTGAATCTTCAACTTTAATTATAATCACCCTGTATTATTGTAGTATCAATTAAAAATTAAATTAGACAAATAAACATAAATTAAATATTAGTAGACTTAGTAATAACTAACCTAATATTAATAAAATGAATAATAATAATACCAATTTTCAGTCAGGTGCCAATTTAAGCCAACTGTTGACAGGACAAATCAACAACTGTTAAATTCAATAAGGATTAGAAAGTATATTCTGAGAAACGTGCTGTTTTAATGCACGATAAAAAACTGAGTAGCAAATTAATGAGCGAAATTCACAAGTGAGCCTAGACCATTACTTGCGTGCCTATTCTTTACCTTAGGCAAATATATACTAAAATTTTGCCTAGTAGAGTAACCGTGTATAGAGTAGCCAATTTATGGTTTTATTTATAAAAAGGCAAAGTTGCATCTTATAAATTTGATATATAGTAAATATTTCCCAATTCGTGAAAATAAGAAGAAATAGAATACCACGGGGAAATTTCAAAAGAATCCGCAAAAACCACTTCTGCAGTTTCAAGATTCTATTCAAGTGAACTTCCCATTCCACCAACCACGCTCTGCTAAAAGTGATGAGGCGTATAGGGCAGGTTCATCTGACGTCAGGCGCATTGCATGCTGGGATGTTTTCCTCGCTGGAGGACCAACAACCTCCATTCACTCATCACCCACTGTTGAATGTAGAGAGCATCTGCGATCATAGATAAAAAATGGATAATTTTTCCGAATTATTTACTGATTTCCCTCTGTAAATAAAAGACGAATCATTGAAAATCAAAACCTTCAAATGGAACGATGAGCAGCATAGATTCGTTCTCTCCTGCGAAAAAATTTCGATGAAGCAAACTGCAACAACTACGGGATTTGCTCGAATCATTATATATCAGGCATGCATTTGTATTCTCTTGCTCGTTATCAGTTTGTTGGGACTGACAAATTTGGGTGAATTTACATAAACCTTCCTCTTTTAATGAAAATTGGCGAGAATGACATTGTTCGCAGGGAAGATTAACGTAGTAGTACGTGCTTCGGGCCCCGTGCCATTGAATATTTACATAATTTTTGGTCATCTTTTAATACGAGCGCTAAACCAATGATATTAGCGTAGTGACGTTGAGATATTACTGATAAAATTATTAATTACTGAGATGCCCAGCACTCATCCAGTGCTACAGGCTAACTAGCTTAATCAGGCAATGAATGTTCATTAAATAAAGTCTGACGAAATCAAAAGCAACATTCATTAGTTTCAAATTGCGCTGCACAGTTTAGACCTGCGTTTTTCCAAACTAATCGATTTATTCGACTGATCGAATAAATCGTGGGGGAGAAAAAAAAATCGAATAAATAATCGATACTCTTTTCGAATAAAAAAATCGAGTAATCGATTTTCAAATTACTTTTGAGGGGGATGAAAATATGACAACCATCCAAGAATGGTTAGGCATAGGCTTTGGAATTCATATATCCCAATGTTTATAGTATAGCAAAAAAAAATATTAACTTAATTTCAACTTCTGATCCGTCAGAATATTTATTTTCTCAAGCAGGAAGAATTATTTCACCATCAAGGAATCGACTTTCTGGCATTTTTTACAGAGCTTAGATGTTAAATACTGGAATATGTAAACAATAGTTTATATAATTTAGATTTTGTAATCTGTTCTCCTTAAAATTCATGTAATTGATGATTTCTTCAATAAAATAAAAAACTATTACCGAACTTGTATTTTTATTCGATTAATCATTATTTATTCGATATTTACTTTAAAATTATCGAATAAAAAGTATCGACATATTAATAAAAATCGAGAATTCATTTATTCGAATAATTTTTCCTGGAAAAATCACGGGTTTAGACTCATATTTACATCGCGGAATGAAAAAAAAACTTGTTTAGAACATGGAGAGTGAATGGGGGAGAAGTGCCGTTGGTCCTCCAGCGAGAATGAATCGCGTCTTAAGTGACGTGTGATCACGTGGTTGCACCTGCCCTATAGGAAACTTAAAGTGGAATATTCATGGCTAGGAATGAGTCAACACACACTTTGCAGTGAACAATAAATATTTTATTAATGACAGTAAAAAGAAACTAGAATGTGAAACACATACTATGGATAAACATGGTAGAAGTTAAAATTATACACTAACAAAAGAAATTATGAATTCAAGTACTCACAGTGTCTAGCACTAGTATTAGTACAAAATGAATAAATTACGCAATGGACTGGTAGTACAGCCGTGGCGACTCGCGATGCACAGTTAACAGCCTAGACACATGGTTCTGCGGATAAAATATTCAGGTATGGAAAAAAAATAGCAGAGATTGTACCGTCCAAACGAAATAGCCTTCGGCGCCAAGCCTAAACACATGGTGAAATTGCAAACAAACGAGCGATGGTTCGAAATCAACATTGACACCCATGTAGCGCGGGGACCGCGTCGACAAACTCGTAATTGCAATTCCTTAGGTACTATATCAAGGCTGAAGCAATAAGAAAGAAACACTAGCAAGAGAGAGGCCATCATGGGCTGCACCATGGGGAAGAGAAATGGAGAAATGTACTCGCAAGACCAATGGGGAATGAAGATGGCGAGAGAGTGTACTAAACAACTAAAAAATAGAACACTGGTTGCGCAACAATCAGACAGTAGAACATCTTGCGACCGAGTTAATTAATTGCGAAAGAAATCGCCGCGCGAGACCAAGAACACGCATCAAGCGCGTTCGAAAAAAGAATTTTGCGACAACAATGGTCCACGAGCTACAACAATGAATTGCGTAATTCTAATTACAAACTAAGAATAAAAATAACATTTTTAAATAATAAAAAAATAATATCATCCACTTCGAGAATTAATGCATAAATTTGCGATTTCCCGAATATATTGTTTTCACTATTATGTTTTCATTATGTTTTAATGGAAATTTCATTCAAAATATATATATAAACTGAAGATGGAATAAACTGTCCCTTAAACGTTATTTATTGTTTCAATTCCTATTAAAATTGCTGTCAACGTTCCTGATCATCGGACTTTTATCATAGTTCTTCTTCTTCGGTTATTGTTCCTTCCTGTATTTTTCTTGTAACAATTCTCCCAAGACCTTCCTGTGTTTTTTTTTCACTAGTGTTTCTTCTGCTTTATTCAGATCTACATAATACGCTCCACAAAACCTTCGATTCATCTGCGTTTCCGTCCTTCATAAATTGCATTTCTCCACATTAGGAGACTTTCATTATCAATTGTTTTAAGATGTATTTTAATTTTCCGATTTTTTTTAACCAAACGGAGTTACTATTTTAAATTATTCCTCAATATTACAACTCCTACTCTCATATAGTGGCTTGTAAAATTTTTACTTAGCGGTTTGGGTTTTTTTTTGGCAGGCCGTGGCTTTTTTTTTTTTGGATTTTTTGGGCTTGTTGCTTTTTTAATCTTCGTTTTTTAAGTCTTATCGCTGAAAAATAAATTACTGACGATTTAAATTAAATCAGGGATAGGTCAGGCGTACGTACGTCATATGATTCCTCTTTTACTAGATTATACAGTTGCCAGACTGGATACAGTAGCCAATCCGGTTTTGAGATTTGGCCCTAGCTTTCCATTGGTACTTAAGTATATATAAGGGGATAAATAAGGGGTTGTGCTCAATACAGATTCCAGATTCTCTTGTTCTGTTCAATAAGAAACTGGACAAGGTGGACAACTACAGGTATCTGAGAGTTATCATTGACTCAAGACTCTCATGAAACCGGCATATGTCCTATGCTCTGAACAAAGCGAAGAGGGCAAAGTACAGTATCATAGCTCTCATGGGTCGCAACAGCGCTCTCAGTATCATAGCTATCATTGACTGAGGCACGTTCTTGACGTCAATTTTGAAGATATTAGCAACGTTTCTTTCCCGGACTACTGGAAGATGTGATAATCGTCCTTCTCGCTGTATGTTTTTTTTTACTTGGTTTGTATTTTGTTTCTGACAATCATCTATCTTATTTTCTTTTTATATAATGTGGAAGACCGCTTGAGTTGTTCAGGCTTCTTGACTACCTCAGTGAAATTCATAGGGAATTTATTCTGGTTCCATGAGCGCTGCTTTCGTCCCATCATAACAAATGTACACTTCACTGTTCGATTGTCGATTGTGCTTAGTACACATACATCCAGATTGATCTCAAGCAGGGTTGCCAAACTGACCGGTTTCTGGTTATTTTTAACAGGAAAATTTAAGAAAAACCGGATTTTAACCGGAATTTATTGATATCCTGTTTTTTAAACGGAAATTTAAATTTTAACCACTTTTTAACCAGAATAAATTTACTTTTCATGTTTGTTCTGAACCATTATGTCAGTCAGTGAATTAATAGGCTATTGAGTCTTGTTTGGTTGACTCTTGATTGGCTATGCCCCTGATTGGCTGTTAAGAAGGAGGGTAACCAGAGCCTCTCACTGGCTGGTAGTGAGGAACTAAATACTATTTAACAAGAAGTCGCATACCAGCAGAGACATTAATATGGGAAGAACTGTGTTTTGCTTTGTTTGCACGAAGGGCTGCAGAGGCACTTGCGCTGACATCAAAAGTGGACTTAATATTGTCTATCCTAACACCTCCTTTGTTCCTCTTATTCCGTGCAGTCCGCCAGTTACCTCCATCAATGTCAGCAGAGTCATTATCAAGCCTCCTCTTTGTGCTTGTTCTTGATGAGGAGTTACTGTCGCTGACCGCGCCCAGGCCTGAATGACCTTCTTTACAATCATATGGAGGAACAGCATTATCCACTAACATGGGCGAAACGGACATAATGGGAAAGCCCATAAATTCTTTGATAGCATTGCTAAGGTTGGCTATGCCGTTGGTAGTTTCCAAATTTGCACGTTTTACATCCTCTCTAAAACTACCAATATTTGTATTTACACTACTAATATCATTAGTCAGCGATTCTAACCTTGTTCAATTCGGAACATAATGCCTCAAGCTGCTCATTTATAATGATGTCATAAGCAAGAAATCTGGGATCCTTACATGCATCTTTGTACGCTACATCACAAGGTAACACCTTACTGTCAGCATATTAAATAATAATGCTAGTGTATTTCGTGGACGCAGCACCTGATGTCGCCATGAAGCAAGTGTGGTGCTGGGTTTTGCCATCCTTAGAAGGACGCAGCTACTCAGACCGACACAGTTTAAAAGGCTTAAAAACGTCCTACCTTGTTAGTTCTCTTGGCGATTCCACCAATGCAGTCTCAATAGTAAACCAGGATCAACAACTTTGCACCTGAGCACTACATGGGAAGCTAATAAAGGAGAATTTGGAGATCAAAAAGCACGTACCTCTTGATAAAATTACTGGTCACACAGATCGGAAGGACACCATTAAAATCAAATGTCATGATTAGGACACTCACAAAATTCTAGTATCTGGAGTTAAGAGTAATGATCTGCTCAAGTCCGAGAAACCGTTGTCCGAAATATTGATACGACTTACGACATTGAAGATTTCTGCAAAGACCTCAGAAAGGCAAATTACTTTCCCGATAAAGCAATTAGGCTTAAAAAAGCAAATGGTGCTGTTGATATGCCTTTAGTCTTGGTTCTACTACAAAATACGGAACACAACAAGTCCTTTTTAAGCTTGGAACGTGTCGGTCCTCTAGCCGTTAATGATGAAATTTTTAGAGGCAACAAAAGACCCTTGCAGTGTTATAACTGTTTACGATTCGGTCACGTCTCCCAAGGTTGTACCGAATCGGGCTTTGTGTCACCAAGGTAGAGCTGGAGGGACAACCAGTGTCTATGTTAATAGACACTGGTTCCCAAGTATCCATGGTAGGCATGGAAGTATGCAAACAGATATCACATGCACAATGGCACCCTGTCAACATGACAATTAGGGATCTTGGAGACAGCTGTTTTACAATAGAGCAAGGTGTACCACTAGATGTCAGCCTCCAAGGGCATCATATGGTTGCACGTACATTTATGTTACATTCATTTGCAGATAGACCATACGACGGTATCCTTGGGATGGATGTTTAACAGGGACTGGCATTCCAGTGTGTCATTGCAGCAGCCGTCTATCAGACACGAAGATGTAAGCACAAAAGTGGTATTGAGCTAGTAGAGCAATGAAAATGGAAGAGCATTTGGGATATAATAATGGATCGGTGGATGGACCTAGGGTTCGAGAGAGCACTGGTGCTGATCATCATGTAGTGATAATAAGGATACCAAGTGGTGCTTCAGGGCCTAACAGTCGTAGACAAGCACGTTGGCTGGGTCCATTTACAGTCCAAGCGAGAGATGAGTATGGGTGGATCCAAGTTGTGGGGCAGCGTTATGGAGATGTCCGCTGGGTCCATGGAGCCCAAGCATGGACAAAATGTATGGATGCAGGTCGAAGTAGGAGTCAGGAGATTCCTTTTAAAGGGATATATCAGGGGCAGGAAGATTATCCTTGGGCCCATGATATGTTGACTTCGCAGGGTACGTTATGTAAATGCATGAACAAGGTCGGTGAGTACAGGGAGCCTGAGATAAATAAGACACAGACACAATGCTCACCATGCAGAATTGAGAAGGATGGTTCACACCAATCTACAGTGATGGAGAGTGAGAGTAGTGATTCAGTCAGGGTTCGAAAAGCACAGGAAGTGGTACCAATTGTTAAAAGTGGTCCAGAAAAGTTGAACAAGTTAAAGAAGAGACGTGGTGGTGTTAAACACCAATCTGCCTCTAGGAAGAAGGCGTGGGCTGTTGCTGGTACGGGTGAAGGGATAGTGGACAAATGTGATAAAGAAAAAGTATCATTTGCTAAACCGCCGATTATGAAACCCTTTATCAGTCCAGTTGCATTAAATGCAATGCAGCTATGCAACAGTGTTATGGGATCTACGATGGAGTCAATTGACTCTGGGAAAGACTATAATTGGGATAGTGATACGGAGGGACCACTCAGTGGTGAATTTTTAAATAAAGGGGAGAGATTGGGGTTCTGTAATTTAGAACTGTAGATAGATGTAATTTAAGCTTGAATAATTTTATAGTGATGTTCAAGAATTTCCGTCGGGCTTATGTGACATGTCATGTCAGTGTGTTTTAATTTTGATGTGTCACATGGGCCCGGCGGGAACATTGTTTTTTTTTTAGGCTAAACAATCAATGCTTGTGGAGTCTATGTATAATTGAAATACAGATATTTATTTTTCCTAATGAAAGTTAGTTATACTGAGGATTAAATTTTATCGTTGAGGTTATTGTTTTGTTTATTTATTTAGTATTGGTGAAATTGAATTATTTCTTCCTAACTAGGTTTAGAATGTAGAATTGTTTAATTTATGTAAAGGGGGGGCGTTAAATAATTGTTATTTACCCATTACATAGTTAAACCCCATATTCAATAATATTTTTGCCTTTAACAACAAATGGTACAAAATTACCGATGGTACTCCTATGGGAAGCAGCATCAGCCCTTTTGTAGCTAATATCTATATAAGAAAATTAGAACACCAAGCCTTAACAGAATTCAAATATTTTCCGAATGTGTGGCTAAGATATGTGGATGATGTATAATGTGTGGCTAAGATAAGAAAGAAGAGAACGTCGAGACATTTTTGTTCAACCTGAATAATTTATGCCCTAATATTAAGTTTACTAAGGAAATAGAAACCAATGGTAGCCTTCCATTTCTGTACATTATATTACAAGATCAGGAGAGGAGCTAAATTATGATATCTACAAGAAAGCAAATTTCGTCCCAAATTATATTTAAAAAAACTCTAACCATAGCTACCAGAACAAATTAGCAGCATTTTGACATATGGTATACAGAGCGCATGTCATCCCTCTGAACGCAGAAAGCAAGAAAAATGAACTTAAAACAATCGAGGAATTTGCCAGTTTGAACGGTTACCAGAAAGAAATAGTTAACAGCAACTCCAAAAAAGTAAAACACAAGATCAACCTGAAATACATCACCACACTACAGAAAGGAAAAACCCCAGGTAGAGTGCTAGCCTTGCCCTACAATCATCAACTAAATAGGGGCATGAAGAGGATCGCAAGAGAATTTGGCCTTACAGATAAAGGAAACTTCCCAAATATAGTCTATAGGAGTTCTAACACAACTAGAAAACAGATAAAGAACCCAAACGATAAAATTCCGCAAGGAATAGACCAGGAGTCTACAAATTACCATGTGCCAAATCTAATGTGGTTTACTACGGACAATCACGAAGAGCAATCAAGACAAGAATTGGTAAACATTTGGCATGTACCAGGAAATGAAATTTTGCAGTATCGAGATTCGCCGACCACATCCTAGATTGCCAACACGACTATAATCCTGAAGACTTTGAAATTATCTACAGCACAAGTGACCCGAAACTGTTAAATTTCCTAGAGTCGTATGCCATTACCAGTGAAGACCCTGCTAATATACTAAACAGCGACCCATGGACGTGACACAATTGAGAGACTTGGCAAAACTTTTACATATTCCCAAACGGACCTATGGAAAGAATAAACGTACCTGTAGTTTCAATTCAAAGACTCTGTAATTCTTCTACTTTATCACATTATCTATGACCTTAACGATTTTAAGGAAGACCTAAAAAAGGTCAATTGTTTTCCTGAGAAAGGGATTAGACTTAAAAAATCTAAAGGATCCATAGATATGCCCATGATTCTGGTTCTGTTAGCGAACACAGAGCACAATAAGACTCTAAGAAATGTTACTTGCATAGGACCCGTAACTTTATCCATTGAAATATTCCGTGGAAATAAGAGACCATTATAATGCTTTAATCTCTAGGGTGTACTGAAGCCCCTCACTGTAACAAATGTGCTAAAGACCACCTTAGTTACGAGACTGCCCAAATGTTAAAGGAAAAGATCTTCCAAAGTGTATAAGATGCGACGGGCAGTACACATCCAGTTATACCAAATGCCCAAGATATCCGCAAGTCAAACGCGTCCCGACCAAAATTACTCCGGAGGCATCCTATGCCTCAATAGTCTCGGAAACGGATAAAAGATTTAACATAAATGACATACAAGACATGTGCAAACAACTAGTCATTTGTATAATGAATTAGGCAAAAAATATACACAAATGAGTGGAATTTTTACGAGCAAACACTGAGATTATGGCTGATCGAAGCTATACTATTATTAAAGAGGTAAGCTTTGTTGCATCATATGGAACGCCAGGGGAATTCCCCGGAGGCGTATTGAGTTTTATAACTATTTAATTAAATGGGATATAGACGTGGCATTTGTTTGTGTCTATCACAAAGATAGAATTGTTACTCCCAATGTCAAGGGCTCATCTCGAGGTGCAGCAATTATCGTTAAAAAAGGCATTCAGCATCGGGAAGTCCTCATACGAAAGTATACAGAAATGGAGGTAGCTTCTGTTATTATCACGGATACTATTGTTGGCGAAGTTAAATTCCTGGTACTTTGCAACTCTCCCAAGCATAAGATCGATGTTGATGAGCTATTCTCTGGGAGTATCCCAGTGGTAATGGCGGGAGACGTGAATGCTAAGCACTCGCAGTGGAACTCCAAACGTCATAATCAAAACGGTGTCTTGCGATAGGTCCTGTAAATGACACGTATTACTGTGACCACTCACCTACAAGTGATGTCCTTGATATTGTATTGCTGAAAGGCTTCTATAAACCCGTCGATATTTTTACTGTTGATGATTTATTTTCAGATCATAAACCGGTCGCACTGAATTTTGAAAATATCAATATTGACTTCAGAGAACAAATGGGGCTTAAACAAGATTGGAAACTTTTCAGAGATCTTCTCAAAAATGACAGTAATCTACTCAATGACGTGCATAGCATGGAGGAGATACACATAAATATTGAAAGGGTCACTACACGTATTACTGAAGCCATCAGTGCTTGTGCTTCTCCAGTGGACGTAATATGGCCTGATCATCTCGATCTTACTCCAGCAATCAAGTATCTAACAGAGCAACGAAACAGGGTAAGGAGGCAATGGCACCGAACACGAGAGCCTTGGCTTAAAACCAAATATAACCGACTTACGAGAACAGTACATGAGAAAGTAAATGAACTTCGTAACGAGAGATGGAATGAGAAGGTGAAGAGTTTGTCAAACCAGGACAATTCTATCTGGTGCATGACTCGAGCCTTGCGAAACAAAAAGGCCATGAACATACCACCGCTTTTAGACACCAATGGACATTTTATAACTAATGACCAAGACAAATCACAGCTTATTGCTGACTCACTTAAACAACAATTTCTGACTCCAAAGGATGATCGTCCAGAAAGAGTAGAAATATCCAAAATGGTAGAAAGCAGCATTACAAAGTATTACAACAATAGCCTTCATGTGGCCAAACATGATATACAGATAGCTGAGATTTAAAATTGCATAAGAAACTTAAGAATAAGAAGGCACCAGGTAAAGACAGTATTAAAAACAATGCCTTAAAAAACTTACTGCAAAATGTAACTGGTGATATCACTAAAATTATAAATGACTCTTGGGATAACTGTTACTTTCCGGATACATGGAAACATTCTGTTGTCTAAGTATCCCTAAACCCGGTCAAAATCCTGCAAACTCTGTAAGCTACAGGCCCATCAGCTTACTGTCTTCTATATCCAATGCCTTGGAGAGAACAATTCTCATAAGATTCGTAGATTTCTGCATACCCAATAACCTCATCCGTGAAGATCTATTTGGTTTTTGGCCGGAACATTCTTGTCAGCTCTAAGTTTGGAGACTTATAGCGGATGCTAACACTCATCTTAATCTTTCGATGTATTGCGGCGTCATCCTCTTAGATGTTCATAAAACATTTGATCAGGTCTGGCGTGAAGGCCTTATTTATAAAATGATAACTGATGGTTTCCCACATGATTTAATTAGTCTGGTTCACTCGTTTCTGTCCAACAGGTCTTTTCAGGCCAAAGTTGGAGATGAATTATCTAATACCTGTGAAATAAATGGCGGTGTCCCACAAGGATCAGTACTGGAGCCAGTTCTGTTCAATTACTATATACGTGACTTCAATGAAATCTCTTACTGCAAGCTATATTTTTATGCGGATGATGCTGCTATACTAACATGGGCACGCCAGCCTAATGTTGTTGTATCAGGTTTGCAGAATACCCTTAAAGAATTTGAAATCTGATTTAGCAAGTGGCAATTAAAACTGAATGTCGACAAATGCAAAGCAATGTTTATCACTAAGAAGAAACAGAGAAATCTTTGAGGTCGACTCTTTAAAGTTATATGGCAAATACATGGAATGGGTAGATAATTATAAATACCTTGGCGTTGTTATTGATTCGAAACTATCATGGAATATGCATGTGACTTAAGCGATGAGCAAGGCCAAAAAGCAAAATTTAGCTTAATTGCTCTGTTGGGTCGTAACTGTGCCCTCAGTGTTGATAACAAACTACTGTTATACAAAATAATTGTTCGTGTCATCTTGCTATATGGCATGCTCGTCTGGGCTACGATTTGCAAGATAAGATGGAAGGAACTCCAAACTTTCCAGAACATTACCCTAAGGACTAATGCACAATTACATAGGAGAATTGCTCGTAATTACTCCATTCATAATGATTTCGATATGACCCATGTCAGGAAATATGTTCAAGAGCTCATAAAAGCCATGCTGCCTATTATGGCGAATCATGATAATGATCTAGTCTCTGGCATTCTAAAACAGTCTCTACATAGAAAAAAGTATCTAAATCCAAGACATATATTGATGTCAATTTTGATGACATTGACAATGTCATCTTCCCAGATTACTGGGTTTCATAAATTTTTTTCGTTTTTTTGTGGCTTACTATGTAATATACTCCTAGTTCAGACAATCGTCAATCAAGTTCTCCTCCACCAAGAGGAGGCAATTTTTCTTCTTTAATACTTTGGATGACCTTTGTGGGTACATCAGGCTTCTTTTCTAGTTCAGTGTATTTCCCTTGGAATATGATTATGAATGGTGAGATTATAGAAGCTATGCTTCAAGTTCCACACGAATACAGATACAGTACACTGTTCGATTGTCGATTGTGTTCTACTTTATCAGAACAGAACAGCTCTCTGGTCAGATCAAGTTCTTGTATACGCTGAGGAAGGCAGCTTGGCTGCCAAAATGCGCATACGTTGCAATAAAACTTTGATGTGGAATAGTGGTTTCCTGTTGTTCTTGGTAACGATTTATTTAATTATTTTAACATCCTAAGCTATGGTTATAGTTTACTTAATAAATCTTCAGGATTTTAATTCCCCTATGTATGTTTGTAAACATATTGGATTGCACCTGATCCTGAAAATAAGTTAAAAGTATTTTCCAAGTATTGTAAAACATCGTTTATAGCCAACAAAACAACACTGCAAGACCATAAGAAAATCAAAAAAACACCAGGAAAACATTGAAGAAGAAAAAACTGCCAGAAATTGCCATCCATTAAGTTTGAAGGTAACTAAAGGGATTTCCAAGGAAACTAAAGCAATTGAGATGAAACTAGCCATGTATGTTGCAGAACACTGATCTATCAAAGCAGTTGATCACTTGTCAGAACTGCTCCCACGTTCAGACAGTTCATCCTAAGTTTTGGGAAATTTAAAGTTACATAGAACCAAATCAACCATGATAATTAAGAATGTCATATCACCAGCGTTATTTAATTGTTGATGTCTGCAACCGCAAATATTTTTTCCCTTGTTGTTGATGAAAGTACAGACATAAGCGACGTAAAAGTTGTTTGTATCATGATTAAGTATGTTTCAAAAAGATGGGGAAGATGTGATATAAATATTTGTTTATAGATTATTAGATGTCGTTGATGCAAGTGTCTATGGGTTATACAATGCTTCGAAAATGACGGTAACTGTAGATGGGTTAGATATCAAGAATATGATTGGGATTGGAATTATTGGAGCCAGTGTTATAGTTGTTCCGAACTGTTCATTAAGAGCTTTTCTGAAAAATGATGTCCCTAACATCGTTACTTTAAAATGTATTTGCCATTCATTGCATCTATGTGCGGAAAGACGTTGTGAACGCCTTCCGCGACAATTAGAGTACTTGGTGAGAGGGGCACATAATTTCTTTAGCCATAGTCCATGTAACTAACTATGAGGAAGAAAACGATGTTTTGAATATTTTCAGTGACTAGTATATTAAATAAAAATATTGAATAAAAGTTAAACGTGTTGTTTGCCAATTTTCAACCGGATATTTGACTGTTTTTTTTAAATAGCCGGTTTTTAACTGGAAATTAAATCAGAAATAGCCGGAAACCCTGTCGGCGACATGGCAACACTGATCTCAGTACCAGAGACTGAGCTCGAAGATCTCTTGATGGTATAGATTGGAGACGGCACGTTTGATTGAAGACACATTCTTTTAAGGTCAGCGGTTTTTATGGTTTTAGCATCAAGAGATCTAAAGGATTGACCTAAAGATGAAAAACGTTGAATAACTGTGGAAAGCGACATAATAACAGAAGAAACACCTCTTATCCACAAAATATTTTTACTGGACATATACGTATTTCGAACCCTTTGGGTTCATTATTCAATGTCAAAGGAATTGAATTATTCCTTTGACATTGAATAATGAACCCAAAGGTTTCGAAATACGTATATGTCCAGTAAAAATATTTTGTGGATAAGAGGTGTTTCTTTTGTTATTATTGACCTAAAGGCTTGAAATTTTCTACACACTTAGGAACTATATAGAGGACGGAGCGAATAATATAGCGAATCCTGTAGGGTGGACCAAACCTTGTGTTTTTGTGGTTTCCCCAACTGACTTCCTTTAAAGTCTATGGAGTTTTGATTGCGTTTGAGCAATTTGTGACGTCAGAGTATGACTGTTTGACGTCAGTATTAAAAGAACTCTATTTGAAGCATAGCGAATCCTCACGCTACTGTTCGTAACAATTTGATGCCTTAACTTTTGAAAGGAATTGACCTAGAGGGTTAAAAAGTTTTACACACATAAGCCCTATACAAAGGACGGTGTGAAAAATATAGTAAAGATGGCCCGGGTGGCCAAACCTCTAGGGTGGCCCGGGGCCCCTCGGGGGCCACTTGTATGAATTTCATGGATCATTTTTTAACTTTTGAACAAAGAGGGCAAAAATTCGGAAATTTCGTAAATTTGTAGTGCGTTTCTAAAAAAATAAAACCAATATACAAGAAAAGTGATGTAAGCCTCTAGGGCCCCACTGGAGGTCCCGAGCCCCAAATAAAATTGAAACTATAACATTTGAACGGAACGACCTAGGAACGTGAAATTTTATAAATTTTTAGTGTGGTACTAAAAAATATAGAAAATATACAAGAAATGTAATGTAGGCCTATGGGGCCCGCCAGAAGACCCTGAGGCTTCAAATACAAATCAAGTTATAATTTTTGAACGGAAAGGTCTATAAACCTGAAATTTTGTATATTCATAGTGTGGTACAAAAAAAATATTGCAAATATACAAAAAAATTAATGTAGACCCCAGCAGAGCCCCACAGCCCCAAACACAAGCGAAACTTCAACTTTTAAACGAACAGGTCTAGAAATCTGAAAATTTGTTTACTTATAGAAAATTACTTAAATATTTAGCTAATATATACTAAAAACTGGTATAAGGCTCTTGGGTCTCGACAGGGGCCCTGAGCCACCAGTCACAAATCAAGCTATAACTTTTGAACCGGAAGTCAAGAAATCTGAACTCTTGCATATTTATGATGTGTTACTTAAAATTTTAGCTCTTATACACTAAAACTTATATAGTCCTCTGGCGCCCTGGCAGGGGGCCCTAAACACAAACAGACCCATAATGTTTGAACGAAAAGGCTTAGAAATCTGAAAATTTGTATACTTATAGTAGTTTACTAAAAATTTAGCTAATATTCAAGAAAAACTGGTATAAGTCTCTTAGGTCTCCTCAAGGCCCAGAAGCCCAAATCACAAATAAGCTCTAACATTTGAATAATAAAAAGGCTTAAGAACTTGAAGTTTTATATTTTTACAGTGCGCTACTTAAAAATTATAGGCAATATACAAGGAGACTAGTATACGCCTCGGGGCCCTGGCGGCCTCAAATACAATTGAAGCTATAAAATTTAAACGGAAAGCCTAGGTCTTGATATTTTGCTTAATAATAGTGTGGTATTTACAATTTTAGCTAATCTATATTAAATATTATATAAGTCTCTTGGCAGGGGCATTACGGCCTCAATCTCAAATCAAGCTATAAATTTAAAACCAGAAGTCCAGAAACCTGAAATATTTTATAGTTATAATGTGTTGCTTAAAATTTTAGCTATTACACACTAAAATTGATATATTCCTCTGAGGCCTCCGCAGGTGCTGCCAGGCTCCAAATACAAATCAAGCTATAACTTTTGTACGAAAAGGCCTAAAAACCCGAAATTTTGTGTTTGTGCTCCACCACTTATTATAGTCACGAGCCGCTACTGCTCATAACATTTTAATGCTAAAACCCTTTTATCATTGGATAACGATGCCTTCTTTGTGTTTGGGGGTCATATTTTGGGGCTCTACCTCTTCAGTAAATCTTACTCGTATTATAAAACTTCAAAAGTGGTTCCTTCGAATTCTCCTTCAACTTCCTCGAACTTCCCCAGTATCTCATCATTTTTTTCCCTAAGAATACTTACAATTTATCAAATTTGTTTCTCTGCTCTATGTACATTTATTTATAAATCAACTAGCTCAATGCTACAACTTACTTCCCCAATCATTATTCATTTTAGCAACGATATCCATAGTTACAACACTCGTTGTGCTAATGAGATAAGGGTTCCAGCCTCACAGCTAAACTACTGGAATAGAAGTGTCTCCCATAAAGGGATTAAATGTTGGGCCCATTTGCCTATAAAGATTCGTTCTTTAATACCTTATTTTACGTTTAGAAGAGCAGTTCAGATTTTTTGTTTTAATAGGATACCTAATAACATGCAACAATTTAACTAATACTGGTGATGCCTAACAGCAGATCTTGTTCTCGCATTCGGTCAGCCTATTGCTCTCCAGGAATATCCAAGTTTGTTATAGACCTTTTGGATTTCAATTATTTGAATTCTAAGTGCTTAATCTTTATTGTATTTCCATCTTATTTGTTATTATTATCTCAGGAGTTCTATTTTCTTTATTTTTTTCTATTTTTCCCCCACATCTGATTATTTCTATTTATTTTATTAGCTCTATTTGTTTTATTTCTTTTATCTATTTTATTTGTTTTTCCAATTTATTCTTTTGGCTTTATTTGTTTTGTTTTACGGTGCTTGCTTTATTTATTTTGTTTAATTTTGTTTACTTTATTATCTAAAATAATGCAATTACCTTGTAAAACTTTTGTTGCATATTTTTTATACTTGTTATTTACTAACCATATTTTTCAATTTTGTTTCTACATGTATATTCTATTTTGAATGCCCTCCTGGCCTAACTCGTTGGTTTAAACCATACTGGCCTTGAAGGGCACAATTGTATTGTACTAACCCATCGAATAAATAAATAAATAAATAAATAAATAAATAAATAAATATTCTATTCCTTTTTCCAAAATATTCTAGGCTGTTTTTTCGACGGATCGTATTCCGGTAAAACCCTTTTCAGGGCTAGCTGTCCTGACTATTTCTTACTTATTTTAAACTAGAAGAGGTACTCGGCGTTGCCCGGGACAATTACACTTGTAGGTAAACAGAACAATCTCAAATTATTAAATTATAACTCCCAATTGATTAAATAATAACCAATACAACACAGAACAAAGGGACTATCCAATCTACGAAAAATACGAAAAACAGGAATCCTAGATGATATACCGGGACCAGATATTTTAGACTCAAGATTTTCTTGCTCTTGACGTAGAAGCTCTTGCACTTGACGTGCATCTCTAGGGTGCACTGAAGCCCCTCGCTGTAATAAATGTGTTAAAGACCTCCAGTCACGAGACTGCCCAAATGTAAAAAAGACAAGATCCTCCAAAGTGTATAAGATGCGATGGGCAGCACACATCCAGTTATAAAAACTGCCCAAAACATCCGCAAGTCAAACGAGTCCCAAACAAAGTTACTCCGAAGACATCCTATGCCCCAATAGACTCGAAATCAGATAAGAATTTTATATGAATGACATACAAGACATGTACAACCAACTAGGCAGAATATGCCATTTGAATAATGAATTAGGCAAAAAATACCCACAAATGAGTAGAATTCTTACGAACAAACACTGAGATTATGGCTGATCGACGCTATACTCTTACTAACATAAGTATGCTTCGTTGCGTCATATGGAACGCCAGGGGAATTCCCCGGAGGCGTATTGAGTTATATAACTATTTAATTAAATGGGATATCGTGGCATTTGTTTGTGAGTCACATCTAAAGCCGGGCCAAGACTTCAGAATCCAGGGCTACTGAGTCTATCGCAAAGATAGAATTGTTACTCCCAATGTGAAGGTCTCATCTGGAGGTGCAGCAATTATCGATTAAAAAGGCATTCAGAATCGGAAAGACCTCGATTTCTGCACAACCAATAATCTCATCCGTGCAGAACAATTTGGTTTTCTGGTGAAACATTCTAGCCAGCTCCAAGTTTGGAGACTTATAGCGGATGTTAACACCCCTCTTAATCTATCGATATATTGTGGCGTGATCTTCTTAGATGTTCATAAAGCCTTTGATCAGGTCTGGTATGAAGGCCTTATTTATAAAATGACTAGAAGAGATATCCGGCATTGACAGGGATAATTACACTTTTTGGTAAACAGAATAATCAAAAAAAATTTAATTATAACTCTAAATTGGTTAAATAATAACTCAATCAATACAACACAGGGACTTTCCATTCTACGAAAAATACGAAAAACAGGAATATTTAGGTGATATTACTTTTGTTACAATATTTAGAGTCGAACTAATCCTCAGGATTCAAAATCTAATCAGATATTTAGAAATGATTTTATCAGAAAATTGTTACACATGAGAGTATATTGGGAATGAGAATGTGAATAAGTTTCTAGGCCTTATGGTTTGGGTTGTGCGTTGATCACTCACTCAGTCAGTTTCTTCTTTTATATATATAGATTTTGCAATATCTTAAAAACAAACACATGAAAACGCTTAGAATTAATACAGTAAAAATTCATAATGAAAATTCGGAAAAATTTTTTAAATGCACACAATGGATGGACCTCTCCATGTATGCCGCTGCTAGCCTAAATAATTTCTTAGTCACGAAATCTTACCTAAGATGTTCCGCTTGCTGTTGTTGCTATTCGCACGCTCGATGTCTTGAAGCAAAACTTGGCTATTCATCTTTTTGTGTAGTCTAGTGGTCGCCAATTCTTTTATTGACATGCTTACTATTTGCTCAATACAGCATGGAGCTAAAGGACCGCTTCCTCTGTCGTCTTTCCATTCTTTCTCAATAGTCTGCTAAATCTGCATTATCTCCAGTTACTGATCAACTCGTTATTGGTCATGAAATATATATTGTTGATACCTGCCTAGTGTTGGTTCATTGCGTGTTGATTCCAATTGTTCGCAAACTCTTACTTGCATTGTTTGACATGAAATATATATTATTGGTCCGTGCAGAGTGTTTGTGAATTGCGTGTTGATATAATTGGTGATACATATTGTTGCACAAAGTTTGCCTTCCTTGTTGGTTATGAGATATATATTGTTGGTCGGCAGAGTTAACCGGCATTGCCTGGGAAAATAACACTAGTAGGTAAAGAGAACAATCTCAAAAATTTAAATTATAACTCCCAATTGGTTAAATAATAACTCACTCAATACAACTGTCACGATTGAAAAGTTCTGTATGTTGCAGAATTACGCAGTGGAATTAGAATAAAGTACGTGACAGCGGACGGATGATTAAATTAAATAAACTTTTAATAAATACGTAAATGGAAACACAAAAATGCAAATAATCAAAAGCACAAAATAAATAAATATCAATGCTTACTTAAATTAACCCTTAGGCGACTTAAACTAAAAGTCACTTAGCTAATAAGGCAAAGTAAGTCTTAATCACATTTATAAAAATACATGCACTTACAAACAAAAGTAATAATTCAATTCCAAATTATTTTCTATCAAAAACTCTGTAAGCAACTTGCTTATTAACAGATATCAAAGTGCATAAACAAATATCAAAAGCAATACGGCGTTAGATTTCCGTGACATCCTCGCCTGCCCCAACCGCAAAATTTCTTGCATGTTGATGCTGCAGACATCTCGGCTATGAGCAATGTTACTTCCTCATCTCCTTTCTTGGAAGAATTTCTCTATGAGGACCTGGCAACGATGAAGATTGCTCTCCGGCTCCCATGTAGGCTGTCTGTATCCCGCCCATTTGATTAGGAATTGTCTCTTCGGTTTTTTTCCATTTACATCGAGCAACTTTTCTACTCTATACACGTTTTTAAATTTTGGGTCTTGTATAGGCCCTGGTCTTTTAGTAATGCGCTGCTTCTCGATGAACTTCTTTAAAAAGGAACAATGCATTATCTTGTTCCTGCATTTCCATCTTGGAGGAATATTTAGTTGAGCGGATACCTTATTAATAACTTTTTTTACTCTAAAAGGTCCTACATACCGGGGATATAATTTATGACCCACCCGCTTTTTTGGTGACAATCACGCCGCTTTAACCAACACCTCATCCCCTGTTTTAAAGGTGTATTTCACCTTTTGCCGCCGATTGTAATTGCAAGCATATTTACTGTTGGCCTTTTTTATACGGGTTCAAGCCAAATGTAACATTCGCGTCAAGTGCCGGGTAAATTCAGGTATAGATGTTTGGCAAGCCACATATTTGTTAACTGTCGGAGGAATGACGATGTTTCTTCCCAAGTCCAACATGAAAGGGGAGAATCCTGTCGCTTCGGATACAAAACTATTAATTGCAATTTCCGTAGTGGGCAAGTAATCCTCCCAGTCGGACTTGTCAACATTTAGATAGTGCATTAGCACCTGGATAGTGTTCTGGTTGGTCCTTTCAGATTGCCCATCTGTCCGCGGGTGGTAGGCAGATGCTAGTTTGAGGGTGGTGCCCAGGATCTGAAATATACCTTGCCATAAGCTGGAGGGGAATCTTACGTCCCTGTCAGAGATTATGATCGCAGGGAATCCATGTATTTTACATATTTGATCCACTAATAATCGGGCAGTACCTTCGGCTGAAATGGTCGACGAGCACGTTAGAAGCCGCACCCTTTTCGTCAACTTATCGGTGACAGTTAAAATGGCATCGTGCCCATGGGGCGTCATTGGAAGGGGCATTATATAATCGATGCAGATTGTATGCCATCGATTTGGTGGTATGTCAAGCGATTGGAGATCCCCAAACGGTGGATGCCTGGGGACTTTGTTCTTCTGGCATAGCTCGCATTCTCTGACTGCTTTCCGGATATCACGCTCCATGTACCGCCAATAGTATACCTCCTTCACCTTCCCGATGAACTTGTTAACTCCTGGATGCCCTGCCGCTGGATTTGAGTGTAGTGTCTTAAAGATAGCGTCCATCACTGATTTCACTCTTGGCACAACCAATTGAATGTTATGCTTGTTTTTTCTATACAACAGATTTCGCTCCACGAAATATGGGCTTTTTATATTATTTAGCAACCCTTTCGTGAAACTACATTTGTTGTAGCTTCCTTGTATGAGCTCCTTCATAACGTCCCCGGAGTCCTCCACTGAAGCGCTGGCTAGTAGTGGCCTGGTGCTCGCTGAAGACCTTCCGTTATCATCCCTGGCTGTTTCAATGGGGTCCGTGTTTATCTCCATTTCGCTGGTTTCTTTTGTTGCCTCCTGGCTGGTTTGGGTTTCCTGGTCCACTTTGCAGTTGGGAAATGGACTCGATGAATGCCGAGGTTTAAAACCAGAGATACCAGCTACCACAGGTTGACTTCCGATGTTATGGGTTTTATCAGACGTCTTTCCGTTAAACATATCTGCAACATCTTGCATCAATGTTTGAAGATTGGAGGCGTTCTGCTGCCGTATTACCGAATATAATGGTGCTGGGAATGCGGCTTTGTACAGCTGCATTTTTTCAGATTCGGTGCATGAAGACAACTGTGACACCAGCTTGTCAAAGCACTGGTTAAAAATAACAATGTCGCCCTTAAACTTGGACTTTGACAGCCCTTTTAATATCTGCTGTTCTAATTTCTCCTGTTCTAATTTCTCCTGTACACTAATACCACTTCAGAAGCATAGAACACTGGCACCCAATCTTGGATAACCAATTATGAAGAACACCAGAAAAACACAACACCAGCACTTATAAGTATCACCAAATAACTGGACGATAGTTGCGGTAGAGTCGAACACTAACACCAGCACATCACAGAATTCTGTGGCTGCAGCCACCACAAACACAACTTGTAGGTAATAGCTGCACACACCACTATCAAGGTGGAGAGAAAAAAAAACTTTTTTTTTCTTAAAACAAACGAAGCCACCAACTCCGATAAAAAATTCGTATCACTGAACTATCCCCAATAATCCAGAACACAACACTGCACGTAGTAACTCACAACGCACTAAAATGCTGATACTGGGGTAAGAAAAAAATTTATTGCCAAATGTCGTCCCTATGCTGCTACCACGCACCGCCGCCTGACACGATTGAAAAGTTCTGTATTTGCAGAATTACGCAGTGGAATTAGAATAAAGTACGTGACAGCGGACAGATGAATAAATTAAATAAACTTTTGATAAATACGTAAATGGAAACACAAAAATGCAAATAATCAAAAGCACAAAATAAATAAATATCAATGCTTACTTAAATAAACCCTTATGCGACTTAAACTAAAAGTCACTTATCTTATCTGGTACAGAGGGTAGATTATTGCAAGCAATAATCTGCGGCACCTACTCCTACGAGGGAGTTTTGCGCCATCCCATTTATAACGACTGCTACGAGATGACAGTAGCAGTCGGGACCGACGGCTTAACGTGCCCTCCGAAGCACGGGGGGTTTCATGATGGAAAAGCTGCTGGCGATAAACGAACCAGAGGCTGTCACCAACTGCTGGAACACCAGCTATGGTCAATCGGCAAATGGGTCTGACCAAAGTCCCCCAACAGCCGCGCCCCAAATAGCTGTCCTGCCAGCAGTGGCCCTCAAGCCCAGGCCGTCACCCAACCAGCAGCTGGCCGCGCCTGAAGTTGCTGAACTCAATCGATTGGCAAGCCAACCGACGAGACAACCAGGCCACGGCCACGGCCACCCCCCTTAAAAGTCACTTAGCTAATAAGGCAAAGTAAGTCTTAATCACATTTATAAAAATACATGCACTTACAAACAAAAGTAATAATTCAATTCCAAATTATTTTCTATCAAAAACTCTGTAAGCAACTTGCTTATTAACAGATATCAAAGTGCATAAACAAATATCAAAAGCAATACTTAATAACTGTGTCACAAATTAAAGCTAACTAAAATTTTCCCCTAGCATACAAAACATAATCAGATACAAGTAAACACCTCAATAGAATTTTTATACTTGGCTTAAATTATACCAAAGTAATATAAAGTCACAATACATATATTTAAACAATATGCTATCAGTATTTTGTATAAACCTCGTCACACAAAAATAAGCAATGAATACATTCAATATCGCTGGCTATTCACACACAACGACTACAATGTAATAAATAATTTATCCAATTATTCTCTGTGGCAAATAATTTACATTAGCGTCAAGTTCACTGTTCTAAGACCCTCACAAGGGAGCGGTCAGAAACGTAAGTCACTAAAGTTGCTAACTAAGTATTAACAAATTTCAAGTTATCACTGTCACAAAATGAGAGCGGGAACAGATAGGTAAGAACAGTCAATGTCCGGTTAAAGTCACAATAATGTAATGCACATATCTAAAGAGATCACAGTAACAAGAATAAATGTTCCCCTGCACGCTCTCCACTGTAAGGAAAAAAATAAAACTTGTATTAAGAACTTACAATAAGCACAGGTAAAGATAACCTTTCCGTGACAAAATAAGAAAGGAGGGAAACTTTCACGAAAACACGCCGGGCTTCATTTACAAATGGCCTACCTCACCCGTTCCCAAAGCACACTGCAAATTCGCATAGGAACTGATAGGCCTTGCGTCGCTAACACGAGAGTTAACGCGAAGCTCCCGACGAAAGAAACTTCCGAAGAAATTTTCCAATATGCAAGCGTTTCCGCCTAATGAGAATACAGTACTCACGGTCTTGGCAGGAATCACCTTGACTGCTTTGTTCCACCGGCAAAAACACTTTGTTGCCACGAAGGCTGGTTTCATAGCTCCCGTCTGCATTCATGCTGCGTAGCGATATGGAAACCTCTGCCTCGGAAAATTTACGGCACAGCTTGCTCGCTGCCGTGCTTCGTGTCTCGTCGTCTGCCCGTGGTTCCTTGTACTCCCCGCTCTGATAACGAATGCCTGCCGTCTTTATGATGGAACATAGCTCGTGATTCGAATTCAAGGCGTCTTCCTTCTGACCTATGCACTGTCTGAAGCCCAACTCCTCACTCCTCGCTTTTTCCATCTGATTTTCGAATTTTCCACGCCGACGACGATCTCTCTCCCTATTGGAGCAGGCGTGTTGATGCGGATAACGCGTCGCCTGGATCTCCTCCCTCCTACTGGTGTTGTAGAAAACTCGAGGCGGAAATCCAGCACGAGTGTCATCGGAAATCGAGTTGGCGTTAGATTTCCGTGACAACAACACAGAGCAAAGGGATTATCCATTTTACTAAAAATACGAAAAACAGGAAGTTTAGGTGATATACCGGGACTTTATCTAAACTCTTCTTGACTTTCCTCACCACTGCAGAGCATCATCAGATACTTTAGACTCAAGTTTTTCTTGTCCTTAACGTAGAAGCTCCTATACCCTGTTGCTCTATTCAAAACTCCCATTGTTCAGATGTTTCAAATGACCATATAGCTTTTTCTGTTTTAGTTGCAGAGTTTCTCAGACCAATACTCGTTCTTTCTCTTTCCTTTCCAGACATATATATTTTTGCCAGTCGTCTGGACGTTTGATAGGGAGCGCAAGGGAGATACGCGTGACTCCTATGCCTAATCAATAGACACTGCCTTATTAATGGTCTGTCCCTGCATCTTCACTTTATGCTTATTATCAATAATTCTTGGAAACGAACCTTCAGTCATTGCATTGTCAGCATCTCAGTTTCCAAATATACACTTTGCCACAGTATATAGTCAAAATGTATTTTTAGGAAATGTTTCGATCTGCTGTGCTACCAAATAAGCTAGTTGATAACATCTGCGTGGCTCGGACTTTTTTTATGGAATAAATTTTGAAATATCTTTAAAATAAACACAGGAAAACGCCTCGAATTAATACAGTAAAGTTCTTAATGAAAATTTGAAACAATTTTTTTAAAGGCTCAAAATGGATGGGCCTCTCCATGTATTTCGTTGCTAATCTAAATAATTTCTTACCCACATAATCTTACTTTAGATGTACACTTAATGTTGTTGCAATTCCATTTCTTCTGTCGATGCCTTGACCATTCATCTCTTTGTGTAGTCTAGCGATCGCCGATTCTTTTATTGATATGCTTACCGTTTGCTCAATACAGCACGGAGCTAAAGGACTGCTTCCTCTGTCGTCTTTCCACTCTTTCTCAATAGTCTGCGAACTTTCCATTATCTCCAGTTACTGATCATTTTTATAGATTTTCAAGAAATTCTTAAGAACTTATAACTCTCTTTTCTAAGAAAAGCCTGAATAACAGGAAACTTATCTATATTGCACAAACTTTGCCTTTCATTGTTGGTCATGAGTTTTTTATTGTTGGTCTGTGCAGAGTGTTTGTGAATTGTGTGTTGATACCATTGTTGATACTTATTATTGCAAAAACTTTGTCTTACTTTGATGGTCATGAAATATTTCTCATTAATATGCCCTGCCATAACCATGAATATCGATTTTTTATCAATAATTATTGTTTTTTCGAAATCTCTATTTGAAACTCCCGTTGTTCAGATGTTCCAAATGCCCATATAGCTTTTTCTGTTTCAGTTGCAGAGTTTCTCTAACAAATACTCGTTCTTTCTCTTTCCTTTCCAGATATATAAATTTTTGCCAGCAGTCTGGAAGTTTGATAGGGAGCTCAAGGGAGACACGCGTGACTTCCTTGCCTCATCATTAGACGCTGCCATATTAATGTTTTGTCACTACATCATTATTTTATGCTCATTATTAATAATTCTTGTAAACGAACTTTCAATAATCGCATCTCAGTTACCAAAACATTACCACAGAAGATAGTAAAAATGTCATTTAATGAAATGTTTGGATCTGATGTGCTACCAAATAAGCTAGGTGATAACCCCGGTAGCACATCAGATCCAAATGGAGATCTGATGAAAAACTTGCAATATCTTACAATTTTTTTTGGATTACATTTGCAATATCTTAAAAATAAACACATGAAAACGCTTAGAAATAATACAGAAAAATTCTTAATGAAAATTCGAAAAAAATTTTTAAAGGCTCACAATGGATAGACCTCTCCAAAGATGCCACAGCTAGTCTAATAAATTTCTTACTCACGTAATCTTACTTCAGATGTTGAATTGATGTTGATACAATTCCACTCTTCTGTCGATGTCTTGAAGGAAAACTTGGCCATTCATCACTTAGTGTAGTCTAGCGGTCGCCGATTTATCTTTTGATATGCTCTGCATTTGCTCAATATAGCACGGAGCTAAACGACTGCTTCCTCTGTCGTCTTTCCACTGTTTCTCAATAGTCTGCTTACTCTCCATTATCTTCAGTTATTGATCGTTTTTAAAGATTTTCACGAAATTGTTATATACTAAGAACTCTCAATTCTAAGAAAAGCTTGAATAACAGGAATATTATGCATTGTTACAAATTGAATCTTTTTTTTACATAGCACAATATTTGCCTTGCATTGTTGGCCATAAAGATATATATTGTTGTTCTCTGCTTAGTGTTGGCGAATTGTATGTTGATAGCATTGTTGACATCTATTGTTGCACAAACTTTTCCTTTCATTGTTTGTCAAGAGATATGTATTTTGATTCGTGCGTATTGTTTGTGAATTGCGTGTATATACCATTGTTGATACTTATTGTTGCACAAACTTTGCATTGCATTGTTGGTCATGCGATACCTCTTATTAATATGCCCTGCAATTAAATCAATCATGAATATCAATTTATTATCAATAGTTATTATTTTTTCGAAATCTGAGTTAGACAGTGACCTTCCTCATGCTTTGTAGGGCAAGTATGCAAAATTTCATCAAGATTGGAATAAAACTGTAGATCATTATAAAAATCCACAAACAAACATCCCTCAAAAAATTAAAAGAGAACAATCTCTAAAAATTAAATTAAAACTCCCAATTTTTTAAAAAATAACTCAATCAATAAAACACAAAGCAAAGGGACTATCCAACTACGAAAAATACGAGAAACAGGAATTCTAGGTGATATACTGGGACCAGATAATTTAGACTCAAGTTTTTCTTGCTCTTGATGTATAAGCTCTTCCTCTATTCGCAACTCCCGTTTGCTTAGATGTTTAAAATGCCCTTATAGCTTTTTCTGTTTTAGTTGCAGAGTTTCTCTGATCAATACTCATTCTTTCTTCTTCCTTTCCAGGCACATAAACTTTTGCCAATCCTCTGGACGTTTGATAAGGAGCTCAAAGGGAACACGTGTGACTCCTTTGTTTCCTCAATAGACACTGCTTATTTATGTCCTGTTACTGCATCATCATTTCAAGCTTTTTTTTAATAATTCTTGGGAACTAACGTTCAATCATCGTATTATCAACATTTCAGTTTCTAAAATATACACAGAATATAGTCAAAATGTATTTTTATCATATATCTTTGGATCTGATGAGCTTCCAAATAAACTGGTTGTCAATCTCGGGGGTGGCTCGGACTGTTTTTATGAGTAAATTTTGAAATATCTTAAAAATAAACACATGAAAACGCTTATAAATAATACAGTAAAAATTAATAATAAAAATTCAGAAAAAATTTTTTAAATACTCAAAGTGGAAGGACCTCTCCATGTATGTCGCTGCTAGCCTAAATAAATTCTTAGTCACTTAATCTTACGTTAGATGTTCCCCTTGATGTTGTTGCAATTCACACTCTCGATGGCTTGAAGCTAAACTTAGGCATTCATCTCTTTTTGTAGTCTAGCGATCGCCGATTCTTCTATTGACATGCTTACCATTTGCTCAATACAGGGTGTTTCAAAATTATGTACAATAAATTTAGGGACATATTCCTCAGGTCAAAAGAAGGCGAAAATGTTCTATAGCACTTTGTCTGGAAACGATTTATTTACGCGATACAGCCAACTAAACCCGTGGCTCCAAATTACAGGAATTTTTCAAAGTGCCCGCCACAAGCTCGCACACACGCTTCGGCTCGTTGCATGAGCGACCGTCTGATGTCATGGAAGAGTTCGTCGCCAGCATTACGAACGGTGTGGCATGCATTTTCAATTCGTTGTCGCAGATCCATAATGTTAGGAACTTCTGTGCTGTAGACGATCGTTTTCACATGACCCCACAGAAAAAAGTCCAAGGGATTAAGGTCGGGTGATCTTGCAGGCCAGGCTACCGGTCCACCTCGACCTATCCACCGATTCGTGTATGCAGCATTAAGGTTTGCTCGCACAACATGGCTGAAATGTGCTGGAGCGCCATCACGCATGAACCACATGTTAAATCTTATCAAAAGAGGAACATCTTCCAGTAATTCTGGCAATGCATTCTGCAGAAACAAAATATGCGTTCGCCCAATCAATCGTGGCGGCAACACATAAGGGCCAAGTAAGTTATTTCCGACAATACCACACCAAATGTTCACGGAGAAACGCTCTTGATGCGCCCGAGCTCTGGTAATATGCGGGTTAGCATCTGCCCAATGTGCTGGTTGTGAGAATTTACGATTCCTGTCCGGATGAAGGTTGCTTCGTCCGTGAAAAGTATCTGGCTGAGACAACTAAGGTCTGCAGCATGACGACGTTGTATCTATTGGCAAAATCGTTGTCGGTGTGGATAGTCCGTTGGGTTCAGTGCCTGAACCAATTGTAGATGGTATGGATGCAAAAGCTGACGGTAAAGAATGCGCCAAACAGACGAGTGCGGAATGTGTACTATGGAAGAAATACGACGGGTTCTTGTCTGTGGTTCATCACGTATGATGTCAATTATCACATCCTCCTCATCCGGAGAATGTGCTACAGGCCGCCCTGCTCCTGTTTGACGGCCAAAGGAACCACGCTCCCTCAAATGTTTGTCAAAAGATACAAATGTTCGGTTATTTGGCAAACGTCTATTCGGAAAGCGTTCTTGGCAGAGTCTTCTAGCTTCCACAGCATTTCCGTCCGCAAGACCATACATTAGGTGCATGTCAGTGTATTCTGCACTGGAATACGTGTACATGACTTTTTTTTACGTAAATTGTAATGCGTATGTCAAAGCACGCAAACGTTCTGAAATTGATATTCCTAGTGGATGCACAGTAGTGAAACTACAGTAATGGAAACAATCGTACACAACTAATGGAACAACCCTAAAGTAGGATTAAATGGAACAAACCACTCAACCTAGTGTTGGGTCGAAACGCTGGAACTGCTAAAAATATCGTCCGCTAACTACCGTTCTTCCCTACTGTATGATATTGGATTACTCGCAAACAAATCGTTTCCAGACAAAGTGCTATAGAACATTTTCGTCTTCTTTTGACCTGCAGAATATGTCACTAAATTTATTGTACATAATTTTGAAACACCCTGTATAGCACGGAGCTAAAGGACCGCTTCCACTGTCGTCTTTCCACTTTTCCTCAATGGTCTGATAACTCAGCATTATCGCCAGTTACTGATCATTTGTAAAGATTTTCAAGAAATTGTAAGTACTAAGAACTCTCATTTCTAAGAAAACCCTGAATAACACGAATTCTATGCATTATTACAAATTGAACATTATCTATATCGCACAAAATTTGCCTTTCATTGTTGGTGATCTTCTTATATATATATAAAGAAGGATGTTTGTTTGTTTGTTTGTGGGTTTTTGGGTTTGTGGGTTTGTTTTTTGTTTCTTATGCAAATCTACAGTTTCATTGCGATCTTTATGAAATTTTGCATATTTACCTTTAAACCATGAGGAAGGTAACTGTCTCCCTCAGATTTCGGAAAAATATTAATTATCAATAAAAAATTCATATTCATGGTTATGGAGGGGTAGAATCGACCGGTTGTGAATCCGCAGTATCATCAACGTTCACATGAGGGCTTAGTGGCATGGTCTTTGGTTTGATGTCTTGAAAGCCATAATCATGCAGGATTTGCTTGATATAATGTGCCTGTGACAGATGAATTGAACCGTTAGAAATATGTCATGGCCACCAATGCAAGGCAAAGTATGTGCAACAATAGGTATCAACAATGGTATCAACACGCAATTCACAAACAATCTGCACAGACAAACAATATATATCTCATGACCAACAATGCAAGGAAAAGTTTGTGCAACAATCAGTACCAACAATGGTAGCAACACGCAATGCACCAACACAAGGCAGGGATCAACAATATATATCTCCTGGGCAACGCCGGTTAACTCTTCTAGAAATCATCTATCTATCTATCTATATATATAAAGAAGGATGTTTGTCTATGGGTCTGTGGGTACGTTTTTTATACAAATCTACAGTTTTATTCCGATCTTGATGAAATTTCGCATACATGACCTTTAAAGCATGAGGAAGGTCACTGTCTACCTCAGATTTCGGAAAAATAATAAATATCGATAAAAAATCGATATTCATGGTTATGGCAGGGCATATTAATGAGAAATATCGCATGACCAACAATGCAAGACAAAGTTTTTGCAACAATGGTATCAACACGCAATTCACAAACACTTTGCACGGACCAACAATATATATCTCATGACCAACAATGCAAATAAAAGTTTGTGCAACAATAGGTATCAACAATGGTTTCAACACGCAATTCACCAATAACAATGAGCTCAAAATGATGATGCAATGATAAAGCAATCCTTTCCAAGAATTATAACAATGAACATAAAATGATGATGCAATATGGATAAGTTTCAATTTGTAACAATGCATAGAATTCCTGTTATTCAGGTTTTTCTTAGAAAAGAGAGTTCTTAGTACTTAACAATTTCTTGAAAATCTTTAAAAATGATCAGTAGCTGGAGATAATGAAGAGTTAGCAGACTATTGAGAAAGAGTGGAAAGACGACAGAGAAAGCAAACCTTTAGCTCCGTGCTGTATTGAGCAAATGGGAAGCAA
>JAHWFO010117030.1:97465-123423 GCA_023313115.1 Rhysida immarginata
AAGAAAGGAAATTGCAACAACATCAAGTGTACATCTAAAGTAAGATTACGTGAGTAAAAAAATTTTTAGACTGGAAGGCATCCTTGGAGAGGTCCATCCATTGTGAGCCTTTATAATTTTTTTTCGGTAAATCAAGTCCAGGTGTATCATCTACAATGGATTTTTGAAGTGAGGAGGTAAATTCCTGTTTTTCGGATTTTTCTTAGAATGGATAGTACTTTCGCATTATATTGTAGCGATTGAGTTATTATTTAACCAATTTGGAGGTTTAATTTATGTTTTTGAGGTTGTTCTGTTTACCTACAAGCGTAATTACCCCGGGCAACGCCAGGTCCTGTGCTTGTATATAAAGAGAGATGTTTGTTTGTTTGTTTGTGGGTTTGCTTGTGGGTTTGTTTGTTTGTTTCTTATGCAAATCTACAGTTTTATTCCGATCTTGATGAAATTTTGCATACTTGACGTTCAAAGCATGTGGAATGTCACTGTATACCTCAGATTTCAGAAAAATAATAAATATCGATAAAAAATCGAAATTCATGGTTATGGAAGGGCATATTGATTAGAAATCTCTTATGACCAACAATGCAAGGCAAAATTTGTACAAAAATAGGTATCAACAATTCACAAACACTCTGCACGGACCAACCAATATATATCTCATGACCAACAACGAAAGGAAAATGTCCGTGCAATAATAGGTATCAACAATGGTGTCAACACACAATGCACCAACGCTCGGACCAGCAACAGATATCTCATGACCAACAATGCAAGGCAAATTTTGTGCAACAATAGGCCCGTCGTGTTCGAATCAACCATGGTCTTAATGGGCAATTCACTAATAACAATGTGCACAAAATTAATCAAAGTATAACAATGAACATAAAATGATGATGCTATGACAGAACATTCGTTCCCAAGGATTATTATCAATGTAAAGGAAATGGATATAATAGACGATATTGATAGGGCAGTCTCTCTCGATGAGGCAATGGAGGTGCACGTGTCTTCTTTCAGCTCCGTAACAAGGGTTCAGACGATTGGGAAAAGTGTGTGTTTCTTTGTGTATGTGTGTGTGTTTACCTACAAGTGTAATTATCCCGGGCAACGCTGGGTCCACTGCTAGTTATACGAGGTCTGTTCAAAAAATACGTAGACTGACGTCATAAAACAAAATATACTTTATTCAGAAGTTACACATCTGGGTCCCCTTCAATGTACTCTCCTCCCCGACGCACACACTTATCCCAACGGTGTTTCCACTTTTGGAAACAGTCCTGGAACGCTTCTTTTGTGACGTCCTTCAGCGCCTTCGTCGCATTTGCCTTTATGTCGGGAATCGTCTCAAATCTCCTTCCTTTCAAAGGTCTTTTGAGTTTGGGAAACAAGAAGAAGTCACAAGGAGCGAGGTCAGGTGAGTAGGGTGGGTGAGGAAGAACAGTGATCGAGTGTTTGGCCAAAAACTCTCGAGTTCTGAGGGCTGAATGGGCTGGAGCGTTGTCGTGATGAAACAACCAGTCACCTCTCGTCCACATTTCTGGCCTTTTCCACTCGTCCAGTGGCAGTTTTTCCGAATTTAACACAAAATTTCACAGCAACTCTTTGCTCGTTCAAGTCACTCATTCTAAAAATCCACCAAACGAAAAAAAACACACTTCGCAAACAACCGCGTAGCTAATCAACCAATACTGATATTTGCAATCAAAAAACTGCCTTGTAATCAGCGGATCTGTCAGAAGATGGCGACACCAAGCGATTTTGATTGGGACCAACAGGGCCCGCGCAATTCAAACAGTCTACGTATTTTTTGAACAGACCTCGTATTTATATTGGTGATCCTTGCATAATGTTGGTGCATTGCGTTTTGATACCATTATTGATACATAGTCTGCGTTGTTTTTGGCAGTAGTCTGGAAGTTTGATAGGAAGCTCAAGGGAGACACGCGTGACTCCTTTGCCTCATCAATAGACGCTGCCTTATTAATGTTTAGTCTATACATCATCATTTTATGCTCATTATTAATAACTCTTGTAAACGAACGTTCAATAGTCGCATTATCAGCATCTCAGTTACCAAAATAAACACATTTCCACAGAATATAGTCAAAATGTATTTTTATGAAATGTTTAGATCTAATGTGCTAACAAATAAGCTACGTGATAATCCCGGCGTGCCTTGGGCTTTTTTTTGATAAAATTTGCAATATCTTGAAAATAAACACATGAAAACGCTTAGAATTAATACAGTAAAATTTCTTAATTAAAATTCGAAGAAACATTTTTAAAGCCTTATAATGGATAGACCTCTCCAAGGATGTCTAAATAATTTCTTACTCACGTAATTTTACTTCAGATGTAGACTTGATGCTGTTACAATTCCACTCTTCTTTCGATGTCTTGAAGCAAAACTTGGCCATTCGTCACTTTTGTAGTCTAGCAGTCGCCGTTTCTTCTATTTACTTGCTTACCATTTGCTGAATACAGCACGAGCCAAAGGAGTGTTTCCTCTGTCGTCTTTCCACTCTTTCTCAATAGTCTACTAACTCTCTGTTATCTCCAGTTATTGTTCATTTTTAAAGATTTTCAAGAAATTGTTAAGTACTAAGAACTCTCATTTCTAAGAAAAGACTGAATAACAGGAATTCTATGCATAATTACAAATTGAAACTTATCTATATAGCACAAACTTTGCCTTCCATTGCTGGTCATGAGAAATATATATTTGATCCTCTCATAGTGTTGCTGCATTTCGTGTTGATACCATTGTTGATAAGTATTGTTGCACAAACTTTTCCTTGCATTATTGGTCATGAGATATATATTGTTAATCCCTGCATGGTGTTTGTGATTTGCGTGCTGTTTTCATTGTTGATCAGTATTGTTCGTCATGAGATGTTTCTCATTAATATGCTTTGCCATAACCATGAATATACATTTTTATCAATACTTATTATTTTTCGAAATCTGACGTAGCAGTGACCTTCCTCATTTTTTGAAGGTAAAGTATGCAAAATTTCATCGATGTCGGTATAAAACTGTAGATTTGTATAAGAAACAAACAAACAAACCCACAAACAAACTCACAAACATCCTGCTTTATATATATCGACTAGCAGAGTTACCCGGCCTTGCCCGGGACAATTAACTTATAGGTAAAGAGAACAATCTCAAAAAATGAAATAATAACTCAGTCAATACAAAGGGACTATCCATTCTACGAAAAATAAGAAAAACAGGAATTTTAGTGTTATACCGCGCACTGCATCGTCAATTTTTGCTCATTATCAATAATTCTTGGAAACAAACGTTCAGTCATCGCATTATCAGCATCTCAGTTTCCAAAACATGCATATTTACACAGAATATATTCAAAACGTATTTTAAGAAATGTTTATATCTGCTGTGCTGCCAGATAAGCAAAATGATAACCCCGTCGTGGCTCGGACTTATTTTTTTAGATTAAATTATGCAATATCTTAAAAATAAACACACCAAAAAAGCTTAAAATAATTACAGTAAAAAATTCTTAATGATGATTGGAAAAAAATTTTTTAAAGGCTCACAATGGATGGACCTCTCCAAAGATGCCACTGCTAGTCTAAATGATTTCTTAATCACGTAATCTTACTTTAAATGTAAGCTTCATGTTGTTGCAATTCCCTATCTTCTGTAGATATCTTGAAGCAGAATTTGGCCGTTCATCACTTTATGTAGTCTAGCAATCGCCGATTCTTCTAATTACCATTTCCTCAATATAGCACGGAGCTAAATGATTGCTTCCTCTGTCGTCTTTCCACGCTTTCTCAATAGTCTGCCAACTCATTATCTCCAGTTACTGATCATTCTTAAAGATTTTCAAGAAATTTTTAAATATTCTCTTTTCTAAGAAAAGCCTGAATAACAGGAATTCTATGCATTGAATTCTATATTGCACAAACTTTTATTTGCATTGTTGGTCATGAGATATATATTGTTGAAATATCAGAAAGGATCTTAATACTGTACTTACTACTAACAAAGTGAGTGGTGGCTTTGCAGTATAAAAGATGGACAACAGGATAATCGACTACTTTCGCCATTTATTTCCTGCTTCTTCAAGGATACAGAAATTTGGGTACAAATGAACCAATGAGCATGGAGGTACAGGGTAAGACAACAAAGTAACTAATAAGAAAATTAACCAATAGGGCAAATAAACTAAGGAGAAAAGAAAAACAAAAATGTGTGGGGGTCGCAAACGAGGACCCAAATGAGGTCGTATCTGGTAGTAAAAATGACAAGTGGATTTACTAACAGGACCGTATAAATAAAAAACTGAATGAAAAATTTTTATATAAAGCCAAGTACGAAATAAAAATAAAAAATAAAATAAATAGATTACAAAAGGTCTGAGAGAGGATTGAGTATGGCGAACACATCGAATTCAGTTTGACGATTGAGTAATTGATTCGGGTTGGACTTCTTGGCCTTGTAAATCTCGATAGATTCCAGGGTGGCTGTTTTGGATGGTGTATTGCAAACGTGCGGAATGGACATTACTTCGCTTTGTGGTCTAAGGGGGTGTCCGGTGCTTGTCAGGTGGATGGCATAATGTGAACATTTGTCTTGATTATTGTATGATCTTTCATGGTCCTAAAAACGTATAGTGTAGCTGCGAGTTGAGAGGCCTATGTAATATTTGTTACAGTAGGTACAACTTAGGCGGTATACCCCTGGTTGATAAAACTTATTGTTATTAACGGTGGTCGGTGGAATCAGACGACGGTGAGAATGGGGAGGGGAACGTGGGGAAACTCGCAGGCCGAGGGAAGATAGATACATAGATAGCTGGGCAAAATGGGGGCCCAAGTATAACAAGGAGGCCCATTTCTTGGAGGGGGGGTAGGGGATTAGGCGGGTTGAGTCCGAAGAGGGCACGTTTACGGTGCTGGAGTATACGGGAAACAGTAGATTGAGAATACCCGTTCATACGAGCCTGAGAGCGGATGATGCGGAATTCAACTAGGCGGGCGGGGGGGGGGGGGGGGGGGGGGCTTCAAGGCTCGGTCAATAAGGAAACGTAAGGATGCATGCTTGTGTATAGTCAGGTGTGAGGAAGAGTGGTGGATAAGGTTGGAGGAGGTAGTTGGTTTGCGGAATATGGAGAAGGTTAAGTGGTTAGTGTGGACATTGTTAGTAAAAAGGACGTCTTGGTATGGCAGGGATCTGTTATTTTCAGTTTCGAAGGTGAATTGGATATGGGGGAAGAACGAATTAAAAACATCAGCAATGGCAGGCGGGGCGGTTAACCGGGAATCATATAGTATAAGGATGTCATCGACATATCGATAGTAGGCGATGATGCTAGTATTATTAAGGAGGGGGGTAACAACAGTTAGTTCTAAGTGTTGTAAGTAAACTACGGACAAGAAGCTGCTAAGTGGGAAGCCCATTCCTTGCCCGGAGGGCTGGGAATAGAAGGAATTGTTATAGGAGAAGTAATTGATAGCATCGGGTTTAGGGAGTGCAGAGTGATACAGGAGTTTTTCGAGGATTTTAAGGGTGTCAGACACGGGGATATTAGTGTAGAGGTTAGTAATGTCAAGGGACCTAAGGGAGGTGTGCTCATTGGTAGTGATGTTAGAGAGGGAATTAGTTAAAGTGAGAGAGTTAGCGACATTATACATGTTAGGAAGAATTTTGAGGTTAAAAAGGAAGGTGGAGAGGGATTTTGCAACTACGTGTGCGGGGGCAGGACAGTAATTAACGACTGGACGAATGGGCATCTTAGGCTTGTGGAGTTTGATGAGGACATTAAGTTTAGGGGCACGGGGGCTGGGAGGGATCAGGTGACGTAGGTGTTTGAAGCGGGGGGGACTTGTTAATAACAGAATATGATGCATTTATGGAATTTGGTGGTGGGGGCGGAAGGCAGGGTGACAAAATTATTGGCTGATATAAAGTCGATGACTTTGTCATTGTACATTGATCGGTAAATGATGACAATTGCATAACCTTTATCGGCTTTCGCAAGTATGGCATCTGACTAAGATAGTTTTCTTTTGAAGGTGGTGGAAGCTGCGGCATCTTCGACTTGTTCTCGGTCAGCTGGGAGGGTTGAAGTGAGTGGTGGCTTTGCAGTATAAAGTGAAGTGTACGTTTGTTAGGATGGGACGAAAGCAGCGCTTTCACAAAGCTCATCCAACCAAAATAAACTCCAAATGAAATACACTAAGGTAGTCAAAGCCTAACCAACCGAAGCGGTCTTCCATATTATACAAAAAAGAAAATAAGATTGATGATTCTCAGAAACAAAATACAAACGAAATAAAAAACACAAGGAGAAAGAAGATTATTACATCTTCCAGTAGTCCGGGAAAGAGACGTTGCCAATATCTTCAAAATTGACGTCAATAACGTGCCTCGGTTTAGGATACTTCGTATGCCAGTTCATATTCAATGAGTTCTTCAGTATTCCATTCACAAGTTTATTGTCGTCAGTCTTCATCTTCTGTATCATAGTTAAAATGAGATCCTGTATAAACTTTCTGATATGGCCCATGTTTAAATCCATGTGGATGGATTGGTTTTACACTGTCCTTCTGTAGAGCTGAGCAATGGTCCTCAGGGTAACATTCTGGAATGAGTGTAGTTCACTCCATCTGGCTTTACAGATATTCGCCCACGCAGTCATGCCATAGAGGAGTATGGTCCGGATAATCGATTTGTACAGAAGTAGCTTGTTGTCAATGCTGAGGGCGCTGTTGCGGCCCATGAGAGCTATGATACTGTACTTAGCCCTCTTCGCTTTGTTCAGAGCATAGGACATATACCGGTTCCATGAGAGTCTTGAGTCAATGATAACTCCCAGATATTTGTAGTTGTCCACCCAGTCCAGTTTCTTATTGAAGAGAATACAAGAGAATCTGGGGGACGCTTGAGCTTCCTATTGAGGTACAAAGCCTTGCACTTTCCGAAGTTAAGGTTCAACTTCCAGCAGTTAAACCAGTCTTCGAACTGCTTCACGGCGCACTGCAGCCGAGTGATAACGTGAGCCGGCTGGTGTGCCCATGTCATAATGGCAGTACCAACCGCCTAAAAATACAGATTACAATTATCGGGTTACGGGAAATCATGTAAAAAGTAATTAAAGAGCACAGGACCAAGGACAGAACCCTGAGGGACACCGGCGTTTACAACACGGGGTGTGGAAAGATTTTCTCCAACTTTAGCTTGATAAGATCTGCCGCCAAGAAAGGATTTCACCAATAAAATCAAATTGGCAGGGAACCCGTCTCGGATCATTTTGTAGACAAGGCCCTCATGCCACACTTGGTCAAAAGCTTTACTGACATCGAGAAATACCACACCACAGTACCTGGATAAGCTCAGTGGGGGGTTGCTCAGTTCTTCAACGAGCCTCCATATCTGCATCGGACAAGAGTGGGCACCACAGAAGAAAAACTGCTCTTCCCGAAAAAGGTAATTTGCTAGACAGTGGTCTTGGAATCTGACGAGAATCGTTTTCTCCAACATTTTTGGACATTTTGGATACTTAACACAATAGATTGTTTCCAAGCCACAGGGAAGTAAGAAAATTTCCAGCAGACGTTAATGATATTGGTGGGATAGTCAATAAAGTTCTTCGGGAGATTTATAAGTGCGTTATTACTCACCTTGTATCTTCCTGGAGACTTCTTCTTTTTCAGTTCACTTATGATAGTGGCGACCTTTCCAGCCTCGATGCTGTTCTTCGTTAAATGCTGTGGGACTTCATCAAAGTTGACAATACCTTCTTCCATACGCTTAGACATGATTTGGCTCTTGGGCTTATCGTTGGTAGGAGTAACAAACTGCATTTCCAGTGAATCTGCAATGACTTGGGCCTTGTCCTGGTCAGTTTGCACATAGTCACCTTGTGGTGTACGGAGTGGAAGAAGCGTAACATTCTTCTTCTTCTGTAAAGCTCTGAATATATTCCAAATGGAATTGTCGCGAGCCGAAAAGCTTTTGAGTTTTTTCATTCCGTCTAGCGTCGTGATGCTCTTTTTTCTCCTCTTGAACTCTTCGCACTAACCTGTTGTACTTGGTTTTGAGCCAAGGTTCACGATAGCGTTTCCATAGTCTACGGGTCCTGTTTCTTTCAGCAATTAGACGTTGGATTCCAGGAGTGAGTTGAATTCGATGAGAAGGTTTATTCTCTGATGGATACTTATTAACTTCTATGGCAGTTTTAATACACCTGGTGATGTCATCAACAAGTTGATCGATGTCCTCTGTACAGTAAGCAACGTCGGGATGGTAGCCATACTCCTTAAAAATATCTTTATAGTGCTTCCAGTCTTGATGATATACGAGTTCCTCTCGGAAATCTATGTCAACATTTTCAAATTTCAACGCCACAGGCTTGTGGTCAGAAGAAAGATCATCAATAGTGAAGATATTGTAGCGGTTTGAAGAAACCTTTCAAGAGTGAGATGTCCAAAACATCACTACTAGGGGAGTGGTCGCAGAAGTAGGTGTCCTCCACAGGTCCTGAAGCGATGATATCATCTCTACCATGTATGTACCTATAGAGAATCATGCCGTTGAAATTCTGCATTCTGTTCCAGCTTCGATGCTTGGCATTTAGGTCACCAGCCAGGAAGACCTGAGTTGCACCACTGAAGAGTTCATCAAGCTCGCAAATGTCAAGATGATGTTTAGGTGAATTGTAGAGCGCCACGAACTTCACTTCACCACAGGAGACGTCATTGATAATGATGGAGGCCGATTCCATACCTGCATAACACTTGTATACTAATTCTTAATGTTAAATTCGTTTCTTATTGATGATCGCAGCGCCCCCAGACGCACATCTTGCAGCATTTGAAGCCATTCGTTCCTTACGGTAAACATTATAGCCAGGTAGCTTGAAGTCTTGGCTTGGTTTGAGGTGAGTTTCACAGATGAAAGCAACGTCAATTTCTTGCTTTATCAGAAAGTTGTGAAACTCGATACGCTTTTGGGGAATGCCCCTAGCATTCCATATCACGCACCGAAGTTCACCTATGTTGATTACAGTATAACATTGTGCAGCCATACTAAATTTAATTGGTCGTAAGGAGCCCATTCAACTGTAGGCAACTTTTGCCTAGATTAGAAAACATATGAAAGATACGTCCTAATTGTTTATACATACCTGGTAGGTCGTTGATGTTGAGGCCTTTATCTTCTGGCGTAGACACAGCAGCAGCATAGGATTGGGCCTGCTGTCACCTTAGAACTAGACATCCTTTGAACCTGGGGGTATTTTGGACATTTCATGTAACTTGAAGTGTGCTGTCCACCACATCTGATGCACTTTGGGGGGTCTTGTCCTTTGATCTTCTGGCAATCTCTTGACTGCTGCCCCTCAGCACATTTATTACAATGAGGATCTTCCGTGCAGCCCATGGATACGTGTCCGAAGCGTAGGCAGTTGTAACACTGTAGCGGCTTCTTGTTCCCTCGAAAGGCCTCCACTGAAACTGCCAGCGGCCCAATACTTGTTATGTTTTTCAATGACTGTTTGTGTTCAGTGTTCGGGAGTATAACCAAAACCATCGCCATATCAATGGATCCTTTGGCTTTTCTCAATCGAATAACTTTTTCCGGGAAGTAGTTGGCTCTTCTTGGAAGTCATCGAGGTCATACGTAACATCTACGTTACGAATTACGTATTTCAAGACCTTCTCCGGCTTCAGTTGATGATGCTGATTTTTTAAAATATTATCAGACTTATTTCCACAGACTAACCTGTTGTGTGTTTCTTCATCTTCACATTTAACTTTGACTGTTTCAGCTCTGCCCGTATGAACGGTGATCTTTTCCACTGGAACATGCTTCTCGAGCTCAGTTAAAAACGTCTTAAACGGGACGCGATGAGTCCGCACTTATTTGGCGGTACATACCTCTTCGTGATCCTATGGTCTTTATTAGCCGAGCGACCTTGTACATTCTTCGGATTCCTCATTCTAGTCGCCCTGACGACTTCTTCATTTACTCTGGAGACGGTCCACAGTTATCGATCCTCGTGCCTTTTTTGAATTGTTTATTAGCAACACTAATCCAGGGACTACTATCCACTTCTTCATCGGTTCCATCAGAGTGACTTCGCTTATAGCCACGGTTTATCGAGCAGTCACTATTTTCAATTATATCCATAGACTCTAAACTTCTAGCACAGGTAATATTATTAAAAACATTACTTATCTTGCTGTTATCAACAGGTGTATTTTCCTTGGAGTTACCTTTCTTCGGAGTCCCGGAGCATTTACCAAAGGCTTCCTTCAGTTCGCTTATCTTTTCAATGACATCTTTACGAGAGTCTTTGATTTCCTTGTTGATACCTTCGAACTTCTCTTCAAAACTTTTATGTAGGGATTCGACTTTTTCTTCCAGTGCCCTAAACTTAGCATTTATTTCATCCCAGAGAGTTTCTAACATTTCGTTGACCACTAGGTCAAAAGCAGCAAACCTAGCATCCAAGCAGGCATCCCGGAAGGCCTTTACGCAGGACACAGTTTTACCATCTGCCACTAGCAATGGCATTTTAGCTGACTCCAACGTGATTAATTTGGACGAAGCCATCAAAATCCTAAAATATAATTGTATAGAACCAGGGGGGGGGAGTAACCTCGCAGCTAGGTGTGTTAAAGAAGCCGTCCTAAGAAGGACGCACCTAGGTCTAAGGAAAAAAGAAAACAGGCCAGGTTTGCGAGGAAGTTAATTCTACGCCAGGGACGCACTCGTGAATGATTAGAATAATAACAGGTGATATGAAAAGTCCTTAGCTAGGTTTGCGAGGAAATTAATCCCAACGCCCCGGACCCAGAAGAATAATGAGCGTCTTGATGTACTGGTTTACGGGAATATTAATTCCAATGCCAGGGACCAGCACATAAGACGTAACAGAAGGTAAATATCGCCCTGAAAAGAACGCACCGTGAAATGAGAGTAATGAAATGATACCTGAAAAGAGAGTAGAGGTTATACCTTGAAGAGCTTGTCCTGTGTCCTGTCCTCCATATATGCTCGAAGATGCATATATGATATGATGACCAATTCATCAACACACCATATAATACACAACAAGAGACTCGCAAGCCTTTATATACAGAAATTTGGGTACAAATGAACCAGTGAGCATGGAGGTACAGGGCAAGACAACAAAGTAACTAATAAGAAAATAACCTAACAGGGCAAATAAACTAAGGAAAAAAGAAAAACAAAAATGTGGGGGGGTCGCAAACGCGGACCAAAATGAGGTCCGATCTGGTAGTAAAAATGACAAGTGGATTTACTAACAGGACCGAATAAATAAAAAAACTGAATGAAAATTTATATATATAAAGCAAAGTACGAAATAAAAATAAAAAATAAAATGAATAGATTACAAAAGGTCTGAGAGAGGATTGAGTATGGCGAACACATCGAATTCAGTTTGAGGATTGAGCAATTGGTCAGGGTTGGACTTCTTGGTCTTGTAAATCTCGATAGATTCCAGGGTGGCTGTTTTGGATGGTTTATTGCAAACGTGCATAATGGACATTGCAAACGTGCATGCAGAGTGTTTGTGAATTGCGTGTTGATACCATTGTTGATACCTATTGTTGCAAAATCTTCGTGCATTGTTGGTCATGAGATATTTCTCATTAATATGACCTGCCATAACCAGGAATATCGATTTTTTTTTCAATAATTATCATTTTTTCGAAATCTGAGGTAGACAGTGACCTTCCTGATGCGTTGAAGGTCATGTATGCGAAATTTTATCAAGATCGGAATAAAACTGTAGATTTGTATAAAAAACAAAAAAATAAACCCAAAAATAAACCCACAAACAAACCCACAAACCAACCGACAAACAAACAAACATCCTTCTTTACATATATATAGAAAGACTAGCAAAGATACCCGGCGTTGCCCGGGATAATTACACTTGTAGGTAAATAGAACAATCTTAAATACGTTAAAAATAAACACATGAAAATGCTTAGAATTAATACAGTAAAAATACTTAATGAAAATTCGAAAAAAAATTTCTTAAAGGCTCACAATGGCTGGACTTTTCCAAGGATGCCACTGTTAGTCTAAATAATTTCTTACTCACGTTATCTTACTTCCGATGTATTCTTGATGTTGTTATAACTCCCTTTCTTCTCTCCATGCCTTGATGAAAAACTTGGCCATACATCACTTTGTGTAGTCTAGCGATCGCCAATTCTTATACTTACTTGCTTCCGATTTGCTCAATACAGCACGGAGCTAAAGGAGTCCTTTCTCTGTCGTCTTTCCACTCTTCCTCACTAGCCTGCTAACTCTTCATTATCTCCAGTTACTGATCATTTTTAAATATTTTCAAGAAATGTTTAAGTACATAGAACTCTCTTTTCTAAGAAAAACCTGAATAACAAGAATTCTATGCATTGTTACAAATTGAAACTTATCCATATTGCATCATCATCTTGTGCTCATTGTTATTGGTGAATTGCGTGTTGACACCATTGTTGGTACCTATTGTTGCACAAACTTTGCTTGCATTGTCGGTCATGAGATATTTCTCATTCATATGCCCTGCCATAACCATGAATATTGATTTTTTATCAATAACTAGCAGAAGACCTGGCGTTGCCCGGGATAATTAAACAGTAGGTAAACAACAATCTCAAGAAGTTAAATATACTGATGTGTTTTTTGGAAATAAACTGTAATAGGTTATGCACTGCTAAAACGTGCCAAACGCACACACACACACACACACACACACACACACACGTACACAGAAACATATACACACTTTTACCAATCGTCTGAACGCTTGTTAGGGAGCTGAAGCAAAACACGTGTATCTCCTTTGCCTCATCGAGAGAGGCTGCCCTATCTATATCGTCTATTATATCCATTTCCTGTTCATTGTTACTAATTCTTGGAAACGAATGTTCTATAATTGCATCATCATTTTATGTTCATTGTTATAATTCTTTGAAAAGAACTTTCTATCATTGCATCATCATTTTATGTTCATTGTTATAATTCTTTGAAAAGAACTTTCTATCATTGCATCATCATTTTATGTTCATTGTTATAATTCTTTGAAATGAACTTGAAATGATCTATGACGCAGTGATAGGACATTAATAAGCAGCTTCCATTGAGGAGGAAAAGGACTAACACGTGCCTCCCTTGAGCTCCTAATTAAACGCTCAGACGACTGCCAAAAATTTTTGTCTGTAAAGGAAAGGAAAAAAAAAGTGTTGGTCATACAAACTTTGCAGCTAAAACGGAAAAGGCTATATGGGCCTTGGAAAAATCCGAACAACGGGAGTTCCAAATAGATCAAGAGGGTATAAGAGCTTCTACGTCAAGGGAAAGATGGTGAAGATGCCCGGTGTTGAAGATGGATATCATTTTATTTTGAGTCAAGTCAACAAGAGATTAAATAAAGTCGCAATACATCATCTAGAATTCCTGTTCTTCGGATTTTTCTTAGAATTTATAGTCCCTTAGCCACTGTGTTTTATTGATTGAGTTATGATTTTACCAATTTGGAGTTACAATTTAACTTCTTGAAATTGTTCTGCTTACCTACAAGTGTAATTATCCGGGCAACGCCGCGTCGTGAATGGGCAATCACTGGTTGCTATCATGTCTCTGTACGAAAGCTCTGGGATGTGTGTCCGGATAAATGGCATTAAGTGAAGACCGTTCACCGTGGGTGTTGGACTCCGCCAAGGGTGCATACTGTTGCCCCTCTTGTTCATTATCTTTATGGACTGGATAGAAGGGGCAGCCAAGGCGATGAGCGTGTTTGTGTGGGTGACTGCCTGGTGCGGTTGCTCTTTGCTGACGACCTTGTCCTCCTTGGGTCTTCTCGCGCGAACCTTCAGCATGCACTAGATCGGTTTGCAGCCAAATGTGAAGAAGCTGGAATGAAGATCAGTTTAGCTAAAGCCGAGGTTCTGGTCCTTTCAACACAGCCTGCTCAGTGCGCTTTCCGTGTTAGGGAAGCCTCATTGAGACAGGTGGCGAAATTCAAGTATTTCGGGATTACATTCACGAGTGATGGACGGCAGGAGAAAGAATTGGATGCGCGGATCGCTGCAGCAAGCTGTGTCAGACGTGAACTGTGGCGATCCGTGGTAACGAAACGCGAGCTGGGTAACAAAGCCAAGCTCTCCGTCTTCAAATCTATCTTTGTCCCCATCTAGTACAGAGGGTAGATTATCGCAAGCGATAATCTGCGGCACCTACTCCTACGAGAGAGTTTTGCGCCATCCCAGTAAATAGCGACTGCTACGAGATGACAGTAGCAGCCAGGACCGACGGCTTAACGTGCCCTCCGAAGCACGGGGGGTATCATGATGGAAGAGCTGCTGGGGATAAACGAACCAGAGGCTGTCACCAACAGCTGGAAAACCAGCTATGGTCAATCGGCAAATGGGTCAGACTAAGGTCCCCCAACAGCCGCGCCCCAAATAGCTGTCCCGCCAGCAGTGGCCCTCAAGCCCTGGCCGTCACCCAACCAGCAGCTGGCCGCGCCTGAAGTTGCTGAACTCCATCGATTGGCGAGCCAACCGACGAGACAACCAGGCCACGGCCACCCCCTATCTTTGTCCCCATTCTCACCTATGGTCATGACGCAGGGTAATGACCGAAACAGTGCGATCGCGGGTACAAGCGGCCGAAATGAGATTTCTGAGAGGTGTGGCAGGTATTACCCTACTAGATAGAGTGTACAGCAGCACAATAAGGGAATCTTTAGGTGTTGAGCCGCTACTTCTCCGCATTGAGAGATCTCAGTTGCGCTGGTATGGCCACGTGATACGGATGCCGCAAACTAGTCTTCCTAGGCAGTTGTTATTTTCCAAGCCGGTTGGTAAGAGACCAAGGGGTCGGCCTAAAACCAGGTGGCTAGACTACATGGAGAATCTGGGTTCAAGTCGCTTGGATATTACCAGGGAGGACATGCGCCTGATGGCGGAAGATCGCGAAAGCTGGAGATCCTCTATAGGGCTGCTGCCCCCGCGACCCTAACGGATAAGCGGCTTTGAAAAGTAAGTAAGTAACGCCGCGTCGTCTTCTAGTAGGTTTATATAATTTGTATCGAATTTTTGGGTGGTTTTTAGGCTGCTTTGTGCACGAGTTTTGGGATTTTTGAGGTAGAAATATCTGGCAACACTGAAGGGATGGGGTTTGGCATCGAAATGGTTCTCAACGAGGAACTTCGCGATCAGATCCAATAATTAAATCAAGGAGTTTCCAATGGCCGATGATTTGTTGCACGGAAAATAATGCAGCTGATACGAAGGTGTCCCATACATTTACTAAGAAGCAGGGCATATCTAAACGGAATTTTTCGACTGCGAATGAGGCAATAGAGTACAGTATTAGGAGCCAAGTTTTCCGTTCTACGCAATTCAACTTTTTCCGAGCGCTCGCCATATCGTCATGGTTTCGACAGAAAGAGAAGAAGGCGTAGCTTCCGAAGTGAAGGAGCGAAACCCGTCATCTACAAAGGAAGGTGTAATAAGGCCAGTATAACTCTTCATAAATATTATGATATTATTATCAGCGACAATGATGCTGCCAATTTTTTAATGCTGGATAATAAAGCGGTGATAGATACTATTTCATCTACCTCTTAAAATGTGAATGCATGTTCATCAGTAAATTTATCTAATGAATTTATGGACAAAAGTTTAGAAGTTAATGATAATTGTTCTATTAATCGTGCAAATATACCTGAATTCTATATTCCAATACAGACTGTGCCTATAGAAAAGCAAGTGTCATTGGCCTCGCTGCTGGTAACTTCAACCGGTCATATCGTCAAGGAAAGTGGATCACAGGCCGAGCACCAAGGCATCGAGAGGACAATTTCGGACATTCATAATTAAACAGTTCTTGCAGCCATTTCAACGGAGGTGTCAGTTAACTCACTGTTCCTGCCCAGCTATATTTCTTCGCTCTCGGAGGAGTTCCAGGAACGGCGTCGCACCTACTTCGCTCCAACTGCAACCAGTAGCGTCGACAGGGCACTGTTCGGCTTATCGCGCTCGGTAGGCAACGTTGTGTCGTATTTTTTTATTTTTATTTTTATTTTATTGATCCAGGATGGGAATAAGGATATTGTGTGCAACAATAGGTATTTACAATTTCATATGAGTATGGAGGACCATAATTTTCTACCTGAAATGGAAACACATTTAAGCTGATAATTGTGCTTTATGAATGGCTTTTGGACAGAGTCGGCTTGGCGGGTGTTGTAGGAAGGGGCATTCTTTATTATAAACGGTGAATGCGGAAAGGAGGTTACAATATTTTTATTGAGCGCTTTAATAATGAAAATTGTTAGGTTTATGGAGTATAGTTGATGTATTGGAGATATTCCTAAAATTTTGAAAAGGTGAGAAACTGGAGCTGGCTTATGAAATTTGAGTAAAATGCGGATGAACCATTTATTGCAGCCTAAATAGGCATAGAATGTTAAGCTTAGTGGTTGCACCTCAAAATAGGATACCATAAGATAGTGAAGAGTGAATCATGGTGTTGTAAAAAAGAAGGAAAATTTTGGGGGGAAGAAAATGAAGGCGGGAGAAAAGACCTAAGCATTGATTTAGTGCGGGCAAGAGCGTTAATGTGGGTGTCCCAGGAAAGATTATAAGTTAAATGTATGCTCAAATATTTTAAAGAATTAGACTGAGTAATCTGCTGAGAATTGTAAAGTAGAAAGAATTTGCTGGAATCAAATGTTTTATTGTTTTGATGGACTATTATATATAAGGTTTTGTCTAGATTAAGGGACAGATGATTGGTTGTGTTCTAGAATAAGAGTTTTAATAAAATCGAATTGAATGCTTCTTGTATTGAACTAAGTGAGGAGTCGGCGAAAGATATAGTTATAATATAGAGGGGAATGGGGAAAATGCAATGGGAAGATCGTTTATAAATAGAATGAAAAAAGTAGCATAGAATTGAACCTTGAGAACACCTAAATTGCGGGTAATTGTTGAGGATATTTTATTGTAAAGGCCGAGTGTGTATTGCCTATTTGTAAGATAACTTGAGAGCCAGTTGAGTGGGGACCGGGTATATTGAAAAAACGGGAAAGCTTATGTAAGAGTAATTTGTGAGATACAGAGTCAAATGCTTTTGAGAAGTCTATAAAAAGAGAGATTACAAATTTGTTGTTAGTCATGTTGGAGACGATGTATTCAATGATTTCGAAACAGGGTGCGGTGGTGCTTCGTTTAGGCGTGAAACCGTGCTGGGAGGAAGAGAGAAGATTCTTCGAAAAGATATAGGAGGATAAAAGGGGAGTTAAAAAGGCTCTCGAAAACTTTAGCAAAGGAGGGTAGGATAGACATTGGGCGATAGTATGGTACCCAAAGTTTCATTTCTGTGGATTCTATTGATGATTTATACAAACCTTTATCAATTTATTGACATTGATTGAATGCTGATAATTTTCGTTATTGATACTTCTAGTTCCAATCCCCGAGAAGCTCAACCTATCAAGGTCGCCGTGCTCTTCTGCTACGGTTGCCGCATTTACTTACCTTGAGTCGTCGTATTTCTTCACCAATATTTCTAATGCTTGCTACAATAATATTGCTACACCAATACTTATCTCCCATATCCAACGCCATAAAGACTCTAATTACGATTTAAACAACGTCTTCCTCTGCACGCTTGATGTCTCTTCTCTCTATATTAACATTCCTCATGATGATGGGATTGAAGCTGTTCGCAACAGTCTGGCGACTAACAAACCTTTCGAAGTTCCTTCTACTGACATCATCTTCCTTTACCTTCGCACCATCCTCACGTTCAATTTCTTCTCATTTAAATATGAGTATTAAATCCAGTCCAGTGGCAATGCTATGGGCTCCAAAATGGCTCCCAACTATGCCAACATTTTTGTGGGGGAGGTGGAAACCAAACAACTTTTCACGTCTCCCTTCAAGCCGTTTGTCTGACTGCGGTATACTCACGATGTTTTCCTGATCTGGCCACATAATGATCACTCACTCCTATCTTTCATCATCTACTCCTCCATCAAGTTCTCTCACAATTATTCTATCACGACGGTTCTTTTTTTGGATTTCTCTATCATTATCAATACATTGTCTACAAATCTCTGTAAGAAGCCCACTGACCAGTACTATGACAGCTGCCATCCACGCCATTGCAATGATAACATCCCTTAAGATCAGTTAACTCGCATCCATAGAATATGACTAATCAATCTGACAAGGACTTCCATGCTAACGCCCTTACCCACTCCCTTAAAGCAATATGCTACCCCAAATCTGTCATATGCGCTTCTATCTACAAATATCGTAATTCCCGTTCTAACAAAAATCCCAAACCTTCTCCAGTCATGGCAACACCTACGCTAGTTCTTCCTAATCATCCAACTCTCAATATTATTAAAAATGTCTTACGGGAACATCAACCTATTATTGACAACTCTCCTCTTCTCTATTCCGTTCTACCAGAACCACCAAAAGTTTCTTTTAAACGGATATCTGACTTTAAAGATATTCCGGTCCATGCTGCTATTACTAAACCACGCAATTCTCCTTGCAATGAAAAATGTTGTGCCGTTTGCCATTTTCTTAATCTGCCAACTCCATTTCCAGCAGTGCTTCCTCGTTTACTCTCAAGATTCACTAGAACCTGACCTGCACTTCTCACAACCTAATTTACCTATTTCATTGCAAAGTATGTAGTATGTCTGAGAAACAGGCAATAACGTACGCACCAGATTCGCCAGACATAAGTTCGACATCCTTAGCACTGCTGACACCCCTGTCGCTAAACACTTTAATTTCCATGGCCACACTTTACAAGCTGTCAGCTTTTATATTCTTTGTTGTAACATCCATTACAAAAAAGAAAGAAAGCAATTCGAGTCTTTTCTTATTTGGGAATTTAATTCCCTCATCCCTAATGGCATAAACCTTAACAAATGGCACGATTCCCTCATTACCTTTCCCGTATTCCTCTCCAACTTCAGCTATTCCCTAATTTTTATGGGCTCTCTGGGCCCTTTTCTTCTTCTTTATCTGTTATCAGTTATTTTCTCTTTTTAATGTTCTTTCATATTTTTCTACTTCTATGTTAATTTTGTGTCTGCCCCTGTACTCTCTTTGTTTTGTAGGTTTCTGTACTCTTTTGTATCAGTGACCCATTGACCCGGAGATCATATATGCGGAACTATTATTCAGGCCGACCGCGAATAGTCAGGGAATTTTTATGTAACCAGGAAAAGTCAGGGAATCATAAATTCCGAAAACGTCGAGTAATGTCAACAACATTCTATCAAAATAGACCCTTGTTTGGCTGCTGATGGTCAGGAAAAATCCAGGAAAAGTCATGGCATTTTACGAAATCGTTTAGCTAGACATCCAGTTTTATTCGAAACCCTATCTTTCCTAACCTTTTTTATAATTTCTTTAATTTTAATTCTGTATGTTATCCTATTACATTCTTCTCGCCGCCCTCGTATTACCTCCTATTTGTCCTCCTTCCTGTCCTATCTCAACACGTCTACAAATTCATAACCTGGCCACCAAATTGTTTGCTTCTAGTATTTGAGCTAATACCGTCTTACAATTCCCTATGTTAACTACATAAAATCCCTATCTCCAAAGAGCAAACCGTATGGATGACATCGATCGAGGTGTTGAAGACATCACCAGGCTAGTGCCTATCCATTGGTAAACAAGCCCGTTCATCGAATTATGCTCATTCCAGGAATACAACGCTTGATTGCAGAGAGAAATCAAGACTGTGGCAGCGCTATCGTTTACCTTGGCTAAAAAACAAATACAACAACTTAGTGCGAAGAGTCCAAGAAGAAGTGAAAGGGCTTCGCTACGATAGATGGACTGATGAGTTCAAAAGCTTGTCGGCTCGCGACAATTTCATTTGGAACATGGTTAGAGCTCTTCAGAAGAAGAAGAATGAAACGCTTCCTCCACTTCGCACCCCTAAAGGTAATTACGTCCAAACTAAACAGGATAAAGCTCAAATAATTGCAAATTCACTACAGATGCAATTTGTTACCCCTGATAACAATAATACAGACAGTAAGCTCATGATCCAGTCTGTGGAAGATGGTCTTGCCAACTTTTATGGATGCTTACAGCCTACAACTAAGATCATCATCGAGGCCGGGGAAATCGCTACTATCATAAGAAATCTGAAAAAGAGGAAGGCTCCAGGAAGAGACAAGGTAAATAAAAACGCATTAAAGAATCTCCAAAAGAACATCATTAGCGACATCTCGAATATCATAAGCGACTGTTGGAAGTTTTTATTTTTCCCGACCGCTTGGAAGCAGTCTATTGTGTTAAGTATCCCCAAGCAGGGGCAAAATCCTGCAACTCCCGTCGATGACTAAAGTCTTGGAAAAAACGATCCTCACCAGATGCAAGGACCACTGTGTCAGATGCAGGTATGGCGGCTCGATGAAGATCTGAGCACCCCACTAAACCTCTCAAGGACTGTGGCGTGGTTTTTCTTCATGTCAGCAAAGCTTTCAATCAAGTGTGGCACGAGTGGCTAATCTACAAGATGATTAGAGATGATTATAGATCCCTTCTGATTTGATTATGATGGTGAGATCTTTTCTCAGCGACAGGTTCTATCAACCCAAAGTTGGTGAAAACTTTTGCATGCCCCGTAAGGTAAAGGTCGGCGTACCACAAGGTTCTGTCCTCGGGCCCGTTCTCTTTAATTATTCTGTGCACGATTTCCCAAAAACCGAGAAATGTAATTTATATTTCTATGCTGATGATACAGCATGAATTTATTCCATAAGGGTGAGAATCGTGTAAGCACTGCTTATGTCCCACCTAAACAAATGTACACTTCACTCTTTGATTGTCGGTTGTCCTTTCATAGAAAAGGATCCAGTTGGGAGAATTAAGTTCTCTAGTACTCTATTTTCAAGTATCATTTTATTGCTCTCATTTAACGGTGCGCGGATCGCCTTCGGTTACGTCTTATGTGCTGGACCCTAGCGTTGAATTAATATTCCCGTAAACCAGTACATCAAGACGCTCACTGTCCTTCTGAGTTCCTGGCGTTGGGAGTAATTTCCTAGCTCACCTGACTAAGGACATTTCTCTTACAATCTGTTATCATCCAAATCATTCGCAAGTGGGTCCCTGGTGTAGAATTAATTTTCTCGGAAACCTGAACTGTTCCTTTGTTTTAAAGCTAGGTGTGTCCTTCTTAGGACTGCTTCTTTAGCACACTCCTAGCTGCGAGGTTTTTCTCCCCCCCCGGTTCTGTACGATTCTAGTTTAGGAATATGATGGCTTCGTCCAAATTAACCATGTTGAATTCTGCTAAAAAGTCTTTGCAAGTGGCGGATGGTAAAACTGTGCTCTGTGAAAAGGCCCACCGGTGAGCCTGCTTGGATGCTAGGTTTGCTGCATTTGAACTAGTGTTCAACAAAATGCTAGAAGCTCTCTGGGATGAAATAAACGCTAACTATACCGAACTGGAGGAAAAAGTCAAATCCCTACATAAAAGTTTTGAGGAGAAGTTCAAAGGCAGGGTTCGTACACTTGATCAAAGATTTAATTCCATGAGTTTTCCAAAACTTTTCAATGCAGTTCAATACATTTTCCACGACCATAATCTTTTAGATCTTTAAGAATAATATATTCATATCATTTATATATAATTATTAAGTAAACATTAAATCTGTTCAAAAAACATTTTTTCGAAACTTTTCCAAAACTTAAGTCAGAGACTATTGATTTTCCAAAACTTTCCAGGCCTAGAATTTTTTTCGATTTTCCAGTTTTTCATGACCCGTACGAACCCTGAAAGGTATCAGCAAAGAACTTCAAGACTCTCGTATACATGTTATTCAAAAGGTACGTGTACTTAAGCAGCCTTTGAGAAAAGCTCCGGGACTCCAAAGGCGAGGAACTCTATGGAAGATAATGAGTTAAGAAATATTTTAGATCTACTTCTTTTATTAAAAAAGTGCATAAATTAGAGTCTATGGAAATAACTGATGATCGTGCCTGTTCAACAAATGGTGGAAATAAAAGAAGCCACTCCGACAGATGTGAAGAAGACGAAGAAGACAGTTTCTGGATTGATGTTCGTAATATAAAATTCAGAAAGGGCACGAGGGTCGATAGCCTATATACCGACTCCACAGTAAACGAAGAAGTCGTCAGCGCATCTAGAAACAAGAATCCGAAGAAGGGACAGAGTCGCTCGGCTAATGATGATCAAAAGATCACAAAGAGTTATGTCACGCCGATTATCGTGCGGACTCATGGCATGCTGTTTAGAACCATTTTTACTGAGTTCGAGAAGCCTGTTCCAGTGGAAAACATCACTGTTCATACGGGCAGAGCTGAACCATCAACCCTAAATGTGAAGACGAAAAAACTCACAACAGGTTAGTCTCTTGAATATTTTAAAAATTCAGCATCATCAACTGAAGTCTGAGAAGGTCTTGAAAAACGTGATTCGTAATGTGGGTGTAACGTATGAACTGGATGACTTCCAAGAAGACCTAAGAAGGGCCAACTATCTCCCAGAAAAGGCAATCAAACTCAGGAAAGCTAAAGGATCCAACAATATGTCGATGAAGTTGGTCCTGCTCTGGAACACCGAACACAACCAGTCATTGAGAAACATAACTCATATTGTTAGTAGAGGTCTATTGAGGGAACAAGAAGCCACTACAATGCTACAAATGCCTGCGAGTCGGACACGTATCCATGGGCTGTACGGAAGGTCCTCGTTGCAACAAGTGCGCAGAGGGGCACCAGTCAGAAGATTGCCCTAAGATTAAAGGACAAGACCCCCCAAAGTGCGTCAGATGTGGTGGACAGCGCACATTAAGTTACACGATACGTCCAAAATACCCCCATGTTAAAAAGATGCTTAGTACCAAAGTGACAGTAGACAAATCCTTCACAGCTGCTGTGTCTAAGCCGGAGGAAAAAGGCCTCAACATTAGTAATTTACCAGGTATGTATAAACAATTAGGACGTATCTTTTATCTGTTTTCCAATCTACGCAAAAGTTACCCACAGTTCAGTGCGGACCTTACGACCAACTAATTTATACAATGGCTGTACGATGTTATAGATCTTTGTACAAAAAAGATGAACTTGGGTGCGTTATATGAAACGTTACGGGAATTCCTACATAGTAATTGGAGTTTCACAATTATCTGTTAAAGCGGGAAATCGACGTTGCTTTCCTCTGAGAAACGCACCTTAAACCAAGCTAATACTTCAAGCTACCTGGTTATTTTAAGTACCGTAACGATCCTTTGACTTCAAACGCTGCAAGATGTGCTTCTGAGGGCGTTGCAATCATCATTTAGAAAGGAATTCAACACCAAGAATTAATCTCCAAGTCTTATGCAGGCATGGAATCGGCCTCCATCATTATCAGAGACATCTCCCTTGGTGAAGTGAAGTTCGTGGCGCTCTACAGTTCACCTAAGCAATCTCTTGACGTTAGCGAGCTTGATGGACTCTTCAGTGATGACAATCCAGTTGTCCTGGCTGGTGACCTAAATGCCAAACACCCAAGCTAGAACTCCAGAATGCAGAACTACAACGGCATGATTCTCTTTAAGAAAACACAAGGTAAAGATGACATCATCCCTGCTGGAGACCTATGGAGGACACCTTCTTGTATTACCTTTATCCTTATTAATGATGTTCTTGACATTTCACTAATAAAGGGTTTTTTTCAAGCCATGCAACATCTTTACGATGATCTTTCTTCTGACCACAAGCCTCTGGCGCTGAATTCCCACAATGCTGACATCAATTTACAGAAGAAGTTAAGCATCAGCAAGACTGGAAGCTATTCAAAGAAATCCTCATGGACCATAACCGCCATCCACAAGGAGCAAACAGAATGGGTGAAATCGTTCGACGTGTTGAAGACATCACCAGGCGAATAAACAGTGCCACTGAAGCTACTGCATATCCTTTGGTAAAGAAGCCCGTTCATCAAATTATGCTCACTCCAGGAATCCAATGCTTGATAGCAGAGAGAAACAAGAACCGTAGTTTGTGGTATCGCCATCAATTTACCTTTGCTAAAAACCAAATACAACAGGTTAGTGCAAACAGTCCAAGTAGAAGTGAAAGAGCTTCGCGATGCTAGATGGAATGACAAGCTCAAAAGCTTGTCGGCTCGAGACCATTCCCTTTGGAACATGGTTACAGCTCTTCAGAAAAAGAAGGATTTTCCACTTCCTCCACTTCCCAGCCCTCAAGGTAATTAAGTCCAAACTAATCAGTATAAAGCTCAAATAATTGCAGATTCCCTAGAGGCGCAGTTTGTTACCCCTGATAATATTAATCCCGAGAGTTAACTAATGTTCCAGACTGTGGGAAATGGTCTTGCCAACCTTTATGAAATCCCAAAGTGTACAACTAAAAGGTCAGAGGTCAGAGAAATCGCTACCAGTATAAGAAATATGCAAAAGAAGAAGGCTCCAGGAAGAAGACAAGGTAAATAATAACACCTTAAAGAATCTGCCAAAAAACATCGTTAGCGACATCTCGAATATCATAAGCAACTATTGGAAATTTTTCTTTTTCTCGACTGCTTGGAAGCAGTGTATTGTGCTAAGGGTCCCCGAGCAGGGCCAAATCCTGCAATTCCCGCGAGCTACCGAACTATAAGCCTACTCCCGTCGATGTTTAAAGTCTTGGAGAAAACTAGCCTCACAAGATTCAAGAACCACTGTCTCACCAATGGTTTAATGCTGAAAGAAGAGTTTGGTTTTCGAGCCGCCTACTCGTGTCAGATGCAGATATGGACGCTGGTTGAGGATCTGAGCACCCCACTAAATCTTTCCAGATACTGTGGCGTGGTTTTTCTTGATGTCAGCAATGCTTTTGACAAGGTATATTACGAGGGCCTAAACTACAAGTTGATTAGAGATGGGTTTCATTCTGATTTGATTATGATGGTGAGATCCTTTCTCGGGGACAGGTTCTATCAAGCCATAGTTTGCGAAAATTTTCTCCACGCCCCGCAAGGTAAAGGCCGGCGTCCCACAGGGTTCTGTCCTCGGGCCCGTTCTCTTTAATTATTTTGTGCACGATTTCCCAAACCCGAGAAGTGTAATTTATATTTCTATGCTGATGATACTGCCTTCATGCCATGACCGCCCTAGCCATCCAGCGTTATCACTCGGCTGCAGAACGCCTTGAAGAAGTTCGAGGACTGGTTTGATTGCTGGAAACTGAATCTTAAAGTCGAAAAACGCAAAGCCGTGTACTTCAACAAAAAACTTAAGTGTCCCCGGATTCCCGGGTTCTATTCAATAAGAAACTCGAATGGGTTGACAACTACAAGTACCTTGGCGTTATCATCAATTCAAGACTCCTGGAATCACGTAACTTTTGCTCTGAACAAAGCAAGGAAAGCTAAGTACAGCCTTATAGCTCTTCTGGGTAGTAACAGCGGCCTCAGCATCGACAATAAATTAATACTGTACAAGACAGTGATTCAGATCATCCTCGTCTATTGTATGCCTGCTTGGGCGACTATTTGTAGAGGCAGATGGAGTGAACTTCAGTCGTTCCAGAATGTTACCCTGAGAACCATTGCGCAGCTTGGATGAAGGACCATAAAAAATCATTGCATCCGCTCGGATCTGAACATGACTCATATTGGAAAGTGAGTCCAAGATCTCCTGATAAACATGGTGCAAACGATGAAGAGCCATGACAATATCCTGGTGGCTTGAATACTGAATAACTGGATGGTGTGACGTTCAGGTTAAGAAGAAGTCACGTTTGTTCGTTTAAGTGGGAGTGGGTGCGTTCATAATTAGGTTATTTGTCGTTTTATTTTATTTACTGTTGTTTTATTAAGTCTGTGTCATTGTTTGAGTGTGATTGTTCAGCGTTTAATTAAGTTATCTTTATTGT
>JAHWFO010117030.1:123433-155405 GCA_023313115.1 Rhysida immarginata
AAGTCTGACGACTATATGATATACATAGTGGGAGTGGGGACGCTACAATGGAAATGAAGTGGCATTCAATGATAGAAAACCGAGGCGTATTCTTGATGTCAACTTCGAAGACATTACCAACGTTTCCTTCCCGGATTATTGGAAGATGTAATACCATCCTCCCCCTCTCCTCTCCTACTCTTATGACAATCGTCAATCTTATTTTTTGTTTTTTCATAATGTGTAAGACCTCTTTGGGTTAGTCAGGCTTCTTGTCTATTTCAGTGTATTTCATGTAGAATTTATTCCGGAAGAGTGAGAATCGTGTAAGCACAGCTGAACAAATTTACACTTCACTTTTTGATTGTCGATTTTCCTTTCATAACTTCAGGATAATCTTCTTTGCTTTTAGAGAACTATCCGTTTAGCTTTGATAAAGGATAGTCTGTATCCGAAATGTCAGCGTTTTATTTTGATTTTATTTATTATTTAATAATTATTTTTTAATTGTTATTTATTTTTTTGAATAAATAACTATTATTTATTATATTCCACGGTTTTGTGTCTCGTCCTTCTCTCATTTATATCCGTTCAACGCTTGCTACAAGGAAGAATTCCCGTTTTCAACATCCTATCAGCAAATCGCCGATATAGGCATCGTGGATCATTCTTTAGGATCGGCAAATACTTTTAAGAAATCAATAATGCATAATATAATTATTAATGCGATGCAATTAGATAATTGAAATTTTATTTACCTATCAATTTTATTATAATTCTGAAGTTACATCTCAAATAAGAATTGTTTTGTAATTTGATTTTAGACTTTCATTAAAGAATAAATGACAAAATCGTCTCCCGTCCCTTTTCTCATGAAAGTTTTCTCGCACCAAAAATTCATGAAAGTTAAATGTTCTCGTCCATCCCTGAAAATGTTCAAACTACTGCTGCTACTGCACGACGATTCTACCACTCGACGGACGACGACGTACCTATTGCAGTCTGGACGACTTTCAGTGCAACGGTGGAATCTCCAAGAAGACTAACAAGGTAGGACTTTTTTAAGTCTTTTAAAACTGAGTCGTTCTGAGTAGGTGCGTCCTTCTAAGGACGGCAAAACCCAGAACCACACCTGCTCATGGCGACGTCAGGCGTTGCGTCGACAAAATCCGCTAGCATTACTATTAAATACGCTGACAGTAAAGTGTTACCATGTGAGCAAGCCTATAAAGATGCCTGTAAGAATCCTAGATTCCTGGCCTTTGATATCGTTATTAATGAACAGCTTGAGGCTTTAAGTACGGTCTTAAACAAGAAATATTTAGACCTAGAATCTAAGGTAGAAACGCTGGCCAAGAATGTTAGTAGTCTGGACACTAAGATTGATGGGTTAAAATCAGAGATTTTGAATGCCCGTAGTGAAGCTGCAAATGGCCTTGCTAGTCTTGAAAACATAATAAGGGAAATGATGAGCTCTCTCAATGTATGCTATACTAACACGCCAATGTTAGTAGGTGACGCTGAACCCATGCACGACAGTGACAATCCCCTACTTAACCGTGCAGAGTCCATCTCAATGAATAGAATTAAAAATAAGAGGAAACTAAATGATGATCAAACTAGGGAAGTCAGTGACTGGATACCTGTTGTAAATAAAAAGTCTAAAGGCATGCGTGTGGACAATATCTCCAATGAAGTGGCCATCAGCGACGTAGCTGCTGTTGCCTTCCATGATAAAAACAAGAAATCTGTCCACAATAATCATAGAGAAGGAAGCGTATATGTTCCTCCGATCATCATTCGCCACCACGGGAAACCTTTCAAGGAGATTCTGGAAGAGATCACCAAGCATGTGCCCCTAAATAAAATCGTCGCACACACAGATAGAAAGGATACCATTAAAATAAAGTGTCAGGACGAAGAGACCCATAAGATTCTAGTTTCTGGAGTCAAAAGCAATGATATTCTGAAAATCCAGCATCACCAGCTAAACTCCGAAAAAATGCTAAAATACGTTGTCCGAAATGTCGACACAATGTATGACCTCAAAGACTTTGCAGAAGACCTCAGGAAGGCTAATTATTTTCCGGAGAAAGCAATAAGGCTTAAAAAAGCAAATGGTTCAGTAGAAATGCCAATGATTTTGGTTATCCTCCAGAATACTGAGCATAATAAGTCTTTTTTAGGTTTAAAACGTGTCGGTCCTCTAGCTGTTACTGTAGAATTATTTAGAGGTAACAAAAGACCCTTGCATGTTACAACTGCTGCGTTTTGGTCACGTGTCTCAAGATGGTACCAAAACGCCTCGATGTACAAGTGCGCTGGCAACCACCAATCGAGGGACTGCACTAATGTTAAGGGTAAAGACCCCCCTAAATGCATCCGCTATGATGGGCAGCATACATCTAGTTACACAAAGTGTCCCAAATATCCCCTTGTAAAAAGGCTCAAAAGCAGCAAAGTGCCAGAAAGGAAAACCTATGCTTCAGTTGCATCTAGCGCTGATGATATAGGTACGGTTGATCCGAACCAACTGTGCAGTATTTATAGGACTCTTGGAAATTGGCTAAACCTCTACAAGGAAAGTGCAAAAGTAGTGCCACAGGTTGCATCTCAAAATCTAATTAATAATCATGGATAGACACCCATCTTATCTTATCTTATCTTATCTTATCTTATCTTATCTTATCTTATAAGTGGGCTGTCAGTCAGCAGCCGAGGCAGTTGACCGCAAAGGCACTTATTCCTCTAAGGAATATTGCGCCATACCCAAAAGAAGAACTAAGATCATCTAAAGGTAACCAGACAGACTTAGAAAGCGAGTCAAGCTGCCCACGGGGTCCAAGTAAATATCTTCAAGAAAGGTTAGACCAATCGTGAAGTGGCGGAATGTGTCAAAGCGACACAGTCAAAGGGAATGTGGTAGGCTGTTTCTTCCACCAAACCACATTTCGAACATAGTGGCTCTTCCCGAAGGATTCCCATTCTATGTAGATGTTTACGGAGTAAATCATGACCAGTAAGAAAGCCAATGATAGTCCTTATTTTGTTTCTATTGAGTTGTAGAATGCCAGATGTTAGACTAAGGAAGATCTCTTAATCATGAGTCTGGCATATTTTTGATCAGTGGTATGATCCCACCTTTCCATCATTTGTCGATGAGAGATAATATTTATCTCCTTAACTGCAGTTTGTTTAGAAATCCCGCAGAAGGGTTCAGGGCCAGTAAAAGTAAACTTGGCACCCTGTTTGGCTAAGGTCAGCTACCTCATTTCCGACAACACCTCTATGTCCAGGAACCCATTTCAAAGTGACACTGTTGTGTAAAGAAAGGTCCTGTAGGAGCTGCGACATTCCAATGTAAGTTTGGAATTAACCTTAGAGGATTTGATGGCTTTAAGGGCCGCTTGATTGTCGCTAAGTATAAAAATACGACGATGTACATAGAATTTATCCATGCACATCTGCAGACAGTAAATAATGGCCAGTAATTCAGCCTGGAAGACAGTAATCCAAAGACCCAATCGACGAAAGTGAAGAGTTTTGGGACTGCCGCAATAAACGCCCAGGCCCGAAAGGCGTGATGACGAGAGCTATCAGTATACCAAATGATGGCACCCTTGGGAAATTGCAAAAACCCATCTGGCTCTACCACGGGGTTAATTATGACCTCGCTCGAGGGCTCAGGGAGGGCCTGAGTAACTGCAATATCAGAAGGCATCTGGAGAATATGACTGGTAAAAGCCTGGCTAATGAAAGTATGAGACTTCGCCCCAGGGAAGTCCACACATAGTCCTTGATTACTCAGTCTATATGAACTTTTCCTGGCTACACCTTTGATAAAAATATCAAGTGGAGTCAGAGAAAGGATAATCTCTAAAGCCTTGGTTGGCGTGGTAGAGACAGCACCCGTTATACTCAAACATGCCAATCTTTGAAGAGAGGCCAGTTTGGTTCTAGCGGTCAGTTGCTCAGACTTGCGCCACCAAATTAGAGCGCAATATGTCAAAATAGGCCTGATCGCCGTGACATATAGCCAGTAGATCATCTTGGGAGTAAGACCCCATGATTTACCAAGGGCTCGACGACAACGATAAAGTCCAACTTTAACTTGATTAATTTTATAATCAAGATGTTGGTTCCAAGTCAACCTACTATCAAGGATAACTCCTAGGTATTTGACTTCATTCCTCACAGTGATTTTTTCACCAAACAGAGTTGGTATGAAATCATAGGAGATGGTTTCTTTACGGCCTGTAAAGGGAACTAGAGTGGTCTTCGAGGGATTAACCCTTAAATTCCGCTCTGAACACCATGATTGAATTTTGTACAGAGCCATTTGTACAAGATCAAGAATGGTGCACTTGTCGATCCCAGAAACGTAGATGATAATATCATCTGCGTAACCCTGGGCGTAAATACCTTGATTGTTAAGAAAAGAAATGAGGTCGTTCACAACCAGGTTCCAGAGCAGGGGGGAAAGAATACCGCCCTGCGGACAGCCCCTGGAGGAACGAGCAAAAATTCCCTCGCCCAACAAATCAGATATAATAATTCTATCCGCTAAGAGGACCTGAATCCAGTTGCAGATTAGTGGCGAAATTGCTTTGGCGGTTAGAGCTTTAGCAATAGAATCGTAGGAAGTGTTATCAAACGCTCCCTCAATATCGAGAAAAACAGCTAGAGCAAACTCTTTATACTCCAGAGTTTTCTCGATTCTTACTACTAAATGGTGTAAAGCTGCCTCTGTAGATTTGCCAACCTGATAGGCAAATTGGTTAGCGTGAAAGGGACCAAAAGTCCCAAAAACTTCACGAATTCGCCCATCGATGATCTTCTCAAGGCATTTGAGCAGAAAAGAAGCCAAACTGATGGGTTGAAAACTCTTGGCTAGGTCGTAGCGACCCTTACCTGGTTTTGGTATGAAAATCACCTTGACCTGCCTCCAGAGATTTGGAATATACCCTAGAGCTAAACTAGCTCTAAAAATTAAACATAAGATCGGCGAGATCACATCTGATACTTGCTGAAGAAGTACCGGAATGATCCCATCCAGCCCAGGTGATTTGTAGGGGTCAAAAGATTTAATAGCCCATATGACCCTACTACGAGTAATCACCTCACCAGCCGCAGCCCACCCAGTTCGCGATGTCCTAACCAAGGAGTCAAGATACTCCGAGTCCAGCGGACTGATGAGCTCAGCGCCTGGGAAGTGAGTCATAATCAGAGTCTCAAGGACCTCTCTACTGTTTCTGGTGAATTCATCATTGGATTTCTTGAGAGTACTAACCATAATAGGCTTATCGCTTCTCAAGAGTTTATAGAGTCTAGCTCCTTCCACAGTCTTTTGGACTGATTCACAGAATTTCCTCCAAGATGTACGTTTAGCTGATCGAACTGCTTTGTTATAATCAGCGAGGGCGTTTTTATACACTTGCCACTCGTTGGTCTTTTTAGCTTTCCTAAAAAGCTTCCTTATTCTTTGTCTTTGTTGAGAGAGATCATGGTTCCACCAGACACTGTGGGATCTACATCTCTTCCTCAACAAAGGACAGTTGTTATGATACGATTGCACCAGGGCCTGCTGTAACCCATTTACACAAAGCTCTAGGTCAACAGTATCATTGATTCTAGTCGGAAGACTGGAAATCGCGGAACGAACCACCTCGCGATATTGAATCCAATTTGTCTGTTTAGGATCCCTAAACGTTCTATCCCAGTCTATACTAGTGATAAAAGAAAACCGGATATGCTGATGGTCAGCCATAGATGGTTTTCTCATCTACATACCATTTCCTAATCCATTTCCTCAAAATGGAAGAGCCAAAGGAACATCAATAACCTCCCTTCTTACCACAGTAATGAAGGTAGGTTTATTACCTTGGTTAAATAAATCTAAATTATTCTCTAGGATAAAATCAAAAAGGAGTTTACCTCTGAGATTGGTGTCGGTGCTACCCCACAAGGTATGATGAGCATTGGCATCACATCCAAAGACAATCACTTGTGAGAAGTCGAGATTTCCCATATTTTCCTGATATCATCATTGATGGGAGAGGTTTCCTCGTATGGAAGGTACGCCGAGACAAAAATTATGTCACGATCCAGACCATCAAGACGAAGGGTGATTTTCGCCACTGCTAGATCTCTAGAACATAAGTGATACATAGGAAGTGCGTTAATATTGCTTTTAATCAACAGACAAGCACGGGGAGAAGAACAATTAAGATCATAAATTAGTTTACCTCCACAGTTGGACAAACCTCTGATTCCGCCCTTAAACATCCAGGGCTCCTGAATCAGAGCGATTTGTATGTCCTCAGCTAAGAAGATGTTGCTGAGGTTGGCAACAGCCAATTTCTTATGCTGGAGATTTGCTTGTAGGCACTTCAGCATTAGATAAAGTTTTGTCAGGAGGTTTCCGTAGAACTTTAGCTTGGATCTGAGACAGTCCAATGTACAAAAGCCATTTTCTGTTACCCAGAATCTTTGCGTCCAGTTCAGGGATAGATAACACAATGGTTACTCCTTGATCCTCAAGTTTGAGGTTGAGGATATTCCATTGTGTGGACGATATGTCCTTGTTCTGTATGTCAATCCTTTTCAGGATATCCATAACCGCTGGGAGTTTCAGGATAATCTTGGTGGTCTTGACGATTGTCTTCGCCTCACCAACCAAGAGAACCTGTCCTTCCCAGGCAGTGATGTGCTTGACTATGGTAGTCAGCTAGTCAACTGTGTTCTGGTCGGCACAGAGTAAGATAATAGCCCCGGCCTCCAGACGACAGTATTTAAATTGGGGTCCAGTGCCAGAAGGCATGTCCCCCATGTGGTTCATCAGTAGCTCTTGGAAGGCCTCCAACTGCTGCTCATTGAGCTGCTTGTCTGGATAGCCTTCCAGAACTACTGCCATTTTGGTTGTCGTTAGAGCTTCACTAAAGTTCCCAGATTTGGGTGTTTTGTGAAGCTTCTTGCCATCCGATGAAGGAGTGTTACCCTTAGACCTAGGTCTTTTGGTCGGGGTATGCACCATCCTATCAGATGGCTGAGGGCCGACCTTAGGCATATTGGCCTTAGTGCCCTCCAACCTTTTTTTTCTAGATAGCCGGCGTTTAGCCGCTCTGGAAAGAGATTTAGGTAAAAGTTTGCCACTACCCTCACCCGAGGTCTCCCGCTCTACAGTAGGCGGCGCCTCAGGTTTGGGAGTTGCAAAGTTATCAATGTCAGATGACACGACTGAGGTCATAACATCAGTGTCACCTGTGGCAGCCTGTTTCCCCAAAGGGTCTTCAGGTAAAAGGGGGGTTTTATTACTTTCCATAGACTGGAGTAATAAGTGCAGGATTGACAGTCTGTCCCAGGAGTGTCTGCATGCCGGGATAAGGCTACTTACTCCTGAGTGTCGCCAGGTAGACAGGATGCTCCATTAAAGACACTATAACCGAAGTGCCATCCACCCTTCAGCACGGGTCGCATAACGCCTTGGGTTCGGGAGTTGGTCTGCGTCCCCTTATTTGATATTCGGGGATGTCCTAAGTAAGCAGCTCAGGATATTCGGCTATCTGCCACCTGCCGACGCACCCAGTAGCCGCTCAAGCCTTGGGTAGACACCCATACAGGACCATTATTCAAGGAAAACTTCGCTGTAATATATGGAAAGCAAGGGGGATTGCTCGCAAACGCATCGAGTTATACAATTTGATTATAAACTGGAAAGTCGACATCGCTTTCGTGTGCGAGACACACCTGAAATCATGTCAAGCGTTCAAATTGCCTGGCTACCATGTCTATCGCAAGGATAGGCCTCTGGGCAATAATGCTAGTCATGAGTTTGGTGGAGCAGCAATCATTGTCAAGGACGGCATTGGCCATCGTGAGACTATCACTCCCGACTATATAGGTATGGAAGCCGTTTCCGTTATAATAAGTGATGCCAACGCAGGCGAAATTAAGTTCGTCTCATTATATAACTCGCCTAAGCACAAGCTTAGTCCATGCGAACTCGACGAGCTGCTGTCCGGTCCCATTCCGGTTGTATGGCGGGCGACTCAAATGCATGGAACTCTAAATGCCCCAATCAAAATGGCAATATCTTATATGGATATACAATGAACGAAATTAACACCTTTGTTGCTGGTCCCCTGAAGACACCTACTACTGCGACCACTCACCTGTTAGTGACGTGCTGGACATTGTTGTTCTTAAAGGGTTCTTCAAGCCCTATAATATATTTACAGTTGATGACTTATCCTCCGACCATCGACCAATGATGCTTATCTTTGAGGGTTTGGACATCGATATGAAGATTGGGCTTCGCTCCAAGCAGGACTGGAAACTCTTCAGAGATAATCTTCGCGAAAAAAGCATCCCATACAAAGAGGTTATTGTCAACGATGACATCAACACAAATAATAGTTCTATCACTAGTGTTATTCATGAGGCTAGTTGTTTCAATGCCTCCACTGCTGATCGAAAGCATCCTGAACATCTCGACCTTCCTCCCTACATCAGACGGCTTATTCTTGAAAGGAATACCTATAGAAGATTATGGCAGCATAAGCGACTACCCTTTTACAAGACAAAGTATAACAGGCTTTCTCGCAAGGTCTAGGAAGAGGTTCTCTACGAAGTCAGAGGTGGAACGAAAAACTTAAATCCTTGTCAGTCCAGGACAACTCGCTCTGGGGTACTGTAAGGGCCTTAAAAGGAAACAGACCCATCAACTTGCCACCACTGCTTACTACAGGTGGTGATGTTGTCACCAGTGATCGTGATAAAGCTCAACTGATCGCCGACTCCCTGGAAAAGCAGTTTACCACACCTTGTGAAGAAAAGCCCGATAGTCGCTCAAATACTCAACTTATCAACGATGTGTGTATCTCCTATGAACCATCCCAGAGTGTTCCTACGCATGAGGAAATTATTAGCACAAATGAAATCTCCGACGTCATAAAGCATCTTAAAAGCAGGAAAGCAGCAGGTTTGGATTCTATCACAAACAGTGCCCTTAAGAACTTGCCTCCTAGTGCTGTCTCGATTATTACCAAGGTCATAAATGACTGCTGGAGATATGGATACTTCCCTGACAAGTGGAAGGAGTCCGTCATCGTTATGATACCAAAGCCTGGTCTGAACCCTGCCCTCGCTGTCAGCTACAGGCCCATAAGCTTACTACCTACGATGTCAAAAGTCTTTGAACGTGTTATTCTAAGGAGGTTTAATGCTTTCTGCGTGACCAATAATCTTGTTCGTGAGGAGCAATTCGGGTTTCACCCAGGTCACTCTTGTCAACTACAGCTTTGGAGGCTTGTTGCAGATCTAAACACTCCCATTAATTGCGCCAAATACGGTGGTCTTATCTTTCTAGATGTGCGGAAGTCTTTTGATCAGGTCTGGCATAACAGCCTGAGATACAAGCTGATTACTTATGGCTTTCCTTACGACCTGATCGCTTCGATTAGTTCCTTTCTGTCGAACAGGACTTTTTGTGTCAGGGTTGGCTGCTCCATGTCTAACCCTTGTGACAACAAGGCTGGTGTTCCCCAACGCTCTGTTCTGGGCCCTGCATTGTTCAACTTCTTCATTCACGACTTCCCAGCATTTACAAAGTGCGAATTATACCTGTTTGCTGACAATGTGTCCATCATGACTTGTGCCCGAAATCGCGCTCATGTCATATCTCGGTTACAAAATGCTGTGCATCTGTGTGAGAAATGGTTTGCTAAGTGGAGGTTAAACCTGAACGTAGATAAATGCAAAGCCATGTTCGTTACCAAAAAACTTAGAAAACCCCCGAAGCCAATCTTCCTATCTGGCAAGGAGCTCGAGTGGGTAAAGAACTATAAATACCTCGGAGTTGTGATAGATGCCAAGCTAAATTGGGACGACCATCTCACTTATGCTATCAACAAGGCCAAGAAGGCTAAGTTTAGTCTGGTTGCCCTTCTGGGACGAAACAGTTTGCTTGGAGAGGACAGCAAACTTTTGCCATATAAAATGGTAATCCGAACCATTCTTCTGTACAGTATGCTTGCCTGGGCTACAACCTGCAAATCCAGATGGAAGGACCTACAAACATTCCAAAACGTCACCCTGAGGACCATTGCCCAACTCGACAGGAGAATAGCAACTAATACTTCCATTGCTGAAGTTTTCGGTATACTTACCATTGGAAACCACGTCAAAGAGTCGCTGAAGAAGCTTCTTCTGAAGATGAAGAACCATCCCAATCCTCTGGTTGCAGCTTTTCTTGAGCATCCGCTCATCTTTAGAAGCCTCCTTAGACATCGCAGGCCTAGTCACATACAGGACGTCAACTTTGATGACATCCAAAAGGCCATCTTCCCACCCAATTGGATCACCTAGCTCTTCCACGTCCTATCGTCAATCAACAATCAAACTAATCGTCCTGTTAGGAAAGGACTCCTCCGTATCCTGTGGATGACTTAAACAGGTTCATCTGGCTTCTTTCCTAATTCAGCATATTTCTTTTGGCTATAATACTGGATGAGTATGGCAGTGGAAGCATAGCTTCCGGACCGATCGTTTTGTTTTTCTTCCCTGCACTGTTCGATTTTCGATTGTCGATTCCAAGTCAGTTTGCTGCCCCACTATTTGCTGCTATCATCACATATCATCATATCGGGACATGGTATCATCATCGCTCATCATCAGGACGGAACCTAGGCTGAGGACGATCAGGACGATCAAAACGGACTAGCTCTTCAAGGTATCACTCTACTCTCTTTTCATGTATCATTTCATTATTCTTATTTCACGGTGCGCCCTTTTCAGGGCGATATTCACCTTCTGTTACGTCTAATGTGCTGGTCCCTGGCATTGGAATTAATATTCCCGTAAACCAGTACACCAAGATGCTCATTATCTTTCTGGGTCCCTGGTGTTGGGATTATAAATCTCGCAAACCTAACTAAGGACATTTTCTCATATCATCTATTATTATTCTAATCATTCACGGGCGGGTCCCTGGCGTAGAATTAATTTTCTCGCAAACCTGACTTGTTCATTTTTCTTAGAGCTAGGTGCGTCCTTCTTAGGACGGCTTCGTCAGCACACACCTAGCTGCGAGGTTACTCCTCCCCCCCTGGTTCTATACATTTATATATGATGGCTTCGTCCAAATTAACCAAGTTGAAGTCGGCTAAAGAGCATTTGCTAGTGGCGGATGGTAAAACTGTGTCCTGCGAAAAGGCCTACCGGGATGCCTGCTTGGATGCTAGGTTTGCTGCATTTGACCTAGTGTTCAACGAAATTTTAGAAGCCCTCCGGGATGAAATAAACGCTAAGTATAGTGCACTGGAGGAAAAAGACGAATCCGCACACAAAAGTTTTGAGAAGAAGTTCGAAGGTATCAATAAGGAAATTAAGGACTCTAGTAGAGATGTTATTCACAAGATAAGCGAACTTAAGGAAGCCTTTGGGAAATGCTCCGGGACTCCGAAGGCAAGAAACTCCATGGAAGATAATCCAGTTGATAACAGCAAGGTAAGTAATGTCTTAAAAACTATTTCCTCTTCTAATAGTATGGAGTCTATGGATATAATAGAAAATAGTGACTGTTCGACAAACGGTGGCTGTAAGAGGAGTCACTCTCACGGAACTGATGAAGAAGTGGATGATAGTCCCTGGAATGGTGTCACTAATAAAAAACTCAGAAAAGGCTGTCTCCAGAGTAAACGAAGAAGTCATCAGCACGTCTAGATCGAGGAATCTGAAGAATGGACAAGGTCACTCGGCTAATGAAGACCATAGAATCACGAAGAGGTATGTACCGCCAATTATAGTGCGGATTCATGGCGTCCCGTTTAAGACAATTTTAACTGAGCTCGAGAAGCATGTTCCAGTGGAAAAGATCACCGTTCATACGGGCAGAGCTGAAACCGTCAAAGTTAAATGTGAAGATGAAGAAACACACAACAGGTTAATCTGTGGAATTAAGTCTGATAATATTTTAAAAATTCAGCATCATCAACTGAAGTTGGAGAAGGTCTTGAAATACGTGATACGTAATGTGGATATTACGTATGACCTCGATGACTTCCAAGAAGACCTAAAAAGAGCCAACTACTTCCCGGAAAAATTAATTCGCTTGAAGAAAGCCAAAGGATCCATTGATATTCCGATGGTTTTGGTTCTGCTCCCGAACTCCGAACACAACCAGTCATTGAAAAACATAACACGTATTGGGCCGCTTGCAGTTACAGTGGACGCCTTTCGAGGGAACAAGCAGCCACTACAGTGCTACAAATGCCTGCGCTTCGGACACGTATCCATGGGCTGCACAAAAGATCCCCGTTGTAATAAATGTGCTGAGGGGCACCAGTCAAGAGATTGCCCCAGGCTCAAAAGACAAGACCCCCCAAAGTGCATCAGATGTGGTGGACAGCACACTTCAAGTTACACGAAATATCCAAAATACCCCCAGGTTCAAAGGATGCCTAGTTCTAAAGTGACAGTAGGCAAATCCTATGCTGCTGCTGTGTCTACGCCAGAAGATAAAGGCCTCAACATCAACGACCTACCATGTATGTATAAGCAATTAGGAAGTATCTTTCATCTGTTTTCTAATCTAGGCAAACGTTACCCACATTTGAGTGGGCTCCTTACAACACACTAATTTTAGTATGGCTGCACAATGTTATACTGTAATCAACAAAGGTGAACTTCGGTGCGTGATATGGAACGCTAGGTGCATTCCCCGAAAGCGTATCGAGTTTCACAATTTTCTGTTAAAGCAAGAAATCGACGTTGCTTTCCTGTGTGAAAATCATCTCAAACCAAGCCAAGACTTCAAGCTACCTGGCTATTGTATATACCGTAAGGAAGGAATGGCTTCAAATGCTGCAAGATGTGCTTCTGGGGGCGCTGCGATCATCATTCAGAAGGGAATTCAACACCAAGAATTAGTCTCCAAGTCTTATGTTTGTATGGAATCGGCCTCCATCATTATCAATGACGTCTCCTGTGGTGAAGTGAAGTTCGTGGTGCTCTACAATTCACCTAAACATTATCTTGATATTAATGAGCTTGATGAACTTATCAGTGGTGACACTCCAGTCGTCCTAGCGGGTGACCTAAATGCCAAACATCCAAGCTGGAACTTTAGAACGCAGAATTAAAAGGCATGATTCTCTATATGTACATACAAGGTAGAGATGATACCATCCCTGCTGGACCTGCGGAGGACACCTACTACTGCGACCACTCCCCTAGTAGTGACGTTTTGGACATCTCGCTCTTGAAGGGTTTCTTCAAACCGTACAATATCTTCACGATTGATGACCTTTCTTCTGACAACAAACCTGTGGCGTTGAACTTTGACAATATCGACATAAATTTCCGAGAGGAACTGATACATCATCAAGACTGGAAGCTCTACAAAGATATTCTTAAGGAATATGGCTGCCATCCCGACGTTGCTTACTGTACAGAGGACATCAATCATCGTGTTGAAGACATCACCAGATATATTAACAGTGCCATAGAAGCTAGTAAGTATCCATCAGAGAATAAACCTCCTCATCGAATCCAACTCACTCCTGGAATCAAACGCCTAATTTCTGAATGAAACAGAACCCGTAGACTAAGGCAACGCTATCGTGAACCTTGGCACAAATCCAAGTATAAAAGGCTAGTGCGAAGAGTCCATGAGGATATAAAAGAGCTTCGCAACGCTAGATGGAATGAAAAACTCAAAAGCTTGTCGGCTCGCGACAATTCCATTTGGAGTATGGTCAGAGCTTTACAGAAGAGGAAGAATGATACACTTCCTAAAATACGTACTCCACAAGGTGACTATGTGCAAAATGATCAGGACAAGGCCCAAGTCATTGCAGATTCACTGGAGAAATGCAGTTTGTTACTCCTACCAACGATAAGCCCGAGAGCCAAATCATGTCTCAGCGTGTGGAAGAAGGTAATGTCAACTTTGATGAACTCCCGCAGCATTTAACGAAGAACAACATCAAGGCTGGAGAGATCGCCAACATATGTAAACTGAAAAAGAAGAAGCTCCAGGAAAAGAATAGGTGAGTAATAACGCCCTTATGAATCTCCCAAATAACTTTATTCATTTCTTACCAATATCATTAGCGACTGCTGGAAATTTTCTTACTTCCCTGTGGCTTGGAAGAAATTTATTGTGTTGAGTATCCCCAAGCAGGGGCAAAATCCTGCAATTCCCTCGAGCTACCGACCTATTAGCTTGCTACAGTCGATGTCCAAGGTGTTGGAGAGAATGATCCTCGTCAGATTCCAAGATCACTGTCTAGCAAATGACCTTTTTCGGGAAGAGCAGTTTGGCTTTCGTGCTGCCCACTCTTGTCCGATGCAGATATGGAGGCTCGTTGAAGACCTGAGCACCCCCCTGAAGCTATCCAGGTACTGTGGGGTGCTATTTCTTGATGTCAGTAAAGCTTTTGACCATGTGTGGCATGAGGGCCTTGTCTACAAAATGATCAGAGACGGGTTTCCTGCCGATTTGATTTTGATGGTGAAATCCTTTCTTGACGGCAGATCCTATCAAGCCAAAGTTGGAGAAAATCTTTCCACACCCCGTGTTGTTAAGGCCGGTGTCCCACAGGGTTCTGTCCTCGGGCCTGCGCTATTTAATTACTTTGTACATGATTTCCCGAAACCCGATAATTGTAATCTGCATTTTTATGCGGATGACACTGCCATTATGACATGGGCACACCAGCCGGCTCACGTTATCACTCGGCTGCAGTGTGCCGTGAAGCAGTTTGAAAGCGCTGGAAGTTGAACCTTAATGTCGGAAAGTGCAAGGCTTTGTACCTCAATAGGAAGCTCAAGCATCCCCCAGATTCTCTTGTTCTGTTCAATAAGAAACTGGACTGGGTGGACAACTACAAGTATCTGGGAGTTATCATTGACTCAAGACTCTCATGGAACCAGCATATGTCCTATGCTCTGAACAAAGCAAAGAGGGCTAAGTACAGTATCATAGCTCTCATGGGTCGCAACAGCGCACTCAGCTTTGACAACAAGCTACCTCTGTACAAATCGATTATCCGGACCATACTCCTCTATGGCGTGCCTGCGTGGGCGACTATCTGTAGAACCAGTGAATTACAGTCATTCCAGAATGTTACCCTGAGGACCATTGCCCAGCTGGACAGAAGGACGGTGAAAAACCAATCCATCCACTTGGATTTAAACATGGCCCATATCTGAAAGTTTATACAGGTTCTCGTTTTGATTATGATACAGAAGATGAAGACTCGCGAGAATAAGCTTGTGAATGGGATACTGAAGAACTCAATAAATATGAACTGGCATACGAAGTATCGTAAACCGAGGCACGTTCTTGACATCAATTTTGAAGATATTAGCAACGTATATAACAAAATAAAAAAAAATAAAAAAAAATAAAAACCAAATTACCTTAACTGTGGATAAATAACATCAATGGTAACACAAAGAGCCAAAACCGCTTTGGAAAAGCGGTTTTGGCTCTTTGTGTTACCATTGATTAGCAACGTCTCTTTCCCAGGCTACTAGAAGATGTGATAATCTTCTTTCTCCTTGTATTTTTTTTATTTCGTTTGTTTTTTGATTCTGACAATCGTCAATCTTATTTTCTTTTTTGTATAATATGGAAGACCGCTTGGGGTGGTTAGGCTTCTTGACTACCTCAGTGTATTTCATTTGGAGTTTATTCTGGTTGGATGAGCTTTTTGAAAGCGCTGCTTTCGTCCCATACTAACAAATGCACACTTCACTGTTCGATTGTCGATTGTCGATTCCAAGTCAGTTCTCTCAAGTTCTCTCGAGGTGCTCCTTGGCTGCTGAATGATGAAAGCAAAGCTTTCGAAAAGCGCTTACAGACTCAGATTGTATTTTTTCGTTTTATTTTCGGTCTTTTTCTTTTTATGTTTGTTCAATTCCTGTTTCGTTGTGGAAAAAGAGTTTTATTTTATTCCTAATTTAATCATCTGTATTATCCACATAAGATTTTTAGACAATTTATTGAAGCAATACTAATTTTTATATATTGCGTTTATGAATCAGAAGCATTATTTTCGCACCTTTATTCGATTAGGAACTAGGGCAAACAAAGCGGACAGTAAAACCATAATTTATTTATTTATTTAAAAAGGGGTGAACACTTGCAATGAACCCTCTCTGAAGCCTGTATGGCCAGCGGGCCGACATGTGTGGTTTCTGGAGGGGGCGTTAAATTACAGTTAGTATTATAATACAGAATATAGCATGGATTACAGAGATAAATGGGGAAAAAAGGAAAAAAGAGAAAAAAATATTTTATAACTATTAATAAAGTTTTTTTATGGAGGACAAGCTGGACCAAGAATGGTCCAGAAAGTTGCAGAAAGAGGTTTCCAGTAAGGTATTATATGCAGAGAGAATAAATATTAGAGGAAATTAAACGGGAAAATAAAGGGCCATTATAAGTAGTAAAAAAGAGGTTTAAAAGATGTTAGTAGGTAATTTGTTAGTTAGAAGTAAGAATTTTAATAGTTTTTTAAATACTGAGCTCGTAGGGGATGTGCGAATTTTCTCCGGTAAAGTGCCCCACCATTTAATTCCTATATAAGAGATGCAGTGGCGTTGATAATTACTTTTGGTAAGGGGAAGACTTATTAGGTTTGATGATCGGGTGGAATATGTGTGTAGAGTATGCTGGTATGATATTTCAAAAGGTGTTGAGAGAATTAGTTGATTATTCAGAATTTTGTAGACAAATGTACAGAGTTGAATAATGTAAATCTGGTAGATGGTTAGAATGCCTAATAGCTCAAACTGATGGGAAATAGAGTTGGGTATTTTAATGTTAAGTAGGGTTCTTAAGAACCATTTTTGTAGGCGGTAAAGGCGTAGAAGATTAGAATTTGTAGTGGAACCCCAAAATTGTACACCATAGCAGAGGGCTGAATGTATTAGTGAGTTATATAGGAGGATCAGTATATGAGAGGGAAGAAAGCGCAGATGAGAAATCATTCCGTGTCTTTTGTTAAGTTTTGTTAGTAAAGTATTGATATGCAAGTTCCAAGAAAGATCATGTGTGAAATGTATTCCTAAATATTTAAATGTGCTTGCAACTGATAGTAGGTGTGAGTTATAGAAAATTGGCAGGACAGTAGGAACATATAGTTTGTTACGTTGAAAAAATAGCATATATTTAGTTTTATTAAGGTTTAGGTTAAGCAGGTTAACTGAATTCCAGTGACTTAATATTGATAAGGTTTGGTTAATATTAGCGGATAAATTATCAATACTTGGATCAGCGAATAATAAAGTTGCATCATCAGCATATAAGATTAAATTTGAAGAGGACAATGTTGAGGCTAAGTCATTGATAAAAAGATTAAAAAGTAAAGGTGAGAGGATAGAGCCCTGTGGAACTCCCATGTTACGAATTAGTAATGATGATGTGATATCGTGGGCAGATAGGTAATAGGAACGATCAGCAAGAAAATCGGAGAGCCAATGAAGTGGGGGGCCACGAACGTTAAAGATAGAGGAGAGTTTGTGAATCAGTAGTTGATGAGCTATTGAATCGAAAGCTTTGGTATAATCTAAGAATAGAGCAACTACAAAGTGATTTTTGGACATGTGAAGAGATATGTATTCGATTAGTTTATAACAAGCCGTATCTATACTACGATTAGGAGAAAATCCGTGCTGAGCTGCCGATAATAGTTTATTGTTATGAATATAATTGGACAAGCGAAAAAAGAATAGTTTTTCAAAACTTTTAGAGAATACCGGTAAGATTGAGATTGGGCGATAATTATGGTAATCATTATGGTTCCCATTTTTATAGATGGGGATAATTTTAGCCGTTTTAAGAGATTTAGGAATGGAGCCTGCGATAAGTGAAATGTTAAATATATGCGCCAAAGGAAGTGGTATGCTAGTGTTTACTGCAATTATAACATCGGAACGAAAGCCTAAAGGATCGGGGGAAGATGAAGATTTTAATTGCCTGATAACTTTACATATCTCTTCATGGGTAGTCGGAGTGGCAAAGAAAGAGAGAGAAGATGTTGGGGAATTGAAAGGATAAGTAGGAGGGGGGAATTGGGGTTGGGGAGGAGAGGGTAGAAGAATTTTAAGGAAGTCAGATAGTACGGATGGGGATAGGTTTCGAGGATCTGGTAATGGCGAGTACGTAGACTGAGAGCATGGAAGAAGATTATTAATGGTTTTCCATTTAGTTTTACTGGAGTAAATTTTACCAAATAGCTGCGCAAAGTAGTTGCGTTTGGTATTTTTGATGATATTTCGCAGCAGGTTAGAAAAAGTACGGAATTTTTTGCTTGTTTAGGAGTTAGGATTGCGACGGTATTTGCAGTATAGTGCATTTTTATGAGCCACTTGACGAAGGATATAACAGTTCAACCAGGGTTTGCGGAATGGTTTATCAGCTTTTCGAGGGGTGGAAATGACGTAAGGAAAGTAGCGATCATAATCAAGAAGAAAATGGGTACAGAACTTTTCAAAAAGTGAGTTACTTTCAGAGGAGTTGCCAAAAATTTCAGCCCAGTTAGTAAGTAGGAGAAACGACTGAAAAACTATTAAACGAGGAGGTGAAACTAATCTGTATCTGATAGCTGTAGGGACATTTGGTAGTGCTGAAAATGAATTATAGATATAGTAAATTGGAAGATGATCAGATACTGGTAAGTCAAGTGAACCACTGTAATATCCGTTGATATGACTTGTAAAACATTGGTCGGTCGTGGAAAAGGAGTTGTGAGCTAAAGAATAATGCGTGTAAGACGTTATCGTGGTATTTAAACCAGATTGGAGTGTGAGATCCATTAGTGAATTTAGGTTACTTGATGATTTAAGGAAATCGATATTAAAATCACCTAATAAGATAATTGTTTTATTTTTTGATTGAAGATATAGAAGTAAGGATGAAAGAAAAGATATAAATGGGTGAAATAAGCCAGAAGGAGGTCGGTAGACGGTAATAATGAAATATTTATTATTAATGAGGATAGTGAGTGTTTCATAGTTATCAGAAGTTGTGGTATATTCAGTTAGTACTGTAAAATGTAGGCGGCAGGATATATAAGTTATTATGCCTCCTCCTTTTTTGAGAAGGCGTTGGACTGCCACTGGGGAATACCCTGTGAGAGAGGGGTTCTCGGATAATGAGCGGGTCCAGGTTTCAGTGATAGATAAAACTTGGGGAGCAACATGAAGATTAGCTAGGGATGAAGTGAGAGAAGAGAAATTAGCATTAATACTTCGAATATTTAGGCAAAGTAAGAATAAGGGATGCTGAGATTGGTTGGCTATATATTTGCAGATCAAATCGTTGAGATCATTTAGTGATGTAGGATTAGTTGCAGCTGACATGAAAACGGGGGGTTAAAAATGGACTAATTGGAAAGAGAAAGGATAATAGGAAAGTAAACAAACAGTGAACAACAATTTTAGAGAGGAAGCTAATACGTGTATAAGACAAGTTCCTATGGTGGAAATACGGATAAAAAAAATCACTTACTGTAGTTAGGAAATTAGTATTAATAGGATTTGTAAATAGGAGATATATATCATTATTAGCACAAATAATCAGTAAATATCTAAATAGTAGAGCAAGGTTTGTATTGAATGATAAGATTAAAAATTGTTCATATCTTGCAGGTCATTGTAATTACGTAAAGATATAGTTTGAGAGGTATCAGTTTTTCGGATCATGATGTTTCCATTACTGACCCATAGGTATTTGTAATTTAGGTCTTTTTGCCTATTCTTGGCTTGAATAAAGATGTCTCTAAAGTAAGGTGACAAATGTTCATTCAGGTAGATGGGGAAGTCTTTATTAAAGATATTTACGTCCTTTGTTGTTAGCAGCTTGAAATTCTTTTTCTTACTTTTCAGTAGGTTAAATTTTACACTCTTCCTTAGAAATTTTACCACTATAGGTCCAGGACTGGAATTATTGGAAGATTTTTTATTGATTCTATGTACGGCGTTTATGTCATGCCTCGTACAATCGACTTGAAGAGTTGAAGCTATCTTTGTAACAATCTCTTCTAAATCTTCTTGAGGTTTTTCGGGATTTCCTCCAATGATTAAATTTGAATTATAGGAATATTGTTCAGATTCAATTAATTTTGTTTTAATGCAGTATATCTCCTTTTATAGCTTGTCGTTTTCTAATTTTACCATATCGTAATTTTGTTTATGCGTTCTAATTTCAGATTTTATGTTCCTCAGTTCCTCTTTCATTGAGTCGAATTCTTTAGTGAAGAATTCGAAGGCTTTGCTTAAGTCATTTACTTGTGCTTTAACATTGTCGAGTTCATTCAGCTTATTTAAAATTGCCGTTAATTTAGATTTAATCCAGTTGATTTCTTTATCCATGGTGGTTGTGTCCACGATATTAGGAACAGATCCGGATTGTATTACACTTTTCTTTAGGGAAGAAGGTACACTCACGGAACTTGAGTCGGGCGCAGGAAGTGCGGTGGGTGTATGACCTTTATTTTCAACGAGGCAGCTATCACATACATAAGTGTTGATTAAAGAATCACAGTTGACAAATACACTATCGGAGATATTATTGCATTTGGCGTGAAACATTTCTTACATGATCCGGTGCATTGTACAGCATGTTCAGCTACTTTTATGTATTTCTTACAAGTACTGCATGATCTTGGTCCCATACTTTGCCATTATAGATAAAAATCGAGACAAAGAAAGCATTTATAACAAAGATGAGCGATAACAATGATCATATTGAAACAATGCCAAGACGTTGGAAATTAAAATGTCGTTGTAAGTTTTGAATTATTCACAAAAAGAACACATAAATTTAACGATAAATACCAGGTTACTCGAATAAAAACTGGGGCCAGCCGAGACTGGAAGAATTCATAAACCAGGTCCAGAAATTACGAATCCAAATAGTTAGGTTGGATAGCAACAAATTAGGATCTCCGAGGAGCAGCTTCTTAAACGGTTTGATCCATTAGATAATTATTTAATGTTTTATTCGGATTACGATTCTTAAAAAAAAAAAAGTACAAGGATCGATATATAATTTCTCTTAAAAAATAATCGGTGTAGTTAGGAAATGGAAGTCAGAATTTTTGCTTTAAAATCGTGCTTTTATTTGCAAAGCAAAATATTCTTTATCATTTTATAAAATTTCAGTTGAGAGAAAGTATTAATGAGATTTTTTCGTTCTGCTTTTGGTCTCAACAATGTTTTTTAACCTAACTTTTCAAAATTTATTCTTAAATAATAATCAATTATTGTAATCTTTAGGATATAAGGTATTTTTGTATTTATTCCGCCTATCCTCTCGTGTTTAGTTTTTATTATGGTTTTCACGAGTTATTCTTTGGCACATGCGTTTGACCTTTACGAGGAAAATAAAAATCTTTGTTTCAGTCAGTCAGCAACCAGCCGTCGTTTTGGGTAGATCATTTGGGCCCCCCGTTGGAAAAATAGTCATTCCTTTTTAAAAATTATAGAGTTTTCTTTTACTCCTAGATGCACTAAAGGCCCTTTCTTATGCCAGTAAGTAATAAGTTTAGTTCTTTGTTGTTCCGGTATGGCTATCGGTAAATTTTTCTTGTTGCGGCACAAAATCCTTTTTTTGAGTATCCACGTTTTGTCGCTGGTGGATCGTTTTCTTAGCGCCACATAGCATGGGTCTCTCAACTGCTCCTGTTCCCAATCATCATCTGGCACATGATTGAAACGTCCGAGCTTGTGTTTCACTACGAAGCTAAAACACGGCAGTTTCAGAGCCACAGCGGGTAACGCGACTATTCTTGTCTCTGAATTGATGTAACCATGTTAGTGCCTAAGCATCGCAGTGCACCACAAACTCGGTTCCCTCTAGGTAGGCTCGAAAATGTTGGATAGTAGAAAACACTGCCAGACATTCCCATTCTAAGGTAGTAAACTCAGCTTCACAGTCTGTCAAAGCCCGACTATAGTAGCCGATGACGTATGGCTGTTCCTCAATTCGTTGTATTAACATCCCCGAAACCGCTAGCTTGCTAGCATCCATGTGAATTTCGAAGGGTAACCCGAAATCGGGCTGTCGTAAAATCGGAGGATTCGTTAATTTTGATTTGATTTCTTCGAATGCTATCTGACATGTTTGGTCCCATTTCCAGGGCTGATCTTTATGAGTCAGTTGACGGAGGGGTTGATTTATTTTGCTTAGTTCCGATAGAAAGTCTTTGTAGAATTGTATCATTCCTATAAATCTCTTGACTTGTTTCGGGTTTCTAGGTACCGGAAAGGACAGCATCGGTTCAATGTTTTTTGTTGTGGGACGCAGACCCTCCTGATCCACCTGAAAACCTAGAAATTCTACGCGTGTCACGGCAAACTTATATTTCAAAAAGTAAATTTGAGATTGTGGGCAGTTAAACGTGACAAGACGCGATTTAAAATACGCAGATGTGAAAGTAGGTCTGGAGTTCCCACTATTATGTCGTCCATATAGTGGAAACTTCAGGGCTCGATAGATGGATCTAATACTACATCCATGATGGACTGAAAGACATGCGCCCCATTATTAATATCGAATGGTTTGACATTAAAACAAAATGTGCCCATTCCGGGAACCATAGACGCAGTTTTTTCTTGAGAACTAGCATCTAAAGCGATTTGCCAATAGAACGGTAAAGTTTCTAGCATGATGTAGCTTTCTTACGATTTGATCTACGGGCAAGGGAAAAACGTCATCGGCGCAATTATTCGGTTTAAAGGTCTGGCATCTAACCTAAATTCTTGTCTCCCTTTTTTTTCGATTAAGAAGTAAGTTAGTGACCATGCGGATTCAGTACGACGAATAACTCCTAGATTCTCCATGTCTTTCACAAGCTCACGAAGTATGGGTAGTTTCGCGTGTGGTTGGGTGTTTGGCCTTACTTTTATCGGATCGTGGTTACTGGTGTGTATCGTATGCTGGTACCCAAGGTATCTTTGGGTTATTTATGCCATCTTTACTTTAAAATTCGCAATCATGAGATTTAATTCCTTTTCAGCTTCTACGTTTGCGTTGTTATCCCGAGATATTCTAGCTAAAGGATCGGGTAGATGTAATGTAAGACGCACATCGAGTTTCAGTAAGTTTTTTTATGTGTATTTCTTTTTTAGGAAATTATTTCTTTAGCTGAGCCTCCTTCACCTTACTGCTTCCCAGTGTTCTCTTACTTCTCTCTCCCCTCCTTTGTAGTTAAACCTTACTTTGTGTCGTGGTTTGTTAACGTGTCCCTGAACAGTGTTTTCCTTCTTTCCAGAAATCTGTTGTGAGTAAGCTTAGCTTATTAATTAGTGACTTTTTCAATTTGTTCTTGTTTATTTTAAATGAATTTTCTTTTATTAGTTTTGATAATTTTTCTATGTTAATTTCTTTATTTTTTCTTCCTTTAATTTGATTTCTTTTGGCTGCTAGTTTTTTATTTGTCAAGGTTCCGAGTCATCACCCTACGGACTTTCTACTTTGCTAAATACCGTTCTGAACTTTGTTTCTCGTACTCAAAACCATATTTTGCCGATTTCTACCGTTTGTTATTACCATTGACACTCTCATTAATTACAGTTTATCTTTTCGTATTTTAATTTTTTTGCCCTTTCATTTTATTTCCAAGCGATCTTTTATACACCTATTCACACAAGGTTACACATTTGTACACATCTGTATAGCAAAATTAAACAAATATACACAATTATACACATACGTACGCAAATTTACACACATGTAAACACCTATTTACAGTTACACATGTTTACGCTTATTTACACATCAATACAGCATATTTACACCTTTCTTCTTTCTATCTATATATATAACTAGAAGAGGTACCCGGCGTTGCCCGGGATAATTACACTTGCACAAACTTTTCCTTTCATTGTTAGTCATGAGATATATATTGTTGGTTCATGCAGTGTGTTTGTGAATTGCGTGCTGATACCATTGTTGTACCAACTTTGCCTTGCATTAATGGTCATGAGATATTTCTCATTATTATGCCTTGCCATAACCATGAATATCGATTTTTTATCGATATTTATTATTTTTCCGAAATCTGAGGTAGACAGTGACCTTCCTCATGCTTTAAAGGTCATGTATGCGAAATTTTATCAAGATCGGAATAAAACTGTAGATTTGTATAAAAAACGTACACACAGATCCACAGACCCACACACAGACCCACAGACCCACAAACATCCTTCTTTATATACAGGGTGTAACTAAAGGTGTGTTACAAACTTTGGGGAATGATAGAACTGGTCAAAATAAGCATTTTTTGTTCTATGAACAGTGGTCCACAACTGCATTGTTTAAGAGTTATAGCAACTGTTCAAAATGACGCCCTTCAGCGTCAATGCAGGCTTGCATTCGTCGCTGTACGTTGCAAGACACCCGTTGCAGCATCTGCTGGGAGTCCCTGATGTTGTCTGCTGCTACAGCCAATCGTGCAATGAGTTCCTCCACTGAAGCAACCATTGTTTCGTACATCAGGGACTTTAGGTGGCCCCACACAAAGAAATCCAATGGTGTTAGGTCTGGTGATCGTGGCGGCCAGGTAACTGGACCACCCCGTCCAATCCAACGATCGCCAAACGTATCAGTGAGGAAGGCCCGGACATGCTGTGAGAAATGTGGAGGTGCACCATCATGTTGGAACCACATTACTTGACGGATGTTAAGAGGTATGTCATCCAACAGTTCAGGCAGCACCTCCTGAAGAAAGACGAGGTAGGTTTGTGCATTCATACGAGCTGGGAGAATGTACATCCCAATGAGGCGATTGCCAACAATACCAGCCCACACGTTGACAGAAAATCGTTCCTGGAAGCGCCTTGTCGAAATGGCATGTGGGTTGATACGGTCCCAAACATGGATATTCTGGTGGTTGAAAATGCCTTCCCTGGTGAAGGTTGCTTCATCAGTGAAGAGCACCTGCTGTGGGAATGCTGGTTCCTCTCTACAACGTGCAAGAAACCATCTGCAGAATGCCATACGTGGTGCAAAGTCAGCAGCTCCAAATGCTTGCACTCGTTGCATACGAAACGGATGAAACAGTTGGTCATGCAGAACTCGCCAAACAGACATGTGATCTGTGTTATTGATGTGTGCAAGCGCACGGGTGCTACATGTTGGTCTTTCGTGAACTCTACGAAGCACAGCTTCTTCGAATTGAGCGGTACGACGGGTGCGAGCGCGACCATGCTCTCCACGCATCACAGCTACACTTCCTGTTGCTCGTAGACGTCGCACAAGCCCAGCAAACATTGTGTGAGCTGGCTGACGACGTTGTGGAAACTGCCGTCTCTACAGACGACAAGCAGCCCTTCCATTACCGTCTGCAGCCCCGTACACTAACAACATGTCAGTGCACTCGTTAAAGGTGTAGTCCATATGCGGATGGTAATGTGATGGTGTGGTCATGTTACTTTAAAAATTTACATGACCATACCATAATTCAGAAAGGGGTGTGTCATAAGCCTGCATTGATGCTGAAGACATCATTTTGAACAGTGGCTATAACTCTTAAACGATGCAGTTGTGGACCAATGTTCATAGAACAAAAAATGCTTATTTTGACCAGTTCTATCATTCCCCAAAGTTTGTAACACATCTTTAGTTACACCCTGTATATAGAAGAAGAAGGATGTTTGTGGGTCCGTTTGTTTGTTTGTTTGTTTCTGGGTTTGTTAGTTTCTTATGGAAATCTACAGTTTTATTCCGATCTTGATGAAATTTTGCATACTTGCCCTTCAAAGCATGAGGAAGGTCACCGTCTACCTCAGATTTCTGAAAAATAATAATTATTGATAAAATATCGATATTCATGGTTATGGCAGGGCATATTCATGAGAAATATCTCATGACTAACAATGCAAGGCAAAGTTTGTGCAACAATAGGTATCAACAATGTTATAAACACGCAATGCACAAACACTCTGCACGGACCAACAATATATATCTCATGACCAACAATGCAAGGAAAAATTTGTGCATCAATAGGCCCGTCGTGTTGGCATCAACAATGGTCTCAATGCGCAATTCACCAATAACAATGAGCACAAAATTATTCAAAGAATTATAACAATGAACATATAATGATGATGCAATGACAGAACATTCGTTTCCAAGAAATATAACAATGAACATAAAATGATAATGCAATGATAGAAAGTTCTTCTCAGAGAATTATAACAATGAACATAAAATGATGGTGCAATGATAGAACGTTCGTTTCCAAGAATTAGTAACAATGAACAGGAAATGGATATAATAGACGATATAGATAGGGCAGTCTCTCTCGATGAGGCAAAGGACATGCATGTGTCTTCCTTCAGCTCCCTAACAAGCGTTCAGACGATTGGGAAAAGTGTGTATAAGTTTCTTTGTGTGTGTGTTTGTGTGTTTGGCACATTTTAGCAGTGCATAACCTATTACAGTTTATTTCCAAAAAAAACATCAGTTTATTTAACTTCTTGAGATTGTTCTGTTTACCTACTGTGTTATTATCCCGGGCAACGCCGGGTCCTCTGCTAGTCCCCTATATATATGAGTAGCCTAAAAGCAAAGACGGACATAGTCATTTTTTGACTTTTTGAGTTAGGAGTGGTTTCCCATGGTATTTTTCCCGCTGAATTCAATGGCGCTATCCTTTTGAAGCAAAAGTGGCTAGAAATGGCTTAAAATTCAGTTTAAAGTGTGATGTGTAAAGCAAAAACGGACATGTAAAATAGCGTTTTGAAGCAGACACAGACACATCCTTATAAACCAATGGGAGCTCAAGATTTTGGTCATTTGAAGATGGCCACCTACATCGTGTCATCTGCTGCTGGAAAGAGATGAAACTTTTGTTGTTGATGATAATACAATAACAGGTGAATGTGAATGCTTACATGACAACATTATTAAGGATGAACTGGTGCTAACAGGAATCTCCATTGATCATTAAAAACTATTAATGAAAAATTTTATTTCATTTTAATTTCAAAACTGTTTATTTTTTTTAAAAACTTGAAAAAAAGTATGTTTCAACAAATTTAAAAAAAAGTTACAATAATATTTTGTAATAAAAAAATCTTTTATTTTAATTTATAATAATAAAATTTTGTGATACTTGCCATTGAGTCGCAATGTTAAAACGTACTTGAGTTGCATGCAAACACAGACACAGTCCACATTATGAAGCAAAGGCGGACATTGCAATTTTAGACTTCACTTTTCACATTTAAAAAATAAAAAAGTAGGTGGTAAAGGTAATTCATTTAATTACATATTTTTTAAACTTAATTTTAAAAAAAACATTATTAATTTAACATAAAAAACAATGCTACAACAAAAAAATGCGTTTTTCTTATAAATCACATTCGTGGCGTATGTCCGTCTTTGCTATTAGGCTACTCATATAAAGAAGGATGTTTGTGGGTGGGTGGGTCTGTCTGTCTGTACGTTTTTTATATAAATCTACAGTTTTATTCCGATCTTGATGAAATTTCGCATACATGACCTTCAAAGCATGAGGAAGGTCACTGTCTACCTCAGATTTCGGAAAAATAATAATTATCGATAAAAAATCGATATTCATGGTTATGGCAAGGCATATTAATGATAAATATCGCATGAGCAACAATGCAAGACAAAGTTTTTGCAACAATGGTATCAACACGCAATTCACAAACACTCTCCACGGACCAACAATATATATCTCATGACCAACAATGCAAATAAATGTCTGAGCAACAATAGGTATCAACAATGGTTTCAACACGCAATTCACCAATAACAATGAGCTCAAAATGATGATGCAATGATAAAGCAATCCTTTCCAAGAATTATAACAATGAACATAAAATGATGATGCAATATGGATAAGTATCAATTTGTAACAATGCATATAATTCCTGTTATTCAGGTTTTTCTTAGAAAAGAGAGTTCTTAGTACTTAACAATTTCTTAAAAATCTTTAAAAATGATCAGTAGCTGGAGATAATGAAGAGTTAGCAGACTATTGAGAAAGAGTGGAAAAACGACAGAGAAAGCAAACCTTTAGCTCCGTGCTGTATTGAGCAAATGGGAAGCAAGTAAATAGAAGAATTGGTGACCGCTAGACTACCCAAAGTGATGAAAGGCCAAATTTTGCTTCAACACAACGAGAGAAGAGTGGAAATTGCAACAACATCAAGTGTACATCTGAAGTAAGATTACCTGAGTAAGAAATTATTGGAGCAGTCCATCCATTGTGAGCCTTTAAAAAGATTTTTTTCGAATTTTCATTAAGAATTTTTACTGTATTAATTCTAAGCATTTTCATGTGTTTATTTTTAAGATATTGCAAAATTTAATTTAATTTTTTGAGATTGTTCTGTTTACATCCAAGTGTAATTATCCCGGGCAACGCCGGGTACCTTTGCTAGTATATATATAAAAAAGGATGTTTGTTTGTGGGTTGGTTTGTTTGCTTGTTTTTTATACAGATCTACAGTTTTATTCCGATCTTGATAAAATTTCGCTTACATGACCTTCAACATATGAGGATAGTCACTGTCTACCTCAGATTTCGGAAAAATAATAATTATCGATAAAAAATCGATATTCATGGTTATGGCAAGGCATATTAATGAGAAATATCTCATGACCAACAATGCAAGGCGAAATTGGTACAACAATAGGTATCAACAATGATATCAACACGCAATTCACAAACACACTGCATGAACCAACAATATATATCTCATGACCAACAATGAAAGGAAAAGTTTGTGCAAGTGTAATTATACCGGGCAACGCCGGGTACCTCTTCTAGTTATGTATATATGAAAAAGGATGTTTGTTTGTGGGTTGGTTTGTTTGCTTGTTTTTTATACAGATCTACAGTTTTATTCCGATCTTGATAAAATTTCGCTTACATGACCTTCAAAATATGAGGAAGGTCACTGTCTACATCTGATTTCGAAAAAATAATAATTATTGATAAAAAATCGATATTCATGGTTATGGCAGGGCATATTAATGAGAAATATCTCATGACCAACAATGCAAGACAAAGTTTTTGCAACAATAAGTAACAACAATGGTATCAACACGCAATTCACAAACACTCTGCACGCACCAACGATATATATATCATGACCAACAATGCAAATAAAAGTTTTGTGCAACAATAGATTTCAACAATGGTGTCAACAAGCAATGCACCAACACTAGGCAAGGATCAACAATATATGTTTCATGACCAACAATGCAAGGCAAAGTTTGTGCAATATAGAACTCAATGCATAGAATTTCTATTATTCAGGCTTTTCTTAGAAAAGAGAGTTCTTAGTACCTAACTTTTTCTTGAAAATCTTTAAAAATGATCAGTAACTGGAGATAATGAGTTAGCAGACTATTGAGAAAGAGTGAAAGACGATAAAGGAAGCAGCCGTTTAGTTCCGTGCTGTATTGAGCAAATGGTAAGCAAGTAAATAGAAGAATCGGCGACCGCTAGACCACACAAAGTGATGAATGGCCAATTTTTGCTTCAAGACATCGAAAGAAGAAAGGAAATTGCAACAACATCAAGTGTACATCTAAAGTAAGATTACGTTAGTAAAAAATGATTTAGACTAGAAGGCATGCTTGGAGAGGTCCATCCATTGTGAGCCTTTAAAAATTTTTTTTTCGGTAAATCAAGTCCCGGTATATCACCTAAAATGGATTTTTTCAGTGAAGAGGTAAATTCCTGTTTTTCGGATTTTTCTTAGCATGGATAGTCCTTTCGCTATATATTGTAGTGATTGAGTTATTATTTAACCAATTTGGAGGTTTAATTTAGCTTTTTGACGTTGTTCTGTTTACCTACAAGCATAATTATCCCGGGCAACGCCGTGTCCTCTGCTAGTTTATACATATATTTACACAAATTTACACACGTGTATACACCTATTTACACAAACTTACACACGTGTAAACTGATATTTACACAAGTTTACATTTACATACCGACCTGTATTTGTATTTTATCATCTTTATAGTCACAATTCGCTAGCAGAAGATAGAACTTCCAGCTTTTAGGCAAAAAAAGGATTTTAATGATAAATCTTTTGTTAAATTTTAAAATAATGAACGCCGTGTTCATACAGTCGACAGCTCTTGAAGGGTAGACAACATTAGGTAGAGAAACGACATCTTTTTAAATTTTTTAACATCAATTTTTTTATAAAGTTATTTATTGATTTAACAATACATTCAATCTATAATGTACAATGCAATAAATTCACCATCACCTAATAGAATTGATGTGCACAAAAATCAAGTGATTATTTTTGTTGTAACCATTACATCGTTCTCATTATAAATCTGTAAGATTCCTTTTCCATTCCTTCGGGTAGGCTAAATGGAAACTATCACGTACTGCTGAAGAGGAAGGCTCATGTTAGCATGTAGTGTTCCCCCGCTTCCCCAATAAATATTATTATCAGTCAAGCAAATGCAATCAGTGACGGGGCGAGAGTCGCTAATGATTCGGGACCAAACATACGATAGTCGACCCGACACTGCGATAATTATGTTGATAAAACGACGTTTTATTTAGCCTTATATTGTACAATGTTCAGTCATTACTTAATTACATAAATACATCAAATCCTTACTCAGTGCTGTGTTCACTAGAACGCATGTATCGGCACACATGTCCGCTATTATTGTGAGCATCAAAATTTTAGCTCAGTTTAGGTATCAGCTGCGAGCACCCCGTACACCCGGAACAAGTATTCCTAAAAAAAACATTAACGCAAGAACGGGCTCGGCACCTCCTTTTAGTGGCAGCCAGGGGGGAGGTAGAGAAATCCCATTTGGTGAGTACGGGGTTTGCTGATACGTCAGCCACTGGCGAGCCTCGAGTTCCCGCAATACTCATACGCGTTCAAACCAAGCTTGTAAGTATATGCTTAATAATGAACTCGACTACTTTGCTCCACTGTTCACCAAGTCTCCCAAATAAACGCTGGGCATCTACTATCACGGGCAAGGTGCTTGACTAGTCTACTTAATAATTAATTAATTATAAAGTTGACATAGAACGGTATATCGTTCTTATTTACGGTTATAAGGTGGCTTGAAAGGAAAAAAAAACTTCCTGTGAGTGATGAAGCACTCCCACGCGAGCGATTGCAGCGCCTACACTAGTTAAATACAGTCAATGTCAAAGGCGGGACGTCCAATGACAGTGCTGGTCATAGAACAACTTTAATTGTTCGAAAAAACTGTCCGTCGCCGAGTATGGACAATAAAGCAAAAGTCACTAATCAATCCAGTTCTGAAATATATATGTTTACCATCCTTGGATTCTTGTGAGCAGCCACGTTTCGGACTCTGATAAATGCAAATTCAGTATCATGGCGGGCATCAGCGTCGCTCCTTCCAATCAAAATACTTATCTCTGAAGATCGAGGATACCGGTTGTCTCGTCAGTAGCATTCAGAACACATCGTTATAAGACGACGATATGAATTATAAAACAAAACAAGATAAACAAATTTATAGAATAATCCATCTCTTAAATACAGTTTGCGCTCTCTACCTCATGGCCTTAGAATTCGAAACATGAGGATCGAAAAACACGGATCGTATCCGAGGTACGTCTGTACCCTTCGAGGAAATTTTTTAAAAAAAAAAAAAAAAAGAAGAATAATAACAAACAAAACACACGCAAAATGACGCCACGAAATTTCTCCGAAAACGATCGCAACAATCCCCTGTTGGAAGCTGAGGCGATCTTTTCCGAAAACTGCTAACAATCGCAGCGCTAACAGAGGGTTGTTTACGATCGCCAACACAGAGCTCTCAAAAATTAATTTCAAAACAATCACTTTCCTGCACAAATACTTTTATAACACAAACAATAACGAACACGCACGTAATTACTATACGAAATAAGCATCCCTCCAACAATAATCAATATTACAAAAACTAAAGATACATTAGCATGTAAATTTCCGA
>JAHWFO010117030.1:155505-223090 GCA_023313115.1 Rhysida immarginata
CGTGTAGGACACACATGACTTACATTTAACTGGAACGTCACAAGTATCCTTGGCAGTATGAAATACAGAAAAAAGGATGAGTTTTAGATCAATGATTTACACTCCCTACAATAATGGAAAGGGAAACAGTGACATTTTATTTTAGTTAATAGCATATTCGACCTCCGTGCTGAAATTAAGTTCAGCCACCCTTTTTACTTTCTATAAGGCTCCGATACACAGCTTCCGGTGTTTAGATCCATTCTTTTTGCGAGAAATTAGCCATGTTGTTAGCAGTTGATAACAATGAATGCTCTTCAATGGAAATTGTCGTGTATTTTTTTCTTAAAACGAACAGAGCATTCGGGATGAGGTTGAATGATAATTTTTAATAAATTATTAAGATTTAGCAGAGTGAAATAACAACGACTAAATTCAAAGTCTGATTAATAAGGAGTATAATGAGTGAATTAGTCCAATTCATTTGCTGTTTCTAATATCAGTGGGTCATTCATGTGAGGTGCTGACTTGCTACATCTAAGACCTTCAATGCTCGTCTCGTGTGAAAGGCTTCGAAAGGCTCGTGGTAAGTGGCCCAATATCACTGTCGGAGATTTCGGGTGAACATGCTTGGTAACTTGTCACCGCTGGACAGGAAGGCGGCGACCTGACTAAGTTTCTCGACCGTGGAAAGAGAATTGTGCAAAATAGAACGGGTGAAAATATTAGACAACTATCGACATTAACAAATACAAGAACATAATCGGAATCTTTCTTAGCAAATAAATAGTCCAAATTATTAATGTCTACTAAAATACCCTAAGAAGAGGTTTCCGGGTCAAGCGCGGACATTCAGCAGAATACCGGCTACGTCAGTAAACGGAAATATCACTTCTACGGTCTCGAGCTTCCATGAGATAGAATTCAATGTAGGGTGGCTGGGTGGGGCGACAGATGACGGGCTAGTAGTCCCGTTGGATTGGCCAGGCATCGGGGTTATTTCAGTCGGCTCTACCTTGTTCCTTTCAGTTTGCTTGGGGTTGAGGGCTTTGGCAATCGATTCGGAATCATGCTAGCTAACTCCTACTCGCTCTGGAATGATGTCCCGTTCGCGGTATGTACGATGCTGGCGAGAATTACCTGGTTTCGCTCAGTTTCATTATGAATATCCAAATATAAAGTGGAATCAATGTCTCTAAGCCTATTACGCTTACAGTGGCGTGCGGGATAAGAACCTTCCTTATTTACCAAGTCCTAGGTCCAATAGCAGTCCTCTGGCTGGTGTCGGTAGTATGAGGCTTCTTTCAGCTATGATTCTAGTGTCCCTTGGTTCCCAACATTTTCTGCTACTTTCACTCGCTCGGCCTTTTCCTCGCTTCGTCTCGTCTAAGTCTGATCTGGCAGCGAGGAAAAGTCCGATATTTGTGCTTTGATAGAGGCACAATGAACGAAATTCATAACCGAAACATAAGTCCTACTTGATCGTTGTCTCTCGAATTTCCTTGGCAGGCGAGGTTTCTTATCATGGCTCAGCAGCAGTCCATCATCAAGTCGGGCATCAGGTCCATGGTTGCATTTCGGTTGAGGATCTCTTATTTTTTTCTCATTTCCTCCTCTCCCTCCTCTCCTTTTATCCCGCTCTCGAGGATCCTGCGCTGCATCTGCGCACTGCAGTCGCCAATCGCCTTTCTTCTTTCGAGCTTCTCTTTTTTACCATTGCAGCCGGAAGTGTTCATTTCCTTTGGAGCGCTTGCAGTATGCTTACCCCATATCAGACCCTCGGAAATACGATTTTTAACGAATTTTTTCCTTCGAGGATTTGACAAAAATGCATTTCAGATCACAACGAGTAAATAAAAAAAAATCGTAACAATAATGAATAAGAAAACGTGTTAGCAAATAAATTTGGAACTATTAAATAAGTATAAAAAAGTATAACTTATTTAGATTCCTGTTTTCGTTCAATTTTTCTTGATCTGACAAAATTTGAAGGAGCAAGACGAACAACGTTGGAGAATGGCTTATTAAGCGTTGGGTTTTTGAGGGAGACTGTTCTCGCACTCAGAGTTGAAGAGACTATCGTTACAGATTTTAGAGTAGTGTTAGTTCTAATAATATTGTATCCATCTACTTACTAACACGAACCGCGAAATCGTCCAGTATCGCTATCTGCCATGTTTTCGTAACTTGATTTCGTATCTCTACTGGAAATGATTCCCATTTCCTATGACTTGGCTCGTAAAGCAGCGTATGGTGCTGTTAGATGAGTCGGGGGTTCTTAAACACTTGAAGATGGATGATACAACTTATCTACGAGGTACTGTATTCTTATAATCGCGATAGAAAGCTATAACTTATTAAAATGTGTCCTACGATCTGGAAAGTGCTGTGAGTGTGTTTAAAATAGATGATTTAACACTCAAATAATTAAGCCAATTTTCATACAATTATAAAACCTTCCTTCCCCTAAGATATAAAAAATTCATATATACAGTTGTCTACACTTAAAATAAGAGCCATCCCTATTATTTAAAAACCCTTGAGCAGCACTTTAAAATCTATATATATAAAGAAGGATGTTTGTGTGTGGGTGGGTGGGTCTGTTTGTATGTTTTTTATACAAATCTACAGTTTTATTCTGATCTTGATGAAATTTCGCATACTTGACCTTCAAAGCATGAGGAAGGTCACTGTCTACCTCAGATTTCGAGAAAATAATAATTATCGATAAAAAATCTATATTCATGGTTATGGCAGGGCATATTAATGAGAAATATCTCATGACCAACAATGCAAGGCAAAGTTTGTGCAACAATAGGTATAAACAATGGTATCAACACGCAATGCACCAACACAAGGCAGGGATCAACAATCAATATCTCATGACTAACAATGCAAGGCAAAGTTTGTACAACAATAGGTATCAACAATGGTATCATCCGAGCAAGGGGTAAGCCAAAGACGAAGTTAGTGCTAGAATTTAATTGGAATTAAAATAAAATAAGATTTATAAAAAAACAATAAAATATTGATCAGGATTGCAGACAGGTTAAGCCTTGCACAAAATCAAAAGAATTAGCATATGAAGGCGCAAAGCAGGCAAACTCCGAAGTAGTCGGATTACGACCGACAGTTCGTTGATGAAGGTACGGCTGACACTGCTGGAGCCACTGACAAGAATCACAAACTGTGTAAAATTCTCTGAAAAGAGGAATTGACTAGACAAAAAAACAATAGAATCAGCAAAGGCTCCAAAAAAAAATAAATCTATCTATATATATAAAGAAGGATGTTTGTGTGTGGTTGGGTGGGTGGGTCTGTTTGTCTGTATGTTTTTTATACAAATCTACAGTTTTATTCCGATCTTGATGAAATTTCGCATACATGACCTTCAAAGCATGAGGAAGGTCACTGTCTACCTCAGATTTCGAGAAAATAATAATTATCGATAAAAAATCGATATTCATGGTTATGGCAGGACATATTAATGAGAAATATCTCATGACCAACAATGCAAGGCAAAGTTTGTGCAACAATAGGTATCAACAATGGTATCAATCATTCATCACACACAGACATAGGCAGGATTTGAGAAAAGGAGATGTGACTGCGGTTAGGTAAACAACACACAATACAACGAGGTTAATTACAAGACAAAACAACGAAGGACACTTACTTAGAGAAGGCTCTGAAAGAAAAAAAAAGAAAGAAAGAATATAAATTAAAAGGCATTAATGAAGCAAAAAAAACAACATGAGATCCAAATTTCCAGGACGCCGTACAGAATTGTAAGCATACACGTGAAGTTCAGTTTGTCAGATAAGAAAAACTTGAAGCGCTAAAGATAAAGACATAAGCAAAAGAGCGAGAATAAAGTACAAAAAAAGCTATTTAAAAAAAATCAAAAAAAGAAAAGATTCCGGTTTCAGAGAGGCGATTTTGGCTGATACTCAACTTCGTAACGTCCGGCAAAATACTTTGAAGATCAAGTATGCAAAATTTCATCAAGATCGGAATAAAACTGTTGATTTATTTAAAAAACAAACAAACCCACCCACAAACAAACATCCTTCTTTATATATATATATATATAGAAGACTAGCAGAGGACCCGGCGTTCCCGGGATAATAACGCTTGTAGATAAACACATACACACGCACAAAGAAACACACACACTTTTCCCAATCGTCTGAACGCTTGTTAAGGAGCTGAAGGAAGACACGCGTACCTCCTTTGCCTCCTCGAGAGAGACTGCCCTTCTATACCGTCTATTATATCTATTTCCTGTTCGTTATTAATAAATCTTGGAAACGAATGTTCTATCAGTGCATCATCATTTTATGTTCATTGTTATAATTCTTGGAAACGAATGTTCTGTCATTGCATCATCATCTTATGTTCATTGTTATAATTCTTTGAATAATTTTGTGGTCATTGCTATTGGTGAATTGCGCATTGAGACCATTGTTGATGCGAACACGACGGGCCTATTGTTGCACAAACTTTTCCTTTCATTGTTGGTCATGAGATATCTGTTGCTGGTCCGAGCGTAGTGTGAATTGCGTGTTGACACCATTGTTGATACCTATTGTTGCACAAACTTTTCCTTTCATTGTTGGTCATGAGATATATATTGGTTGGTCCGTGCAGAGTGTTTGTGAATTGCGTGTTGATACCATTGTTGATACCTATTGTTGCGCAAAATTTGCCTTGCATTGTTGGTAATGAGATATTTCTAATTATAATGCCCTTCCATAACCTTGAATATCGATTTTTTTATCGATAATTATTATTTTTCCGAAATCTGAGGTAGACAGTGACCTTCATCATGGTTTGAAGGTCAAGTATGCAAAATTTCATCAAGATCGGAATAAAACTGCAGATTTGCATAGGAAACAAACAAACAAACAAACAAACCCACAAATATACAACCAAACATCCTTCTTTATATATATAGAAAGGAGATTGACTAGCAGAGTACCCGGCGTTGCCTGGAATAATTACACTTGTAGATAAACTGAACAATCTCGAAAGGTTAAATTATAACCCCTAATTGGCTAAATATAAAATTAGTCAATACAAAACAGCGTGAAATGACTATCCATTCTACGAAAAATCCGAAAAACAGGAATTTAGGTGATATACCGGGACTTTATTTAAAATTTTCTTGACTTGCCTCACCACTGCGGAGCATCACCAGATACTTTAGTTCAAGTTTTTCTTGCCCTTGTCGTAGATCTTATACCCTCTTGCTCTATTATAAACTCCCGTTGTTCAGATGTTTCAAATGCCCGTATAGCTTTTTCTGATTTAGTTGCAGTGTTTCTCTGACAAATACCCGTTCATTCTCTGTCCTTTCCAGATACATAAATTTTTGCCAGTCGTCTAGACGTTTGATCGGGAGCTCAAGGGAGACACGCGAGACTCCTGTGCCTCATCAATAGACGCTGCCTTATTAATGTTTTCTCACTACATCATCATTTTATGCTCATTAACAATAATTCTTGCATTGTTGGTCATGAGATATTTCTCGTTAATACGCCTTGCCATTACCATGAATATCGATTTTTTATCAATAATTATTATTTTTTCGAATTCTGACGTAGACAATGACCTTCCTCATGCTTTGAAGGTCAAGTATGCAAAATTTCATCAAGATCGGAATAAAACTGTAGATTTGTATAAAAAACATACAGACAAACAGACCCACCCTCCCACCCACAAACATCCTTCTTTATATATATAGATAGAAGACTAGCAGAGGACCCGGCGTTCCCAGGATAATTACCCTTGTAGGTAAACAGAATAATTTCAAAAATTAAATTATAATTCCCAATTGGTTAAATAATAACTCAATCAATACAACACAGAGCAAAGGGCACTATCCATTGGGGCACGAAAAACACGAAAAACGGGAATGCTGGATACCGGGACTTTATGTAAACTCTTCTTGACGTCTTTCACCACTGTGGAATATCACCAGATATTTTAGACTCAAGTTTTTCTTGCCCTTGACGTAGACGCTCTTGCTCTATTCGAAATTCCCGTTGTTCAGATGTTTCAACTGCCCGTATAGCTTTTTCTGTTTTAGTTGCAGAGTTTCTCTGATTAATATTCGTTTTTTCTCTTTCCTTTCCAGACACATAAATTTCCTATGCCAGACGTCTGGACGTTTGATAGGGAGCTCAAGGGAGGCATGATTGACTCCCTTGCCTCATCAATAGACACTGCTTATTAATGTTCTGTCACTACATTATCATTTAATGCTCGTTATTAATAATTCTTGAAAAACGAACGTTCAATTTTGGCATTATCAGCATCTCAGTTTCCAAAATATACACATTCCCACAGAATATAGTCAAAATGTATTTTTATGAAATGTTTGGATCTGATGTGCAACCAAATAAGCCAAGTGATAACTCCTAGGTGGCTCGGGCTTTTTTTTTTTTGATTAAATTTTGCAGTATCTTAAAAATAAACACATGAAAACGCTTAGAATTAATACAGTAAAAATTCTTAATGAAAATTCGAAAAAAAAATTTTTAAAGGCTCACAATGGATGGACTTCTCCAAGGATGCCACTACTAGTCAAAATAATTTCTTACTCACGTAATCTTAATTTAGATGTACACTTGATGTTGTTGCAATACCCACTGTTCTGTCGATGTTTTAAAGCAAAAGTTGTCCATTCCACGCCTTGTGTAGTCTAACGGTTGCTAATTCTTCTATTCACTTGCTTATCATTTGGTCAATACAGCACGGAGCTGAAGGAGTGCTTCTTCTGTCGTCTTTCCACTCTTTCTCAATATTTTGCTAACTCTCCAGTTACTGATCATTTTTAACCGACTTCAAAAAAAAGGATGTTATCAATTCGATGCGTATGTTTGTAATATTGTTGGAATTGCACAATATTCATATATGTTAGTCTATGTGATCTTCTAAACAAATATGCCAAATTTCATAAGTGTGTGTATGTATGTATTGTAGCGTACCGTTTTTTGGACTGGTAGGTTCTTGAGGAAATTTTTTTTTCCTTTGCAACGGACATTCGCCCGTTGAAACTAAGGTAGACATATTTCTCTTGTTATTTGCTCGCTTTTGATACTGTCCGTTCCCGCTCCAGTGTAAAGTCGGGGATTCGGAAGAGTTCAAGCCGACACTCCTGTGTTCTTTAAGTCTTTGAATTCGACCGTTGGGTCGTAAGCGACACGATTGTTGCTGCCGTTGAAAGTTTTACGTACCTCTTAGTTCTCGGGAAGTTACTGTGTTTCCTCTCCTAATAAGATAATAAATGGATCACTTGACGTGCTCACGTCGCGTTGTTTAGGAAATGGGGTTTTTTTTGGGTTTATATGGAGTCGGTCTACCTTCCCCTCTGGTTCCCTTTCATCGAGGAAATGTGTACCTAGTTTCCTCTACATTTGCCCTGGCCAGGTCACCTTTGTACTACTTTAGAATTTTTATTCGCTGGCGGAACCGAATGCCGAGGATCGAAGTACGGTAGTCGACTATACATTTCCCAAGTTTTATTTTTTTGAACTAAGAATCGTAAGAAGTAAATTTTGCTGCGGCTTAGGCGTCCATCTGTGTAATTGTTAAGACTTTTTTGAAACTCTTCTGTCTGAGTCTATAATTTTTTTGATTGCCCTAAAATATTTTTTTTTGCCTGAATTAAAAAACACTATTACTTAGATCGAGTTTTCACGTCTTTGCTTTTCGTCGTCTCATTCTATGATTGTAGAATTTTGGTAAAAGAAAGCATAAATTGATAAGGATGATATTATAAATCTCTTCTTGATTATTTCTATATATATATATATATATATTTATTCGTTTTTCTTTAAAACTACGACGTTTATTGCCGTTTTTATTTAAACAGATTGTTTAAATTGTCATTCCGATATATCTTGCAGTGTATACGATTGTTAAGTTAAATCCCCTTCGTTATGGGAGGTTTTTTCTTTTAGAGCGTCGCCTGCGTCTTAATTTTTCTTGGAGCGCGAGTCTACAAGGCTCGTGTCCTTTTGAGATGTTTGAAAAATCTTTTGGAAAAATTAGTTTTTAGTCTGTCGTCGCCTTTGGTTGGGACAACAGCGGAGCGAGCTGGACCTACAGACGGAACCAGGCAACCTACTTTGGTCCATAGCCGGTATCTCTCGATGTGGATTGACACTTAGCCATAGGAACTTATAAAAATTTCTCAGTCCAGGATATGAAGTCGATTAAACCATCGGCCCGACCCGGCAATAGAAGCGTTGGACTACAGATTTAGCTCCGGATATACATCCTCGCCTCAATCGAACAGCATGATGGGAATTTCTATTTTCCTTTCTTTATTCGATGGAACCTCAGCTTAAGTCCGTCTTCAAAGATAACAGTGTTCCGTGGTTTCGGCTATTGAGCTGGGTTTTCTCCTCATTGCGTAACCGAGACGTCGGTAGTAAGCTTCGGCCCGTATATCATTTATCTACACGTAACAGGTTGGTCAATCATTTTTCTGTTATCCACTTGCTTCAAAGGAATGAAATTGAAGCGTTAGTTAACTATCCATTGCGGGAATTATTCCATCATTGGTTGTTGTTTTTTGTCAACACCTCCGTCGACGCGTCGTTACTATGGAATGCCTCAGTTTCTCAGGGTAAAAGGTTCACGATCAAACCATAGTCCATTGCATTCATAATGACTATTCCTTTTGTTTCCTTTTGATTTATCAAGATTTGAACTGTGCCGTTCGACACGTTTGTAGTCACAAGCTGGCCTTCTTGGAAAATAAAGCAATTCCATCTTAAAAATTCAGCTCCTTCATGCGTTTTCCGATTCCAATTTAACTCGCCTCCAGACAAGACGATGACAATTGCATTTCATGGATTCCAGCGTCAACCATAATCTTTTTGGACTAGTTTTAAAGTTCTCCATTCTTTTAACATTTTTTTTTGTGTTACTGTAGAAATTTAACTTCTTTTTTTTAAATTCCTGTTTCTAATTTTTTTATTTTTTATTTAACTGTGCCTCTTTTTTTCTCTATTTCAGGACCTCGCTTTGTATGAGTAATCATTTTCGTGTCCGTCCCCATGTGTTAGCGTGTGTCAAGCTTGTCTGCCTTTTCACGTCTCTCAACCCAATACTGACTCGTCCCTTACCTCTGTCCGTCGCTACTTGTTTACCATATTGTTAGTATGTTCTCCCTTTAGGTGTTTATTCCTCTCGAAGTCTGTTTTCTGCATATTTAATTCTTTACTTGTTTTTATTTAATCCTTATATTGTTGTTTATTACCTATTCTCACATTTCTCCTTTTTCAAATTATAATTCTTTTTTTATTTCCAAATATATATTCGTAATGCCTACTTCCCAAACGACTAGCAGCTTTCATAGGATGCTTTAGAACCAACTGAGTTTCGGATTATGTCATGAATGGTGCCCCTTTGCTTCACCCCTACACGGATGACGTTTGCGTCAAACCTGGGAGGATTACTCGACTACTGCACACTGCTCGTCTTTCGCCACTTTGTTTACTCGATTTGTAAGCCTCATTGGCCGATTGACTTCGTTAAAATATTTATCCTTCTGAATTGGTGAATTTGTTATTAGTTAATCGTTTGGGACAATATTTCATCCTTGGCATTATTCTTTTAATTGTAATATAAGAAATATTTGTTTGGAACTTGTCAGTTCTCTTTTATATTACTTTAAGCATTTATTAAGGGGGGTAAATTTTAGTAAGATTTTGTTCCCACGCGCTTTCCTGTCTGGGACTTAATGGGTCGTCTATCGATCACTTAAGTTCTTCGTCCATTAAGATCGTTTCTGACTTTCGATATAATAAAAATCAAGCTTATGCAATTTACAATTATTTCGTAAAAGGGACTTTATTAACCATTACAGGAACTCTTTGTTTTCTAAGGTTCTGGCGTGATTCTAACTTAATAGGGGAAGGGGTTAATTATATAGAGGAGGAATTTCTTCCTTTATATAAAGGCTGAGCGTGTAGGGAATTGAAGCCTCAATTCCTAGCACGTTACAGTATGCATGTATGTATGCATTTATGTATGTACTAGCAAAGGTACCCGGCGTTGCCCGGGATAATTACACTTGGATGTAAACAGAACAATCTCAAAAAATTAAAATAAATTTTGTAATATCTTAAAAATAAACACATGAAAATGCTTAGAATTAATACAGTAAAAATTCTTAATGAAAATTTGAAAAAAATCTTTTTAAAGGCTCACAATGGCTGGACCGCTCCAAGGTTGCCACTGCTAGTCTAAATAATTTCTTACTCACGTAATCTTACCTCAGATGTATACTTAGTGTTGTTGCAATTTCCACTCTTCTCTCGATGTGTTGAAGCAAAACTTGGCCATTCATCACTTTGTGCAGTCTAGCGGTCGCCGATTCTTCTATTTACTTGCTTCCCATTTGCTCAATACATCACGGAGCTAAAGGAGTGCTTCCCCTGTCGTCTTTCCACTCTTTCTCAATAGTCTGCTAACTCTCCATTATCTCCAGTTACTGATCATTTTTAAAGATTTTCAAGAAATTGTTAAGTACTAAGAACTCTCTTTTCTAAGAAAAGCCTGAATAACAGGAATTCTATGCATTGTTACAAATTGAAACTTATCCATATTACATCATCATTTTATGTTTATTGTTATAATTCTTGGAAAGATTGCTTTAACATTACATCATCATTCTGTCCTCATTGTTATTGGTGAATTGCGCGTTGATACCATTGTTGATGCGAACACAATGGGCCTATTGTTGCACAAACTTTGCCTTGCATTGTTGGTCTTGAGATATATATTGTTGGTTCATGCAGTGTGTTTGTGAATTGCGTGCTGATACCATTGTTGATACCTAGAAGAGGTTACCGGCGTTGCCCGGGATAATTACACTTGCACAAACTTTTCCTTTCATTGTTAGTCATGAGATATTGATTGTAGGTTCATGCAGAGCGTTTGTGAATTGCGTGTTGATACCATTGTTGATACCTATTGTTGTACAAACTTCGCCTTGCATTGTTGGTCATGAGATATTTCTCACTAATATGCCTTGCCATAAACATGAATATCGATTTTTTATCGATATTTATTATTTTACCGAAATCTGAGGTAGACAGTGACCTTCCTCATGCTTTGAAGGTCATGTATGCGAAATTTTATCAAGATCGGAATAAAACTGTAGATTTGTATAAAAAACATACAGACAAACAGACCCACCCACCCACCCACAATCATCCTTCTTTATATATATAGATAGATATTTGTCCACGTGTTTCTCAGAAACTAGAAATCGAATTATGTTTATTGGATTAAGTATCTTTCAACTTACGGATAATCCAAGTTTCATCAAAATCGGTTCAGTAGTTCTCAAGATACGGACTGATATTGCTAGGCGATAGTGAAAGTTTCATTAGAGTCGGTTTTATTATACTCTGTTTAATCTTGTTGAAGATTTTCAAGAAATTGATACGTACTAAGAACTCTCTTTTCTAAGAAAACTCTGAATAACAGGAATTCTATGCATTGTTACAAACTGAAACTTATATACATTACACAAACTTTGCCTTTCATTGTTGGTCATGAGATATTTCTCATTAATATGCCTTGTCATAACCATTAATAACGATTTTTTATCAATAATTATTTTTTTTCGAAATCTGAGGTAGACAGTTACCTTCCTCATGCTATGAAGGTGAAGCATGCAAAATATCATCAAGATCGGAATTAAATTGTAGATTTGTATAAGAATCAAACAAACAAACCCACAAACATCCTTCTTTGTATACAGGGTCTTTATAATTAGTTATATTTTGACATGGCCATAAAAAAAACTACTGGACCAAAAGCTATAATACTTGGTAATATTATACAAAAGGGCATGGGAAGTTCATACCCACCAAAAAAAAAATTAGTTTAAAAGGTCACCAGCAGCATGGAATGGCGCTCTATGGAATATTCGTATACGAAATTAGACACGAAGACACAGGTTAACAAGTCTTTAATCGTTACTAAAATTAGTTACATGACTAAAGTTATTTTTAGTAACGATTAAAGACTTGCTAACCTTTGTCTTCGTGTCTAATTTCGTTTACGAATATTGCATAGAGCGCCATTCCATTCTGTTGGTGACCTTTTGAACTAATTTTTTTTTTGGTGGGTATGAACTTCCCATGCCGTTTTGTATAATATTACCAAGTATTATAGCCTTTGGTCCAGTAGTTTTTTTTTATGGCCATTTCAAAATGTAACTTTAATTATAAAGACCCTGTATATAGATAGATTTTGCCCACTTTCTGAGTACCTACAGCTCTGCAACTTTCCTCAACGGTGTCTTATCGATGACAATGCATGTTTCAATTCCTAGTTTCACTAATCTTTCATTTATTATTCGTAAGTTATTCAATACTTATATTTAATATGTATACAGTGCAATCATGATGTAACGACTGTCTGTATTGTTTATTGTTATTGTTGTTAATTTTCTTATTAACCGACTTCAAAAAAAGGAGGTTATCAATTCGATGCATATGTATGTAATATTGTTGGAATTGCACTATATTCATATATGTTAGTCTATGTGGGCTTCTAAATGAGTATGCCAAATTTCATAAGTGTGTATATGTATGTATGTTTGTCCACGAATTTCTCAGAAACTAGAAATCGAATTGCAATAATTCTTTTTTATTTGATTAAGCATCTTTCAACTTAGGCATAAATTCAAGTTTTATCAAAATCGGTTCAGTGGTTTTCAAGATATGGACTAATATAGCTAGGCGATAGAGAAAGTTTCATTTAAGTCGTTTTTTTTAATACTCTGTTTAATCTTGTGTAATTGTTGTTAATTTGATCATCGATGCTAGCAAATTGTTGATTGAGGAGAGCATTGTTTATGATCGTGGAGAGCATTGCCAGCGCAATGTATTGTAAACGTTTTCCCGAATTCAGACGTAGCTGAGTGGGCAGATTTCCAAGGTTTCTTTTGGTTTTGTAGTTATCATATAAAAGCTTATTTTTTTAATTTTTAATAAAGACTAAAAAAGATTAAAATAAAATATATAAAATAAAAATTTTAAAGCACACACTTTCACCTTAAAAAGTGGAGTAAAAAGTAATATCTACTTTAAAAAAAGGTAAAAGTGTGCGCGTTTTTAAAATTTAAAAAATATAATATTACATAATAAAATAAACGCGCCACCACATTTTCCTCTTTTTTTCAATTAGATTTTTTACCTTTTTACTAACTTTTTAAGGTGAAATTGTGTGCTTTAAAATTTTTATTTTATACATTTTATTCACTTGAAGGTGTATAAAATCCTTATGAAGTATCAACATTATAATTAACGAGAAATAAATACTACCATAGTGTTTTTTGTTATGCTTTATTTCTTTAACTTACACTAAATATATAAATGAAGGTATACACGAAGAAAGGTAAATTAAATTTTTTTCGCGCTTATGAATTTTTTTTTTTACTTTCCATATCGCTCATCATCCGTCCTAATGTATTATCAAGAACGTCTTGATCCAATATTGTTTGGATTTACCATTTGCTAATGAAGTCCAACCTAACCAGAAAATCTGTTTGCTATCTGTACATTTTAATGTTATTATACAATGTTAGCACAGTTTCACTATGGACTGACACTTTTCTCATTTTCTGATATAATGAGAGACTGAAAAGAATTTTTCTAAAGTAAAGGCGAGGGTTAATGAGACTGCATGGCATTTCAGTGAGGTTTGATGAGAACTCCAGACATTCAGTGGTCTGTATTCCGACAAGGGAAACGTTAGAACATCGAGGAATAATGATGAGATCACTTTCAAAAATCTTTATCATCTCGTAAAAATTTAAGGGAGTTATTTTGTCCTGTCACGGAAATATTTAGCGACCACGTGGAGGATGTTCAGTAATGCCGAAGCGACTGTTCACGGCGTCGTAGAGGGATGGTGAATTTGCACAGTTCACAGCATCAGCATCATGAATACAGACAAGGTTCTCCTGGTCGAATGAGGTGAGATTTCCGCAGGCAAAGCTGAAGTGCTGAGTGTCTACTAATTGTCCTAATTCATTAACGACGGGATTACAAACGTGGAAAATTTTGCAGTTGTTATCAACATCACCATAATAACCATAGATTCTGTTGGCACAGCTGAAAGTTGTTTTAATGGATCCGACGATGAGTTCTACTCCATCAGGAAGTACGAAGGCTAATGGTGATACTTGTCGTTTCACCTGAAAAACAGAGGGGGGAAATCACGAAGATTGTAAATGTGAACGCTTATAAAAGATACAAATAAATAGAAGTCATTTACCACAGGGGATGAAAAGACGACTGCGATACAGCAGAACACTATAAAAGTAGAAAATGGTTTATAAGAATGAATATATGATAATCTTTCTAGAAAAAATAATAAATATCACTTATAAATAATGCTTTATAATAGTACAGATTCGCTAGAAATATTTTAAGTTCCTGAAAAAAGCTTATATTCAAATTTCATAGTATATCACTTCGATGCCTTGTCAATATAATCGTCAGCAATTTTGCCCTGTTCATTTATCGCACGAAAATTGCCAATTTAAACTTAGAAAATCACATGAAAATTGAATATGGTAAACGACTCAGGTTTTGATGTAACATCATGACGGATGGACGTACGTCGCTGCGCATTATTTTTTCCAAATGATGGATTAAAAATAAGCAGCGAAATCCCAGAACTCTATGTAATCCTTTTAGGAGGAATTTCGGTTTCTAGTTTCTTTATATCGGAAATAACAAATATCCGTACAATTCATGGCTAGTGAATATCCTAAAAGTGAAAACAGAGGGTAATAATAGCTATACAAATTTCTAGATATGAATTACGTAGAACATGACTGGAATGCCCTGAATGATGGTAGTAAGAGTGGAAGAATTTTTCTTCGGTGGAAGAGGAAACCTTGATGCAGCGTTTTTGAACTTATCTTTGTAAACAGCATCGGCATACCAGTTAGGGCTGGCCATCCTCCCTGTTAGCCCTTTCTGGTTCACGTTTGAACTTAGGCTTTCTTGATCACGATACATGATCTTAAGCAAAAAGAGCACTGTTTATTTCCTGTCTGCCTTTCAGTTATAACAATGTGCATTTCTATATCAAATTTCTGTAACCGGCAGAAAGAATTTTTATGCCCGTGGAATTTTTTATTACATCGATTATAATAATACTCGCATTTCTAAGATCTCCATCTTTATAGATCACAATTTTTTTTTAAATATCAAAGAAAGTAATAAAATTTTTGGTGTCAAATTAAATGGAATTGGTAATTTCTGTTTGCAATCATTGAAAATATTTGAGCTTCTTCTTTTCCGCAGAACAATTCCAAAGGATAAAACTTCTAAAAAAAAATCAAAAATAAAGATCGAGGAAGTCTAACATTAGCTAAATGTAAATTATAATATTATAAAACTAAAATAATTCTAACTAATAATAACTAAAAATTATATAACGACCAATAATTATTGTACATTCAGGGCGATCGGCCATAACGGTACCAAACGTGCAGGCCGTTAAAAATGTCTTTACTCGCAGTCCGAAATGTTTGATCCGCAAAATGCAAGGAAATGTACCGAAACAAATTATACTGACCTCACACATTAATTCCCTGCAAGAATAACTTTAATAACCCTCATTGTTTCCTTTCAATTCCATTTTGAAAATCGTCAGTCATTTTTAGGGCATCCTGTATTTATACAGTAAATGCATATCCAATCATCACAATTACTGCAAGATGAGGTTTCCTCCAAATGTTTTCCACGCACAGACAAAACATGGTTAATCTGAAGTGGCTATGCAAATTAATCCATGCTACAAATGCAGATTAGAAGCTGGGAAAGGACAAACTAAGACGTATATGCCATTGCGGGATTCCAACCCCCGTTCTGATTATCACAAGATCTAAAAATAAAATTTACTGGATTGGGCCGTAGTGCTGCCAGTTACCGACGTCGGCTATATATAAAATAAATATGTTTACATAATATTCTAGGAATTTAATATGGAGAGTTATCTTACCAAATGCGACAGCTATTTTCATCTTCGCTGGTTTTTTGCAAATCTTAATCGAGAGAGAAATAAAAGTTTCAGTAACAAAATCTTATGCAGTTGAACCCGTTTTAATAATGATGTCAATATTAAAATTATATTTAATTCGAAATTTTAACTCTTTTATATAAAATAAAAATTAATAAAATAATATTAAGAACTGCGATGAGAATCTTCATTTAATACAGAACTCAATGAATGACTGTGTTATTTTTAAAACAGTTTGCTATGCTCTCATAAAATACTTAATCGTTTAATTTTTACCTGTGATGAAAGTGAAGAGACGCTGTGTGATGAGTCTAAGTAGAGATTGGAATGGAGAGAGTAAAGATCCCGCACTTTATATATGGTTTCTTTGGGAGCACGTGATAGCCGCAAAACAAGTTCAGGGAGGAGAGAGTGAAAAATGAAAAGGGGGTCAGATGAACTGGATGTTTCGAATCACGTGTCATAAGCAGAGGAGGCAATAGCTTTCTTTCCTTTGATGTCGATCTCGTTGACCATCAACTTTCACAACCAGATTCATCCTAGCTTCTTCCACCCACATCTGTATAATGAATGCACTTTTTTGCCAATTCACTAAGTCGTGTTCCCGTTCTTCTATTTCCAGTGTTAACCCCCCCCCCCCCCCCGACCATCAAATTTAAAATTCTTAAAAATTCAAAAATATACAAGGAAATGTGAAATGTAGATTACTATTTTTTTTAAAAAAATGATAAAAATAAAGGAACTTAAGAATTAGAAAAAATTAACATCATATAAAAACATTTTGTTTAATATTATGTGAATTTTTTATTTATTGACTTTAAATTACTGTTGATGTAATACTGCATTTACATTTTAATGCTTTATGGTATTGTTATTATCAATTTTACACAAAGTATAAAACATTTGTTTCTATGAATTATGGGTGAATTTGGTTTTGCTCCCATGATATGGCTGATGTATTTTATGAAGATTTATATTAAATGTTATACGATTGCCGCGTAGTAATCTATGAATTTATGAAATTGAAATCACATGTAAATGAAACTTTCACATTCACGTTTTCGGATAAAATGCATCAATTGTTCATACTTATGGCCGACCATAAAATACACGAGGGATTGGCAGATTTGCAGAGGGATTCAGGGAGTTCAGGTCTGGCATTACATAACGCTTCTTTTGAGATTTTTTGAGATTAAATTTATGGATGATTGAATTTAACAGAAAACGAAATCATTTAACCCTTTGCAATCTGAGTTAGTTTATTTTGTTTTAAAAAATTTTATTAAGAATTATTGTTAGCATGACTTACAAAGTCTGTATAATAGTTTTTTAACCATTACAGGTGTGAAATCTTTTATCCAGAATTCTAAAAACTCGCATTTTTATTATTATTACTCTCCGTAATCATTCCAAAGGAATAAAAAAAAAAAAAACATTGATCGAGTTCTGTGAAAACTCGACTTATAAAGATTGATTAGGGTTACGTTTACTGTAAGGTTCGAAAAAATACAGAGTTTAAATACACTTTTATAAACTTATGTAGTTACAAATTCACATGATAAAACCAGGAAAGCTCTATGTCAGTTATAGAATCATTACCACCAGTAGCTGGCAGACTACCTGACCTTTCCTGAAATTTTCCCTGCGCGAATTTCTGAATAAATAAATTAAAGAAAAAATATAAACCAGTTATATATTAAGCAGAGAGGTATATTAATGTCATATTTAATTTAATGCATGAATGAAATCGAGCTAGGTAATATCGTCGATCAATTTGCGTTAAATGTCAGTTGTCACTCATCGCAAGTAGAACTGAACATGCATTTCCTGTAAGAGTAATTTTCTAAGTTTATTTTTTTTCGTGGTCTATAGTTTGATTTTTTGTGCAAATGCTAAATAGACCTGCAGATGAGTAACAACGAGAAGAGGAATAGGAAGCATTTATCGTCATGAATAATGCAGGAAGTTTGTTACTCCAGAAACTTCTTCTTGTTATATTGTGCAATTAACAAATACATGTATAAATAAGGCTGTTTTATCACAATGAACATTTCAGCTATGTGAAACGTTTACATAACAAATCTTTATATTGTTTACTTTGCAGGATTTTCGGATATGGATGACTTGGGTTCTTTTCCTTTCAAGATGCACAGTTCACAGGACTTCACACGTTACTCGATAGAAAAACGCGCATTGAATTTTATTTTTATTTTTTATTTTATTTCAATTTCATTTTTAAGTAACCTCCAGTCTGGGGCCTTATGGACGTAAGATCGACGTATCGGGTCCCCAGTAGGAGCGGTAAAAGAGTTACATTCAAGTTTAAATAATATAAAAATCGAACAAATAAGTTACAGAATAATTCCAGTAAAGACTAGAGAGTAATCTATTTGGTTAGTTAAGGAGATTCTAATGGTTTTTTTTTAAATTAACTGCTTGTGAATGAGGAGCAGACAGTCTCGAGAAAGGAGGACTACCGTTTGATCCGAATGTAGGAGATGTAGTTACTTTTGACTAGTGGGAGACGCGTAGTAGATGAGGAGCGAGTAAGGTAAGTACATCGCTATTGGCTTGGATAGTGATGGGAGTTGAGATGGTGATTGAGTGTTTTATAAACAAACGTACACAGTTGAATAGGGTAAACAAGAGTAACTTATAAAATCCTAAAGATATGAAATATTGGGAAAGAGAATGAAATTTGGGTGCTTTTAGTAATGTTCGGAAGAACCAGTTTTTGGAGTTAAACAAACGAGTAAAATTGTATGATGTTGTAGATCTCCAGAAAGAAACTCCATAACACAGATAAGAATGATTCAATGTAAATAGTATATTTGTGGGAAGGAAATGTAGACGGGAGATCATACCTTGTTTAGGATTGAGATTAGTTAACAATGCGTTGATATGAAATGACTTTTTTTTATTTCTTAATTTATTGATTGTAATCCAATACGTCCATCCAGGGCCTGTATGGCCAGAGGCCGACGAGTTGGGTCCCTGGATGGACCTGGATTAACGACTGCTGTAAGATGGTCGCAGCAGCCGGGGGGGATAAGGATCGTATCTCACTGATGGTCGCCCATCCAGTGACTAGCCGTGCACTGGTGTTGCTTAACTTCCCTAAGTTGTGTGTTCAGTGGAAGCCCACCAGGCCACGGCCTCCCCCACTTGAGATAGAATAAATAATTAAAGGGTTCTATACGAGTAAGAGGTTGACAGTTGTAGAAAATGGGCATGTTTTCAGGGATATTTTGCATATTGCGTTGGTAAAGAAAAAACAAATTTAGTTTTGTTTTTGTTAAGCGACAGCAAATTGGCTGCGTCCCATTGGCTTAAAATAGTGGGCGCCTGATTGAGTTTGGACATTTGATAGGTCTTTTTTTTCTTTTCAAACCAATGCTCTGAAGACTTTTGCACTTTTCTACTTTCTCATTCTTAATTAGAATATAATCTTTTAACACTGTAGGAGATAAAAAAATTATTTGTTCATATAAAAAAGTATTATTTCGATTGATTATTATTGATTGTCGATACAGTCATTTACAGGATGACTCACAGTGTTCCATATTATAAAGTTGGGGGATTTCCTCCTATATTTAGGGGGGAAATGTCGTTGCAGGGGATAATTTAGGGGGTCAATAGTTTTAGGGGATTTTTTGGGGAGTTATATTTTTTATTTAGGGGAGAAACTTTATGGTGCCATGAATGAGAGAACATTACCTAATAGAATTGCAAAACTCAGTGGAACTCCGTGGCTTGTACGCCATTCAGTTTCTACAATAATTTCTCAGTGGAAAGTACTTCACTTGCTCTTCAAACTTGCAAAGGAACATGATAAGTGTTACGCTGCTGAGCAGTTGCTTAACATAATGAATTACCCGGCATTTAAAGCTTATCTTGTATTTCTTAAAACCATTTTTGATGAAGTGTGCAAAGTCAATGCAATGTTTCAAGGTGAAAATATTGAAACTCTTAAAATATTAGAAGATTTGTATTTGCTGGACAGAAACACTCTTAAAAGATTCGTTGTACCAAGTCGGCTAGAGAAAATCAAAAATGAAGATGTAGTCCATTTTCCTTTTAAAGAATATACTATGCACTCACATGGAATGTATTTTGGTTATGAATTTGAATTGTGACTAATTTAATGAAAAAAATGAAGCTGATGATATACGAGAGAGACGCAAAATGCATTTCCTTGTAGTTTTTTGCCAGGAACTGCAACAAAGATTACCATCTTTACTATCTTTTTGTCTTAGAAAGACTAAACTCTTGAATCCATTAACAGCAACTAGGCAATCAAAACCTCCAATCAAAGTCCAGGAATCGTTCTGACCAAATTGAGGCAGAATGGTTAAATATTTCCAACATAAATTGGGAAACTAAATCTGGCTCTGGGCCATTTTGAGCTGAAGTTATTAATAATAAACATTCAGCCGGGAACCCAAGATTTGGCCATGTTGGTGCATTAGCTGTTGGACTGTTGTCTTAAAGATAACATCTTTATCTTTGTCAAAAGCTGCGGTGGAAAGAGCATTTTCAATTCTGTCAGTTATAAAAAATAAACTAAGAAATAGAATGTCAATTGAAATGACACACGCATTGATGCGTTATTTTTTACGTAAGGAACATTTAAATTACACTTCATACAATCCAAGTGAAGGTAGGATCAAGTCATTTAATAAATGTATGTATAATCGTATTTCACTAGTGTTGAGCGATACTCGATACTTGTGGTATCGTCGATACTTCGTTTGAAGTATCGAGTATCACGTGATGTTTCTCAGATTCCTTAATTCTGGGCTGATTTTTTTTAGTTCACTTTTTTTTAAGATTTAAATAACAAAAACCCTCTACCTTTAAGTAATTCTTTAATGCAGTACATGAGAGAGAAATTTTTGAAGGCAGAAGACAACAGTATTTTGGCACCTTCAACTATCGTTGATCCAAGATTAAAAATTTCAGGATTTAAAACAAAACAAAGCAGCGATAGAGCTATAAATATGTTAAAAAAAGAGTTATCAAATTTACTTCCTAATATTAATTTAGTCACCAACAACAACGAATGTCATAATGAAAATGCTTTTCCTGTGAATGATGATAATATTTGGGTTGAATTAGATAGAGAGATAGAAATGGCAACTAAAATGTTATTCAGAATCACATTGTAGATGCATATGTTAAAAGATCTGAAAATATAATGACGGAAGATAATGACATTATAACTTTAGAGTCATTTATTTCCAGTTATATATTCTTGTTAAATTACTATATAAATTGTTAAAAAAATTACTGCTTTGAATACCTATTTCAATTATGTCAATAAATGATCTTAACATAGTTTACTTCATTGTTTCATTGATTACTTATTAAAAATTTGAAATGCCTCTTTTGATCCCATTAATTAAAACATCATTAACTTTAAAGGGAAAATATAGGGGATTTTTATAATAAATAGGGAGTTTCTAGGGGATTTTGTATCTAATCCCAGGGGGTACTTTCTGTTTCGACTTGACAACTTACCTTGAGACAACTGAATATCCTAAAAACTAAGCATTATAAGAGAAAATGTCCAAAATCAAAAGTGAATTATTTCTCGTGGGAAATTCATTAATTAAAAAATTACCTCCCCCTTTGTGTAGGGGCCTGAGGGGAGAGGGGTATATTGGAAATCTTAAATAGAATCCCTATTTTTAATGATATATTCAGATTGTACACAATATTCGAGAAATATTTTATTCTTGGTGTTTTTTCAATTGATCCAACCGTTTAGGTGATAGAGACCCTGTAAGTGTGGAACTTTTAAAGTTTTGAACCCAATTTTATCGATGAAGACAAAGAGATAGAGAGTGGGTCTTACAGACATTCCTATTCTACTTTTTAATGGTCTTTAAGAATCCGAAGTGAGAATTTCAAAAATCCAATATTTTTAAATACACACGCATAGACCCTGTCTCCATAGGACTGCTGTCCCCAAAAGTTTACTTGTGCACTAAAATATTCTGAACTTTTGAAATTCGGACTTCAGATTCTTAAAGATCATTAAAAAGTAAAACAGGAATGTCTGTAAGACCCATTCTCTATCTCCTAGTCTTCATCGATAAAATTGGGTTCATAACTTTAAAAGTTCTACTCTTTTAGGGCCTCTATCTCCTAAACGGTTGGATCAATTGAAAAACACCAAGAATAAAACATTTATCGAATATTGTGTACAATCTGAATATACCATTAAAATAGTGTTTCTATTTAAGTTTTCTCACAAGGGGGGGGGTGATTTTTAACTAATGAATTTCCCCCGCGAAATAATTCAGTTTTGAATTTGGACATTTCTTCGTATACAATGCTTAGTTTCCGAGATATTCAGTTGTATACGGTTAAACTTTGATCGAATTCCAACGAGTAGTTTCCGAGTTACGTAGACAAAATCGTAACACGGGCTCACATGTGAGTACTAACCACCACGTGTTACAATGTTGTCTACGTAACTCGGAAACTATTAGTTGGAATTGGATCAGATTTTAACCGTATACACAATCCCATGTACCCTATTACTGTCCCAAACGTCATTATTCCGTGTGTTATAGAACTTGAGTTATTAACTTGTTGATCTTAGTGGCGATATTTTTATTTGTGTTCATATCTCGGTTATCGTTCAAGTTCGAACCCATGTTCATATGAACTTTCTTGCTTAGAATCATATATACTACCTCCTCTAAAAGTTTGTGACAGGGTTTCAGATACACCCTGTATATATACAGAGTCGGGACACATTAATATGACCGTGAAGCAGCATCAACAATGATGCAAGTCTTTCGCGCGGGAATACAATGTATCTTTTATTTTCTACAGAGTCCGCCTAAATACACTGAGTGGCCAAATTATTATGACCACCCACTTAATATAGTGTTGGGCCAGCTTTCGTTCTTGTTACTGCTTGCATTCTTCGGGGCATGGATACAATGAGATGTTGATAGGTTGTAGGAGGAATTTGAGACCAATTCTGAAGAACTGCACCTTCCAATTCCTGCAGATTTGATGGGACTGGAGCCCGCTGCTTGATGGCCCGTTTGATCTCATACCTCAAATTCTCAATGGGATTGAGATCTGGCGATTGTGCAGGCCAACGAAGCAAGGTAAACTCTCCGGCGTGTTCTTTGAACCATCTGAGGACGATGCCAGCCTTATAACAAGGAGCATTGTCCTGCTGGAAGTATCCATCCCCGTCAGAGTACACGATTAACATAACGGGATGTACCAGGTGGGCAAGAAATAACGTGAGTTGTTCAGAGCTCGCTAACGGAAATTCTATTAGGCCAAATGCAGTACATTTTGGTGTATATACTTAGTGGAACATGCAGTTTCGATTTCTTCAAAAAAAAAAAAATAGTATCAAAAGTCGCCATAGGGGGCGCTTATTTCAAGAAAACAATGAATACCTAATTGTCAAATGAACAAATACCGTTCAAACCAACTTTAGTAACAATAATAAACAATGTTTTATTTTTAATTACAAATGTGTTTCAATATGACCACCAGTGTGCCATTCCAATAGCTGCATGCGGTACACGACATTTTCTACGGCAGCTCGCAGCATATCTGCATTAATTAGTCTGATATGTAAAGTTATTTGATCTTTTAAGGTTGAGAGGTCAGGAACATTTGCTAGATACACAAGGCTTTTCAAATATCCCCATAACCAAAATTCACAAGGGTTGAGATCAGGCGACCTGGGTGGCCATACCATGGAAAATGCACGACTAATTATTCTGTTGCCTGAAAAACGTTCTCGCAAGATCTGCTGCACCTGACGTCCGATGTGCGGTGGCGCACCATCCTGCATAAAAACAGTAGAATCCAGACAACCCTTTTCCTGCAATCGTGGTTACACAAAATTCTCAAGCATATCGGCATACCTGGCTGAATTAACGGAACAAGTCACCGGTCCACGGGGACGGATTTCTTCAAAAAGGTACGGGCCGATGATGAAAGAAGCAGTAAAGCCGCACCATACTGTTAGTTTCGGTGAATGCATAGGAGTTGGCAGACACACTTTTGGATTTGATGCAGCCCAAATACGACAGTTATGGGTATTGATATCACCATTCAAATAAAAATGTGCCTCATCACTCCATAAAATTTGCCATGGCCATGCATCATCCACTTCCATACGTGCTAAAAATCTCAACGAAAAGTCAGTTCGGGTACGTTCATCTCCAGGAAGCAATTGTTGAACAGGTGTGAGTTTATAGGGATAAAATGTCAATATCTTATGCAATATTTTCCTCACCGTCGAATATGGGATATCTGTTTGGCGTGCTACTGCGTGTGCACTGCTGGTACCCTACATAGTAGTCATCTCCTGTTCCACAACAGCAGTTGCAACTTCTTCAACGTGTTGCTGCCTGATTCGTTTGCGTCCCCGGCCTGGTTGCACTCCTAGAGTTCCGGTAGATTCAAATCGTTCAATCATTTTCCATAAGTTAGTTATGCTCATCGGTCCTCTTGGTAACGTTTTCAATCGCCGGAATTCACGAAGGGCAGCACTTGCATTGTCGCTCTTCTGATAAAACAACTTGACTAATAACGCCCGGTCAGGCAGAGTAAGCATCATCGTCAGGCCATTCGTTCGTGAATGATGGGAAATCCTTAGCCTTGCCTTTTATTGTCATGATTGCTCAACACGAAACGCGCTTATGCAAATGTATTCATTGTTTTCTTGAAATAAGCGCCCCCTATGGCGACTTTTGGTACTATTTTTTTTTTTTTTTGCAGAAATCGAAACTGCATGTTCCACTAAGTATATACATCAAAATGTACTGCATTTAGCCTAATAGAATTCCTGCTAGCGAGCTCTGAACACCTCACGTTTTTTCTTGCCCACCCGGTACTTGATCTGCGATAATACTTAAATAATCTTGGGTAAGCTGGGGATGGGCGATCCTGGATCGATGGGATCGAGCCGAACCGATCTTTCGCTAGGATCGAGCTAGTGCTTTTCCTAAACATTCGATGTATCGATCTTATATGAGAGAGAGAAAAATCGAGTAAAACATCGATATTTTCAAAGATTGATATGTCGATGTTTTGAAAAAGTATGTCAATTATATTAAGCAAATCCGAAATCCTTTAGATCGTTAAACGTCTTTTTATGTGTATGCCTTCTCATTGGTCACTTCATTTAACCCATTCTAATTTCGACCAATCCCATGCCGTCTTACCCTTGCCGTTTCTGCATATTGACCATTTCCATAACTAAACCACGCGTCACAGGAGATTACGTGACCGATTCTATGAGATCATTTACAAACTTCCGTTTCAGATAGCGTCAAAGGATTTAGTGCAGTGTTACTACACTGTAGTTTAAATTACAAGTGTTTATACAATTATTTGGCGATTTTTCTGTTTAAATTATGTCAAGCACATATTCTAAAAGTTTGAACGGCTTAGCCAGGGAACGATATAAGCAGAAATTAATGTTTGAAGGGCACGATTTGCCAGATCCCATGGATGATATGTTAAAAACGTTTTTCAAGAACGACGTGAAATCGTGGACTACAGTAGGGATGTGCGATATTCTTTGATATCCATAAATATCGCGATATTTTGAACGTTATTCGACCTCCTAAGACAAATAAAGAGGTCGAATAAGTCCAACTCGATATAGTCGTGACTATATCGGATATTTTTATTCGATTATTTCGCTATTCGCTACTAGATTCGAGTGCTCTTCCCCCCTTCATAAATATAGACGGATCTGCAACTACAGCGACACCATACGAGCACATTAAGCCGACAGCAGTCTGTGCTTCAAACCTCAAAGATCGAAAGTAGTGTTTATCAAAGTGGGCGATATCGCCCCCTGAGGGGTGGCAGGGTCATTAGAGAGGACGTTAAGTAGCACTTGGGGACTGAGTCGCTCCTTCCTGTCAAAGAGGACTTTTCTTGCTAAGGTTGGGGACTGCTTGTCTGAACCCTGCGACGTTAATGCTGGTGTACCCCAAGGCTCTGTCTAGGGGCCAGCCTTATTCAACTTCTTTATCCATGACTTCCAAGTCTGCAAAGTGTAATCTTTACATGTTTGCTGACGACAGTTCCATCATGACCTGGGCACGAAACCCAACACATGTCATCAGTCAACTACAAAAAGCATTACATCAGTGCAAGAGCTGGTTCACTAAGTGCCGATTAAAGCTGAATGTCAAAAAGTGCATGATCATGTTTATCACTCGCAAATGCAAAAACCCTCCAAAGCCCCTCTTCTTATTTCGCAAGAAACTTGAGTGGGTAAAAAGCTATAAATATCTTGGTGTCATGATCGACTCCAAACTAAACTAGAACGACCAAGTCCAATACGCGCTCAACAAGGCAGAGAAAGCGAAGTTCAGTTTGATTGAACTTCTGGGGCATAGATAAGAAACTCTTGATATACACGGTTGTGATTCGTACTGTTTTGCTTCATGGAATGCCTGTTTGGGCTTCTATTTGCAACTGTAGGTGGAAGGATCTCCAGACCTTCCAAAATGTTGCTCTCCGATTCATTGCCCAACTTGACAGAAGAGTTGCCAACAACCACTCTATCTATGACGATTTGGAGATGTTCCACATAGGCACTTTTGTCCAGACACTTATGAAGAACATGCTACCCAAGATAGAAAATCATGAAAATACTCTGGTTTCTGGTATTCTGGACCATCCACTCGTTGTTAAGGGTCCCCTCAGGTTTCGAAGACCCCGCCATATCCTGGATGTCTGCTTTGATGACGTTAACAAGGCCGTCTTCCCCAACTACTGGATCTTTTAGATCCTGCTGATTTTTGTGGACTCTATTCGTCAATCTACAATCTGACTCTCGCCCCTTCTTGGGACTTATTCTCTGGAAGACTAAAAAGGTTAACAGCCTTCTCTCCCAGTTCAGTGTACTCCTCTGGTTTACTCTTTGGGCGAGCGTGCCAAGTGAGCTTGGCTCCTGGACCACTCGCGTCTTTCTTTTTCACTACACTGTTCGATTGTCGATTGATCTCAACAGATCAGGCATCGAAGGACACACGGATCAGGACCGATTAGCTCTTCTAGGTATCACCTCTCTTCCCTTTTCAGGTATCATTTTATTACTCTCATTTCACGGTGCGCCCTTTTTAGGGCGATATTCACTTTCTGTTATGGCTTATGTACTGGTCCCTGGAGTTGGAATTAATATTCCCGTAAACCAGTACCTCAAGACGCTCATTATCCTTCTGGATCCCTGGCGTTGGGATTAATTTCCTGGCAAACCTAACTAAGGACATCTTTTCATATCATCTTTGATTATTCTAATCATTCATGAATAGGTCCCTGGCGTAGAATTAATTTTCTCGCAAACCTGACTTGTTCTTTCTTCTTAAAGCTAGGTGCGTCCTTCTTAGGACGGCATCTTTAGCACACACCTAGCTAGGAGGTTATTCTCCCCCCCCCCCGTGGTTCTATACAACTGTATTTTAAGAATACGATGGCTTTGTCCGAAGTATCAACGCTGAAGTCGGCAACTATGTCTTTGCTGGTGCCTGACGGTAAAAGTGTGCCCTGCTAAAGGGCCTACAGGAATGCTTGTTTGGATCCTAGGTTTGCTGCATTTGACCTAGTATTTAATGAAATGCTGGAATCTCTCAGGAATGACATAAACACCAAGTACAATGCACTGGAGGCGAAGGTTGATTCCTTACGAAACAAGTTTTGATGAAAAATTCAATTGAATCAACACGGAAATTCAAAACTCTCGAACAGACGTCATCAACAAGATAAATGATTTTAGAACAGCCTTTGAAAAATGTTCCGGGATTCCAAAGGCGGGAAACTCCAAGGAAGAAAAGTAGGTAAGAAAAAATTTTCAACCTATCTCCATTAATAACAAAGTGCATGGACAGGAATCCATGGAAACAAGTGATGAACATGACTGTTCGGCAAACGTTGGCAAAAAAAGAAGCCATTCCGATGGAAGTGGTGGAGAAGTGGAAGACAGTTCCTGGCCAGTTGTTCGTAACAAAAAACCCAGAAAGGGGACGAGGACAGAAAATTCCCAGATTAAGATAAGTCAAATGAAAGCTATTTATATTCCCCCTATTATCGTTAGACATCACGGAAAACCGATTAAGGAAGTGGTAAATGAGATTAAAAATCACGTAACATTAGATAAGATTACTGCACATACCGGACGATCAGACACTATCAAGATAAAATGCCATGATGAGCAAACGCACGAAGCCCTCGTGTCAGGAATCAAAATGAATGGTGTGCCTAAAATCCAGCATCATCAGCACAAGTCTGAGAAGCTGTTAAAATACGTTGTCCGTAATGTGGATACAACCTATGACATGGAAGATTTTTGCGCAGACCTTAGAAACGATAACTACTTCCCCGATAAGGCAGTTAGACTCAAAAAAGCAAATGGTGCAGTTGAGATGCCAATGGTCCTAGTACTCCTACAAAATACTGAGCACAATAAATCTTTCCTAAACTTAAAGCGCATTGGTTCACTTGCTGTAACAGTTGAATTGTTTAGGGGCAACAAGAAACCCTTACAATGTTACAATTGCTTACGTTTTGGGCACGTGTCCCAGGGCGGCACCGAATCACCGCGTTGCAACAAGTGCGCAGAGGACCACCAGTCAAGGGCCTGCGCCAATATAAAAGGTAAAGACCCTCCTAAATGTATTCTCAGTTTATGGATATAATTGAAAATAGTGACTGCTCGACAAACGGTGGCTATAAGAGAAGTCACTCTGATGGAACCAATGAAGAAGTGGATAGCAGTCCCTGGATTGGTGTTGCTAATAAAATATTTAGAAAAGGCACGAGGGTCGATAACCTAAAGACCGTCTCCAGAGTAAACGAAGAAGTCGTCAGCGCGACTAGAATGAGGAATCCGAAGAATGTACAAGTTCGCTCGGCTAATGAAGACCATAGGATCACGAAGAGGTATGTACTGCCAATTATCGTGCAGACTCATGGCCTCCGGTTTAAGACGATTTTAACTGAGCTCAAGAAGCATGCTCCAGTGGAAAAGATCACCTTTCATACGGTCAGAGCTGAAACCGTCAAGGTTAAATGTGAAGATGAAGAAACACACAACAGGTTAGTCTCTGGAATTATGTCTGATAATATTTTAAAAATTCAGCATCATCAACTGAAGTCGTAGAAGGTCTTGAAATATGTGACTCGTAATGTGGATGTTACGTTTGACCTCGATGACTTCCAAGAAAACCTAAAAAGAGACAACTACTTACCGGAAAAAGTTATTCGATTCAGGAAAGCAAAAGATATTCAATTGATATGGCGATGGTTTTGGTTCTACTCCCGAACACCGAACACAACCAGTCAATGAATAACATAACATGTATTGGGCGGCTGGCAGTTTCAGTGGAGGCCTTTCGTAGGAAAAAGAAGCCACTACAGTGTTACAACTGCTTGCACTTCGGACACGTATCCATGGGCTGCACGGAATATCCTCGTTGTAATAAATGTGCTGAGGGGCACCAGTCAAGAGATTGCCCCAAGATCAAAGGACAAGACCCCCCAAAGTGTATAAGATGTGGTGGACAGCACACATCAAGCTACACGAAATGTCCAAAATACTCCCAGGTTCAAAGGATGTCTAGTTCTAAAGTGACAGCAGGCAAATCCTATGCTGCCGATGTATCTACGCCGGAAATTAAAGGCCTCAACATCAAAGACCTACCAGGTATGTATAAACAATTAGGACGTATCTTTCATCTGTTTTCTAATCTAGGCAAAAGTTACCCACAATTGAGTGGGCTCCTTATGACCAAGTAATTTTAATATGGCTGCACAACTTTATACTGTAATCAACAAAGGTGAACTTCGGTGCGTGATATGGAAGGCTAGGGGCATTCCCCGAAAGCGTATCGAGTTTCACAACTTTTTGATGAAGCATGAAATCGACGTTGCTTTCCTTTGTGAAACGTACCCCAAACCACGCCAAGACTTCAAGCTACCTGGCTACTGTGTACCGAATGGATCGTATGGCTTCAAATGCGCAAGATGTGCTTCTGGGGGCACTGCGATCATCAGTAGGAAGGGAATTCAACACCATGAATTAGTCTCCAACTCTTATACAGGTATGAATTTGGCCTCCATCATTATCAATGACGTCTCGTGTGGTGAAGCGAAATTCGTGGCGCTCTATAATTCACCGGAACATTATCTTGAGGTCAGCGAGCTTGATGAACTCTTCACTGGTGACACCCCAGTCGTCCTGGCTGGTGACCTAAATGCCAAACACCCAAGCTGGAACTCCAGAACGCAGAATTACAACAGCATGACTCTCTATAGGTACATACAAGGTAGAGATGATATGATCGCTGCTGGACCTGTGGAGGACACCTATTACTGCGACCACTCCCCTAGTAGTGAAGTTTTGGACATCTCGCTCTTGCAGGGTTTCTTCAAACCGTAAATATCTTCACGATTGATGACCTTTCTTCTGACCACAAGCCTATGGCGTTGAACTTTGACAATGTTGATATAAATTTCCGAGAGGAACTCGTACATCATCAAGACTGGAAGCTCTACAAAGATATTCTTAAAGACTATGGCAACTATCTCGATGTTGCTTACTGTACAGAGGACATCGATCAACTTGTTGATGACATCACCAGATGTATTAACAGTGTCATAGAACCTAGTAAGTATCCATCAGAGAATAAACCTTCTCATCGAATCCAACTAACTCCTGGAATCCAATGCCTAATTGCTGAAAGAAACAGGACCCATAGACTATGGCAACGCTATTATGAACGTTGGCTCAAAACCAAGTACAACAGGTTGGTTCTAAGAGTTCAAGAGGAGATAAAAGAGCTTCACGACGCTAGATGGAATGAAAAACTCAAAAGCTTGTCAGCTCGTGACAATTCCATTTGCAGTAGGGTCAAAGCTTTACAGAAGAAGAAGAATGTTACGCTTCCTCCAGTCCTTACACCACAAGGTGACTATGTGCAAACTGATCAAGACAAGGCCCAAGTCATTGCAGATTCACTGGAAATGCAGTTTGTTACTCCTACCAACGATAATCCCGAGAGCCAAATCATGTCTCAGCGTGTGGAAGAAGGTACTGTCAACTTTGATGAAGTCCCACAGCATTTAACGAAGAACAGCATTGAGGCTGGAGAGGTCGCCATCATCATAAGTAAACTGAAAAAGAAGAAGGCTCCAGAAAAAGAATAGGTGAGTAATAACGCCCTTATGAATCTCTCAAAGAACTTTATTCACTTTCTCACCAATATCATTAGCGACTGCTGGAAATTTTCTTACTTCCCTGTGGCTTGGAAGAAATCTATTGTGTTGAGTATCGCCAAGCAGGGGCAAAATCATGCAATTCCAGCGAGTTACCGACCTATTATCCTGCTACCCACGATGTCTAAAGTGTTGGAGAAAACGATTCTCTTCAGATTCCAAGATCACTGTCTAACAAATAACCTTTTTCGGGAAGAGCATTTTGGCTTTCGTGCTGACCACTCTTGTCCGATGCAGATATGGAGACTCGCTGAACACCTGAGAACCCTCTGAACCTCTCCAGGTACTGTGGGGTGGTATTTCTCGATGTCGGTAAAGCTTATGACCGTGTGTGGCATGAGGGCCTTGTCTACAAAATGATCAGAGATGGGTTCCCTGCCGATTTGATTTTGTTGGTGAAATCCTTTCTTGATGGCAGATCCTATCTAGCCAAAGTTGGAGAAAATCTTTCCACACCCCGTGTTTTAAAGGTCGGTGTCACTCAGGGTTCTGTCCTCGGGCCTGTGCTATTTATTTACATTGTACATGATTTCCCGAAACCCGATAATTGTAATATGTATTTTCATGCGGATGATACTGCCATTATGACATGGGCACACCAGCCAGCTCACGTTATCACTCCGCTGCAGTGTGCCTTGAAGCAGTTCGAAGACTGTTTTAACTGCTGGAAGTTGAACCTTAAATTCGGAAAGTGCAAGGCTTTGTACCTTAATAGGAAGCTCAAGTGTCTCCCAGATTCTCTTGTTCTGTTCAATAAGAAACTGGACTGGGTGGACAACTACAAGTATCTGGGAGTTATCATTGACTCAAGACTCTCATGGAACCGGCATATGTCCTATGCTCTGAAAAAAGCGAAGAAGGTTAAGTACAGTATCATAATTCTCATGGGTCGCAACAGCGCCCTCAGCATTGACAAGCTACTTCTGTACAAATCGATTATCCGAACCATACTCCTCTATGGCATGCCTGCGTGGGCGACAATCTGTAAAACTAGATGAAGTGAACTGCAGTCATTCCAGAATGTTACCCTGAGGACCACTGCTCAGCTGGACAGAAGGACAGTGAAAAACCAATGCACCTACTTGGATTTAAACATGGCCCATATCGGAAAGTTTATACAGGATCTCCTTTTGATTATGATACAGAAGATGAAGCCTCACGAAAATAAACTTGTGAATGGAATACTGAAGAACTCATTGAATATGAACTGGCATACGAAGAATCGTAAACCGAGGCACGTTCTTGACGTCAATTTTGAAGATATTAGCAACATCTCTTTCCCGGACTATTGGAAGATGTGATAATCTTCTTTCTCCTTGTGTTTTTTATTTCGTTTGTATTTTGTTTCTAACAATCAACAATCTTATTTTCTTTTTTGTATAATACGGAAGACTGCTTGGGTTAGTTAGGCTTCTTTACCACCTTAGTGTATTTCATTTGGAGTTTATTCTGGTTGGATGAGCTTTGTGAAAGCGCTGCTTTCGTCCCATCCTAACAAATGTACACTTCACTGTTCGATTGTCGATTGTAAATGTATTCGCTGTGAAGGCCAACACACATCGAGTTATACTAAGTGTCCCAAGTACCCACAAGGTAAATGGAATAGAACTTCCAAAGTAGCTGAAGGAAGAACTTTTGCTGCGGTTGCTTCTGCTTCTATTGGTAAGGGAGTCGCTGACCATGACGAATTGCTTAAATTTCAAAGGTATCTGGGTAAACTTATGAATATGTTAAAAGTGTTGCTGCAGACCACTCAAACAGAGACAAGACAATAATCATGGGTAGACATCCCTACAAAGTTATAAATCAAGGAAAGCTACGTTGCACTATCTGGAATGCGAGGGGCATCCCTCTCAAGTGTCATGAGTTCTACGATTTCCTCACAAGCTGGAACATCGATGTTGCCTTCTTGTGCGAAATCCATCTCAAGCAGAGTAAGGCTTTCAATCTACCAGGGTACTATGTTTACCGAAAAGATAGGCCCCCTAAACAGACACCACTACAGAACAATTACCCACGGAAAGCTTCATTGCAATTTATGGAACGCCAGGGGAATCTATTGTAAGCGCATCGAATATTACAATTTCCTTATAAATTGGAATATTGACATAGCTTTCTTGTGTGAGACACACTTGAAATTAACCCAAGCTTTTAATTTACCGGGTTATCATGTTTATCGAAAGGATCGATCTCTGGGTAACAACGCCAGTCAAGCATTTGGTGGAGCAGCTATCATCGTCAAAGATGGTATTGATCATCGTGAGACTGTCACTCCGAATTATCTAGGAATGGAAGCTGTTTCCATGATTATAAAAGATGCTGACACAGGTGAAATTAAATGCACCTCTCTGTATAATTCACCTAGGCACAAGCTTGGACCGTGCGAGCTTGATGAGCTGCTCTCTGGGCCCGTCCCAGTGGTTATGACGGGAGACTTTAATGCTAAGCACCCTGCATGGAATTCCAAATGCTCCAACCAAAATGGCAATATCATCTATGGATATACTCTAAGCGAGATTGACACCTTTGTTGCTGGACCCCTTGATGACACGCACTACTGCGACCATTCTCCTGTCAGCGACGTGCTGGTCGTTGTAGTTCTTAAAGGATTCTTTAAGCCCTATAATATATTCACAGTCGACGACTTATCCTCTGACGACCGTCCAGTGATGCTTATTTTTGAGGGCTTGAACATCGATGTTAAGATTGGGCTTCGCTCCAAACAAGACTGGAATCTCTTCAGGGATATCCTTAGAGAAAACAGCATTCCATATCAGGAGGTTATTGACAACGAGGATATTAATGCAAATATCAGTTCTATTACTCGTGTTATCAATGATGCTACAGCTTCCAGCACTTTCACTACTGATCGAAAGCGTCCTGAACATCTCGAACACCTCCCTACTTACATCAGGCGTCTTATACTTGAAAGAAATTCCTATAGAAGGTTATGGCAGCGTAAACGACTTCCCTTCTTCAAGACGAAATACAACAGGCTAGCTCGCAAGGTCCAGGAAGAGGTTAAATCATTACATAATCAAAGATGGAGCGAAAAGCTAAAGTCCCTGTCAGTCCAGGACAACTCGCTCTGGGATACTGTAAGGGCTCTAAAAGGAAACAGACCCATCAACTTACCACCGCTGCTTACCGCAAATGGCAATGCTGTCACGGGTGATCAAGATAAAGCTCAACTGATCGCCGAATCCCTGGTTAAACAATTTACCACTCCTGGTGAGAACAACGCGGATAATTTCCCAAATATTCGTCTAGTCAACGATGGATGTATCGCATACGAGCTTACGTATTTCTACCTGTGAGAACAGTATTGGTGTTCAGGAAATCTCCGATGTCATCAAGCATCTTAAAAGCAGGAAAGCAGCAGGTATCGATTCTATCACTAATAGCATTCTCAAGAACTTACCTCCTAATGTTGTTGCGACTTTTACCAGGGCCATGAATGACTGCTGGAGACATGGTTACTTTCCTGTCAAGAGGAAAGAGTCTGTAATCGATACCATACCAAAGAATAATCTAAACCCTGCTCTCCCTGTCAGCTATAGGCCTATAAGCTTGTTACCTATGCTATCAAAAGTGTTTGAACGCATCATTCTTAAGAGATTTAACGACTTCTGTGTGGCTAACAATCTTGTTCGTGAAGACCAATTTGGCTTTCGACCAGGTCACTCTTGCCAACTCCAGATCTGGAGGCTTGTTGCAGATTTAAACACTCCTCTTAACTGTGCTAAATATGGTAGTCTTGTGTTTTTGGATGTCCGAAAAGCTTTTGATCAGGTTTGGCATGAAGGCTTAATACACAAAATGATTACTTGTGGATTTCCGGACGATCTTATTGCCTTGATTAGATATATCTGTCGAACAGGATATTTCGTGTAAAGGTTGGCTGCTCCTTGTCAAACCCGTGTGACGTCAAAGCTGGTGTTCCCCAGGGTTCTGTTTTTGGCCCTGCACTCTTCAACTTTTTCATCCATGACTTCCCAAAATTTACAAAATGCAAGCTGTATCTGTTCGCTGACGACGCGTCCATCATGACCACTGCTCGCGTTTCCGCTCATGTCATATCTCGATTGCAGAATGCCTTACATCTGTGCGAGAAATGGGTTGCTAAGTGGAGACTGAATCTAAATGTTGACAAATGCAAGGCAATGTTCATTTCAAAGAAACTTCGGAAACCCCCGAGTCCTCTCTTCCTTTCTTGTAGAGAGCTCGAATGGGTAAAACATTACAAATACCTCGGAGTGGTGAGAGATGCCAAGCTAAATTGAGGCGACCATGTCTCTTATGCCATCAACAAGGCAAAGAAGGCAAAGTTCAGTCTGGTAGCTCTTCTGGGGCGGAACAGCGCGCTTGGATTGGACTGCAAACAGTTGCTGTATAGGACGGTAATCCGAACCATCTAGCTTTATTGTATGCCCGCATGGGCTACAATATGTAAGTCCAGATGGAAGGATCTCCAAACTTTCCAAAACGTTACCTTGAGGACCATTGCTCAACTTGACAGGAGAGTTGCAACAAATACTTCTATTGCCGACGATTTTAGGATACCTCCCAATCCTCTGGTTGCAGGTATTCTTGAGCACCCGCTTACCTTCAGAAGCCTTCTTAGACATTGCAGGCCGCGTCACCTCCTGGACATCAATTTTGACGACATCCAAAGGGCGATATTTCCCGAATATTGGATCTCCTAGCTCCTCGTGTCCCTTGGCCCTCGTCAATCAACATTCAACACTACCGTCCTGATAGGAAAGAACTCCATCTTATCCTCTGGATGACTTAACTAGGTTTCATCTGGCTTCTCGCCTAGTTCAGTGTACTTCCCGTGGTTACTTTCTGGACGAGTATGGCAGTGAAAGCGTTGCTTTCGGACCACTCGTTTCGTTTTACCTGCACTGTTCGATTGTCGATTGTCGAAGGCCAACAGCAAAAAATATCTAGAATTAGAAACAAGGTTGGAATCGCTGACTAATGATATTAGCAGTGTAAACACAAATATTGATAGTTTTAGAGAGGATGTAAAGCGTGCGAATTAGGAAACTACCAACGGCATTGCCAATCTTAGCAATGCTATCATGGAATTTATGGGCTCTTCCATTACATCCGTTTCGCCCATGTTAGTGGTTAACGCTATTCCTTCATACGATTGTAAAGAAGGTCCTGCAGGTCTCGGCGCGGTCAGCGACAGTAGATCCTCATCAAGAACAAGCACAAAGAGGAGGCTTGATAATGACTCTGCTGACATTGATGGAGATGACTGAAGGATTGCACAGAATAAAAGGAACAAAGGAGTTGTCAGGATCGACAATATTAAGTCCACTTTTGATGTCAGCGCTAGTGCCTCTGTAGCCCTTCGAGGTAACAAAGCTAAACGCAGTTCTTCCCATATTAATGTCACCCGTGAAAAGGAAGCAATATATATCCCACCAATCATCGTCCGTCACCTGGGGAAGCCAATAAAGGAGATTTTGGAGGAGATCAAAAAGCACGTACCTCTTGACAAAATTACCGCCCACACAGGTCGTTCACACACCCTTAAGGTCAAATGTCATGACGAACAGACGCACAAAACTCTAGTGTCTGGAATCAAAAACAATGATGTTCTTAAAATCCAACACCACCAACTAAAGTCCGAAAAGCTACTGAAATACGTTGTTCGTAATGTTGACAAAACCTACGACCTCGAAGAATTCTGTGAAGACCTCAGAAGTGCCAAATACTTCCCGGACAAAGCAATTAGGCTTAAAAAAGCAAACGGTGCTGTCGAGATGCCAATGGTTCTAGTCCTCCTCCAAAACACTGAACATAATAAGTCCTTCCTAAATCGGAAACGTATCGGTCCACTTGCTGTAGTAGTTGAATTATTTAGGGGTAACAAAAGGCCATTGCAATGTTAAAATTTGTTTACGTTTTGAGCACGTGTCTCAGGGTTGCACCGAGTCACCACGTTGTAACAAGTGCGCAGGCGATCATCAGTCAAGGGACTGTACCAATATAAAAGTTACAGACCCACCTAAATGTATTCGCTATGAAGGTCAACACACATCTAGCCCAAAGTACCCCCAGGCTAGGAAATGCCCAAAGTACCCCAGGCTAGGAAATTCAAAAGCACCAAAACAGTGGATGGTAGAACATTTACTTCTGTCGCCTCCAGTTCTGCTAGCAATGGAATTATAGACCCCAATGAATTGACCAAAGTATACAGATATGTGGGGAACTTAATGAATCTTCTCAAGGAAAAGAGCAAAGATTTGCCTCAGTTTGTTTCAGCCGAAACAGAAATTATTTACTAAACGGTCCCATTCCAGTCATTATGGCGGGTGACTTGAATGCCAAACACCCACATTGGAATTCTAAAAGTATGATCCATAATGGTTACATTCTCCATGGCTACTTGATAAGCCAGTCTGATACCGTAGTCATCAGTCCTCTTGACGACACCTACTATTGCGATCACTCGCCCGTTAGTGATGTACTTGACGTTGCTGTCCTCAAGGGGTTTTACAAACCATATAATATCTTTACTGTGAACGACTTATCCTCCGATCATCGCCCAGTCGCTCTTAACTTTGAGGGCTTAAACCTTGAATTAAGGGTCAGTCTCAGATGGAAGCAGGATTGGAAGCATTTTAGAGACTTGCTTAAAGAGTATAACATCGCATATACTGATCCTGCCAACAATATTGACATTGATAGTAATATTAGTGAAATCACTTAATCGATTATATCAGCCAGTGATGCTAGTGCTACTGACATTGATCGAAAGAGACCCGACCATCTCGATCTCCCCCCATCCATCAGGCAACTCATACGTGATAAGAACTCGTTCAGAAGATTGTGGCAACGTACTAGGTGTCTGCAGTTCAAGACTGAGTACAACAGGTTACACGCAAGGTCAGCGAACAGATCAAGGAACTACGAATCCAAAGATGGTGCAGCAAAATCAAGAGTCTGTCAGTCCAGGACAACTCCCTCGATTTACCTTTTCTGCTTACGGATGATGGGAACTTTGTTAGCAGTCCCCAGGAAAAGGCCCAACTTTTGAATTGACTCGCAAACTCACTTAAGAGTCAATTCACCATCCCTCTTGAAGATAGACTGGCTGGTATCGAGAACACACGTCAAGTTAAAGAAAGCTCCATTAAGTTTCATCTCATCCATCATGTAAAAAAGTCTACCCATGTCATTGACAATGCCGAGGTATCGAACATCATTAAGCAAGTTAAGAGAAACAAGGCTCTTGGACTAGACACCATCACTTACAGTGCTCTTAAGAATTTGCACCCAAAGGTAATCTGCGCTATCACAAAGATTTTAAACAACTGCTGGAACCACGGCTACTTCCCAGATTCCTGGAAATACTCAGTCATCCTCTCTATACCAAAGCCTGGCCTCAATCCCGCTCTTCCTGTCAGCTGCAGGCCCATTAGCTTATTGCCTACACTTTCTAAGGTCTTCGAACGCACAATTCTGAAGAGGTTCAATGATTTTTGTGAATCAAATAATTTAATTCGCAAGGAGCAGTTTGGCTTTCGTTCGAATCACTCCTGCCAGCTCCAGGTATGGAGACTGGTTGAAGATTTTAACAGTTCTCTCAATTACTCGATGTACAGTGGAATTGTTTTTCTCGATGTCCATAAAGCCTTTGACCAGGTTTGGCACCACGGCCTCATCTTTAAAATGATAAATTGTGGTTTCCCTGATGAACTGATTGGCTTGGTTCGCTCCTTTTTGTCGCAAAGATCTTATTGTGTCAGAGTTGGAAACACCTTGTCTAATCCCTGTGATGTCAACGCGGGTGTTCCCAGAGTTCAGTCCTGGGACCGGCGCTGTTCAATTTCTTCATTCACGACCTGCCCGAATTCGAAAAATGCAAACTGTACCTATTTGCTGATGACGCGGCCATCACAACAAGTGCAAGGAATCCCGCACACGTCATTAGTCGCTTACAAAAGGCTTTGCTACAGTGCGAAAAATGGTTCAACAAATGGAGGTTAAAGCTCAATGTTGACAAATGTAAAGCTATGTATATTACACGTAAACGCAAGAATCCTCCAGGGACCCTGGCCTTATATGACAAAATACTGGACTGCGTAAAGAACTACAAGTACCTTGGTGTACAAAATGACTCTAAGCTAAACTGGAATGACCATGTCCAATATGCCTTCAACAAGGCTAAAAAGGCAAAGTTCATTCTCATTATGCTCTTGGGGAGAAACAGTGCCCTTGTATTGGACAGTAAACTCTTGCTGTACAAGGTAGTAATCCGCACCATCTTGCTCCATGGAATGCCTGCCTGGGCGTGTGTCTGCAAATCAAGGTGGAGGGAAATACAGACCTTCCAAAATGTAACCCCCAGGACCATTGTTCAGCTCGACAGGAGAGTTGCCAACAACTCGTTCATTTATGAAGACCTCAATATGGACCACATTGGTAGCTATGTCCAAATGCTCCTTAAGAAATTGCTTCTTAAAATTGAGACCCACGACAATCCCTTGGTAGCCAGTATACTGGACCATCCTCTAGCCCTTAGGGGTCCCATAAAGATACGAAGACCCCTTCACATACTGGAAGTTAATTTCGATGACATAAATAAGATTGTCTTCCCTGACTTCTAGATATCTTAGCTGCAGATGCTCAGGGTTATCTCTACGTCAATCAACAATCTTATTCCTCGTTCTACAAGCTAGGACTCTATTCTCAGGATAACTCTCGAGGGACATCAGGCTTCTCGTCTAACTTAGTATAATTCCCTTGGTTACGTTATGGGCGAGTGTGCTATGGAAGCTCTGCTCCCGGACCGCTCGTGTCTTTTCACTACACTGTTCGATTGTCGAAGGTCAAGATACATACTACTGTGATCACCCACCTGTTAGTGATGTGCTTAACATAGCTGTCCTCAAGGGTTTTTTTAAACCATACAACATATACACAGTGAATGCTTTATCATCTGACCACCTCCCTGTTGCTTTAAATTTCGAGGAAATAAATATCGATCTGAGGGTAAATCTTCACTACAAGCAGGACCAGAAATTTTTTTGGGAACTTTTAAAAGATAGTAGCATTCCATATCAGGATCCAGACAGCAGCAATGACATCGACGAATGTGTCAAAAATATCACCAGGCTCCCGCATTTCAAGACGAAATACAACAGGCTATCGCGGAAGGTCAGCGAGCAGATCCAGGACTTACGGAATCAAAGGTGGAATGACAAGATCAAGAGTCTGTCTGTCCAAGATAATTCTCTTTGGAATACTGTCAGGGCCCTTAAAAGCAACAGGGCCATTTTACTTCCTCCTATACTTACAGAAAGCGGCGATTTTGTTAGCAGTGACTAGGACTAGGCTCAAATCATCGCTGACTCATTGAGAACTCAATTCAATACGCCCAAGGAGGACTGTCTGGTTAATATTACTGGTGAAGTCAAGTAAGTATGTGACAAGTTTGGCTTGTCTCAACGCGCTCTTTCTCATCCTAATAACATTGGCACCTCTGAGATTTTGAACACCATTAAGCACCTGAAAAACAAAAAAGCAGCCAGCATCGACACCATCACCAACAGTGCTCTGAAGAATTTTAATTTTAATATTGTTTGCATTGTCACCAGGATCATGAATGACTGCTGGCTAAACGGTCACTTCCCTAACGCCTCGAAGGGCTCAATCATCCTCACTATTCCCAAGCTGGGACTTGATCCTGCTCTTCCCATCAGCTTCAGGCCCATTAGCTTACTGCCAGTGCTCTCCAAGGTCTTTGATTGAACTATTCTCAAGAGGTTAAACGACTTCTGCGAGGCAAACAACCTTATTCGTGAAGAGCAGTTCGGCCTTCGCACAGCTCACTCTTGTCAGCTCCAGGTATGGAGGATTGTTGCTGATTTCAACGGTCCTCTCAATCTTTCTATGTTTGGTGGTATCATCTTTCTTGAAGTTCAAAAGGCCTGTGATCAAGTCTGGCATGATGGACTCATTTATAAAATGATTATTGTGGCTTCCCTGATGACCTGATTGCCTTGGTTCGCTCCTTTCTGACAAACAGGACCTTCCATGTTAAGGTTAGTGACTCCTTGTCTGACCCTTCTGATGTTCATGCTGGTGTTCCCCAAGGGTCTGTCTTGGGGCTTGCCTTGTTCAATTTCTTTATCCACGACTTTCCTAAGTTTACAAAGTGCAATCTTTACTTGTTTGCTGATGACGGGTCCATCATGACCTGGGCACGTAATCCAGTCCATGCCTTCAGCCGTCTGCAAAAAGCTTTACACCAGTGTGAGAGCTGGTTCTCTAAGTGGCCTTTACAGCTGAATGTTAACAAGTGTAAAGCCATGTTCATCACATGCAAACGCAAAAACCCTATAAGGCCCCTCATCCTACATGGTAGGAAGCTTGAGTGGGTTAAAAATTGTAAGTACCTCGGAGTTGTGATTGATTCCAAGCTCAAATGGAACGACCATGTCCAATATTCGCTTAACAAGGCTAAGAAAGCGAAGTTTAGTCTCATCACGCTACTGGGGCGAAACAGCGCTCTCAGAGTGGACAGCAAACTCTTGTTATACAAGGTAGTGATTCGTGGCATTTTATTTCACGGTATGCTTGCTTGGGCTTCCATTTACAAAACGATATGGAAAGATTCTCAGACCTTCCAAAACCTTGCCCTCCGGTACATTGCTCAACTTGACAGAAGAGTTGCCAACAATCTCTCTATCTATGAAGATATGGGGATGACCCACATGTTCCTATGTTCAAACACTTCTCAGCAACACTCTGCCCTAGATGGAACATCATGAAAATACCTTGGTTGCTGGTATCCTGGACCACTCAGTCACTATCAGGGGTTCCCTCAGGTTTCAAAGACCCCGTCATATCTTGGATGTCAATTTCGAGAACTTTAACAAGGCCGAGTTCCCCAACTACTGGATCTGCTAGATCCTAGTTTTTCGGACTCGCTATTCGTCAATCCACAATCCGATTCTCGTTCCTACCAGAAGGGACTCTTTTCTGGATGACTTAAAGAGATTCATCAGGCTTTTTTCCTACTTCAGTGTATTTCATTTGGTTTACTTTTTGGGCGAGCGTGTAAAGTGAGCTAAAGGCTCCTGGACCACTCGTACTACTTTTCACTACACTGATCGATTGTCGATTGTCGAAAGGTCCGGGAGGGTATCGAGAGCCGTCTGTCATCGTAGTCGTCAGGAGTCATCGTCACTTAAGGCCGCCCTAAGGTACTCTTCTCGGTGCGCCCTTCTCAGGATGGCAAACCCGGCACAACACCGTGAAACTGCATCTCTCTGGTTCCTTCACTACTCATCGGTTTCAGGTCAGTTCTGCTTTTTGTATTACTCTAAATGGCGTAATCCAAAGTTTCTGGACTAAAATCAGCAAGCCGCGTTTTGCAAGCAGGGGATGGTAAAACTGTTACCTGCGAAAAAGCTTATCGTGACGCATGTTTGGATCCCAGGTTTGCGGCTTTTGACCTAGTTATAAATGATATGATTGAGTCCCTCCGAGGCGAACTCTTAACAAGACACAATGCCCTAGAAGCTAAGTTTGAATCCCTTAGCAATGAGGTAATCGAGATTAAAAACAAGCTTTGTAATATTGAATCGAATTTTGAAAAAACAAATACGGAAATTCTCAATTCCCGTACTGAAGTAACTGATAGGCTAAATCGACTCGATGCTACCTTTAAACAAGGACTCCATTATATTGCTGGCAAGAGCCCAGAATTTATTTCCATAATTGAATCCTGCAGAGGGCAAGAATCGGAATCTGCTGGTATATGCGCAGCAGGTGTAACTTCCGATAAACTCGATAATTTAGACCCATCAAAAAGTTCTGGGTGTAAGAGAAGCCTTACAGATGATATCAATGACAACGATGAGGGAGGATGGAGAACACATCAAAATAAAAAATCTAAAAAAGTTATGAGGATTGACAATTTTCAGTCTACTATCGATATCAATAATAGTGACATAAGGGAGAGAAAGCCTAAGCCATGGAATCGCACTAATCAAGACAGTTCTGCACGCGTAAGCAGAGCCATTTACATCCCGCCAATAATAATCCGTAGTCACGGGAAACCCATCAAGGAGGTGCTGGAGGAAATCAAGACTCATGTGGAGCTTGACAAAATCACCGCCCACACAGGTAGAACAGACAGAATTAAGATTAAGTGCCATGATGAAGAGACCCACAAAACTGTGGTGTCGGGTACTAAAAGCAGAGATGTACTTAAAATACAGCACCACGAGCTCAAATCGTAAATAATGCTTAAATACGTAGTTATGAATGTTGACGTAACTTATGATGTTGAGGACTTTTGTGCTGACCTCAAAAAAGCTAACTACTCTCCGGAAAAAGCCATCAGGCTGAAAAAAGTAAAGGGTTCAGTGGAAATGCTAATGTCCTGGTACTATTACCAAATTCTGAACACAACAAGACATTCTTAAGCCTAAATCGAGGAATCTCTAGCTGTTACAGTTGAAATATTCCGAGGAAGTAAAAAGCCCCTGCAATGCTTGAACTGCCTACATTTTGGGCAGGTATCTCAGGGTTGTACAGAATCAACCCACTGCGATAAGTGCGCGGGTAACCACCAGTCTAGAGATTGCACTAATATTAAGGGCGAAGATCCCCCCAAGTGCATCAGATGTGAGGGCCAGCGCACATCTAGCTATTGTAGCGTGCCAATTCAATGACATGCACAGTTACACCAAAAAAACCCAAACTCATTAACAAGAATTCTGTATCTAATATTACATACCGCGTTCTTAACTAGGGTGGAGGATTATTTTTAATTATTTTTAAGGAAGATTAAAAAATCAGTTTAATTAGGTTCTTAATTTTTTCTAAGACTTCAACCAACTAAAAATTAAATTCGTGACTGAATCAAGAAGAAGAAAAACTTAACTCCAAGCGAACTTGTTGCTTTATTTCGTTTTATCTTATTCTTTTTATATATAATTTTTTCTTTATGAGTCAGGAAAAAAAAAATAAATTAATACAATTAATACAAAAAAATGAAGTGCACCGTCGAACTACATAAACTGGGCTTCCTTCTCTTCATTAAGGATGAAATCACAAAGAGCCTGGCGATAGACAAAATTGAATCTTGATAGGAGTAGAAGAATAGATTAAATTATAGTTTCAGGAAAAAAAAAAAAAAACAAACAATCGAACAAACGCTTGGAACTAAAAAAAAAAGGTATAATAATTGAAAAAAAAATTAAGAAAAGCAAGAAAAAACTTAGATAACTGATAAAAAAAAAAAAAAAAAACTTAAAATCAAATAAACCACTTGATTAGAAACCAAAAGGCAGCTCCACAAACTCAGGACGATTGAGATGCATTGGATTGAAATTGATCTGAGTACAAAATACGGTTAAGAACCAAGGCTGCTAAATACGGGAGAAAGTGGATTAAAAAAAAATTAAAAAAAAAAGGAGAAAAAAAAGATTAAGAAATAAAATAAACTGAAATAAAATGGATAAATTCAGAAAAAAATTAAAGGATGCTTACCTCGTCGAGTACAAATAAGACTAACAATAACTGGGACACGGAAACATTACTACACAAAAAAGAACGTAAGGGGGGTGGGGGGAAAAACAACGCCAAAGGACACACAGGTAGGATGTTTCAGCACCGACGAGGAAGGAATCCTGGCAAATCCTATAAGCAAGGATTAAAGAAAAAGCTAGGATAAAAAAAATACAATGAAAGGTTTCTTAATTACAACAAAATCAAAAGAAAAAAACAAGAAAAAGGCACCATCAAAAAATGAAAAATCAGAATTTAAAAGAATGCTAGGTCTAGAAGAAGTCCAGAAGATACCAAAAGCATCACACAACAAAAGTTATTTTTGATTTAAAAAAAAAATTTAAATAAATAAGTCCAAAGGCTAGTTCAAAACATTTCAAAACGCTTTAGGCAAAAGAAAAAAAGAATGTTTAACTCACGCAGTTCTTTGCAGTGAAACCGGAGAGAAAGAAAAAAAAAAAAATATGTCGGATGAACTCACAGACGATTGTTCCATTGGGTAGCTAAAAAACATGGTGTTCCAAAAAATTTTTGAATTCGATAAAAACGAAAAGGTAAAAGGAATTTTACTTTTACACGTCAACTTCACTGGAAAAGGAACAGGTTGATCTGGTAGGTCGACATCAAAGCAAACATCTTGCTGTATCTTTGAGGGATATTCTTGACGTTGATGAACATAATGGCGATTAGCGATCGAAAATCATCAACAAAATAAAATGGACGGCGCTTAGCTTTGGATCCATAATGAGTTAGTGAGACATCAAATTGGAACGTGAATCAATCCAGACATCGTGAAGATCGCAACAAACTTTAATTAAAACTTGAAGAATAAAGTCTTGATTCAACTACGAAACAAGCATCATGTAACTAGACTATGTCCGGTACATGTTTCGGATTCAAAGACTATTAAAGCCAAAGAAGGATAAAATCAAATGAAGCGGACGAGATTGTCTACTGTTGTTGCCTCCATCGGACCCAACTAACAACTCCTCGAAAGCTCGGGTACCGTTCTGCAAGGAATTTTTCAAAAAAATTTTCTAAAAAATTAACAAATTTTTTCTTTTTCTTCTAAGCGCACGCGTATGAAACGCTCGAGAAATGCACGTCCCCACGAGCAAAGAGAAATCGTAGGAAAATTATTGTTGAACAATAGATTAAACTATACGATTATTTGTAATTGTTAGGATCGAGGTAATCTTATCAGACAAACGGTATTACCAAAAAAATTCGTTTGCTTAATGTTCCATCCACTATTTGAACAATAAAAAAAAATAAAAATAAAACCAAAAAAAAAATATTTTTCGGAATTATTTCCGAATAAGCCTATCCTAATGGTTTTACGCCTAATCCAAATTTAACCTTACAACCTTTTATCTAGGTCATCAAAAAAGGAACATTATCGGTATTTGGCGTGCTCAGAGGTACTCCTTTCTCGAATGGAAATAAAATTCTATACCATCAAGCTTCGGAAAAGGAAGCGGAAAAAAAAAAACATATACAAGACCCTAAGAATTTTTTTTTCCTTTAAATTCACACTTTTTAACTTGAGTGTTAACAATTTAGGTAACTGCCCTGAAGCAAATATTCCATTTTAAAATTGTGTCTGGCCAGACTTTAATATTTAGCGTTTTTCCCTTTTATTTTTTAAGCTCTCTGCTATGGGAAGTTCGGGTAGTACCTACACTTTACCAAACGCTTCAGAAAGCGTCGAGTGAACCCTTTAATTTGCGTTATGCAGGAGGGGGACACAGTAACCTCCCAAAAAGATTCGAAGCTATACTGGAATCTTCCATTCATTATGAGAAAGAAAAAGGAGGTACAAAAAGCACAATCCGTCGATCTATTCGTCAAATACAAAATCACACCTCTAGCAAGAGCCTGAGCCGGAACTGAAAGACCATAGTCACACAAATAGACACACTCGAGGGCTGATCTACAATATTGGATAACAAAACTTTCGTGATCGGCCTAAAAAGTCAAAAATAAATAAAAAAAAACGGTCTTCGTTTTTTCTCTTATTTAATTCACGAAAAGGTACGTTACACTATAAAAATGCCCAAAGTACCCCCAGGCCAGGAAATCCAAAAGCACCAAGGCAGTGCATGGCAAAACTTTTGCTTCAGTCGCCTCCAGTTCTGTTAGTAAGGGATTCATAGATCCTAATGAATTGACCAGAGGTTACAGATATGTGGGGAATCTGATGAACCGTCTCAAGGACTTGCCGCAGCTTGTCTCAGCCAAAACAGATATTAACCATGGATAGACGCCCCTATAAAGTAATTAAGCAAGGAAAGCTTCGTTGCACTATTTCGAACGCGAGGGGGCTCTCTCGCAATCACATTGAGTTTTATAACTTTCTTACAAGTTGGAATATTGACATCGCCTTTGTGTGTGAGACTCATCTCAAGCTGCGTCGGACCTTTGACCTGCCTGGTTATTCTGTCTACTGCAAGGATATACATATTATAAATATAGCCAGCCCTGCGTCTGGTGGGGCAGCACTCATAGTAAAACAAGGTATCGACCATCGTGAGACTGCCACAACCAACTTCGTGGGAATGGAAGCCGCGTCAGTCATTATAAATGACGTGGACGTAGGGGAAGTTAAATTTATCGCCTTGTATAACTCGCCCAGGCACAAGCTCGACCCCTGTGAGCTCGATGATTTACTAAACGGTCCCATTCCAGTCATTCTGGCAGGTGATTTGAATGCCAAACACCCACATTGGAATTCTAAATGTATGAATCATAACGGTTCCATTCTCCATGGCTACTTGGTAAACCAAACTGATACCTTAGTCATCAGTCTTCTTGACGACACATTATTGCGATCACTCGCCCGTTAGTGATGTACTTGACATCATAGTTGGGCACTTCTTTAAAAAAATCGATCTGTCGATGATAGCTTAAACCGATTTTTATAACATCGATTTTTTACGAAACTTTCAGTTTGAAAAATTGCTTCTAATTTGATCTTTTACATGGTAATTAAGATTAAAGTATGGAATATAAAAATGAATTATTGTAGTTTTTGATATGAAAAAAATTTTGGTGAAATAATTAATCCATTCAAAACAAAATAATTTTTGCTACCTTTATTAATTGCATAGGTTAATTACAAATCATTGCCACATACTATCTGGAATGCATGAAAAAAATACAGCCATAGACATATTTTCTGGTTTAATTCTATTTCTCTTCTCAGTAATAATTTGGCCATTTTTGGAGCTACAATTGGTGACTCCCTTTCCCAATCATGTGCGGTTAAAGCTGGTGTCCCACAGGGGTCAGTTCTGAGACCAGCCTTGTGCAATTTTTTTAAACAGGACTTTACCGAACCAGACAAGTGTAAACTGTATTTCTATGCTGATGATGCGGCCATCTTAAGCTTTGCCCGTAATCCTGCCCATGTCATCTCTCGCTTGCAAAAAGCGCTGCATCTCTACGAAAAATGGTTCAACAGATGGAGGCTGAAGTTAAATGTTGGCAAGTGCAAGGCTATGTTCTTCACTAACAAAAGCAGAAACCTCCCAAATTTCCTTACCCTGTACGGAAATAAGCTCGAGTGGGTGAAAGAGTATAAATATCTTTGTGTGGTGATAAGGAAGTAACATGATCGCATTGCTTCGTCGTAACCAGGAATCGAAGTGAGAAATAAAAAAAGGTGAGTGTCAGGTTGGCCCAAAGGGGAAAGGGTTAAAATAATATTTTTCTTGATCTGTCTGTCTGACATGAGCCTACGATATGCGCGGACGAACAATGTATGTCATGTCCTACAATGCAGAGTAAATTTTCTGCAACAATAGGCCATAAAAAATTATTTTGGCTATGGTCATGCATGAAGAAATACAGGATGGGAAACTCCACTGTATAAAGCGTGATTTTTTTTTTCACTGGCGCTCTCTGGTCATTTGCGTGGGCATTACTCTCTGTCTAGCAGACGACTTTACTTTTCCTTATTGGCCTCAATGGCTCAATGGTTGCGTGATCTCATCTGATCAACACCTCCTAGACAGAAGGCCTGATAACGGAAACGTCATACATTGTTACATCATCATTAGTCGACCATTGTTGATCGTATTTCTACCAATCGTAAGCCCTAAATTTGGTCGACTTATGATGATGTAACAATGTATGACTTTTCAGTTGTGAGGCTTTCTTTCTAGGAGGTGTTGCCCCAGCGCGGAAAAGTCACCTGACCATCTTAGTCCGGTTAGCAATCCAACCTTCTTTATTTCCAACAAACGAAAAAATACTGATTGTTAAAATCGAAGATGGAAACAAATAAGATTACATTATTACTCGGACTAGCATGGTCAGGTGATTTTTCCGCGCTGGGGTCCATTATATCGTTGGCCCCGTGTAGCAGTGTATGACATTTCCGTTATCAGGCGTTCTGTCTAGGTGGTGTTGCTCTGATGCCCGTAGATGTGGCTTCGATCCCGGCCGAGGGCGACGAGGATTTTTTCAGGGGGAAAATACTATTATATTAAAGAAAGAGCGAAAAATGTATATACTCACTCATTCATTCATTCATTACGAAATCTCCAGAACTATGAAGCCTACAAACTTGAAATTTGGCAGGTATATTTCTCTCGGCTTCTAGGTGAGGGTGATAGAGTGATAAAATCTAAACAACATTTATCTGTTTCATTTTTTTCTCTGGGGCGTTGTTTTTTAGATAAAAAATGTTGAAATCCTACCTGTAGGACACAGTGCCTTGGAATCTGTGGTGACACTTAAAGACATGTGTATACGAGACACCAGTGGGATCCAATGAAGAGCTGGTAGCCGGAATCGCCATAGCTGCAGACTAGATTCGCAAAGAACCAGGAACTTTTGAACTTTTTACGTCAGTCCATGCGGCGACGTTGTGAAACATGCATTCATGCCAGACGGAATGAATTAGAACACTTATTATTGATGAAAATAGGAAAGAAAATTCCACAGCCTGTGTTCGTACCAGGAACCTTCTGCTCACCGTGCAGACGTGCCTACCAATTGCACCTCTGTGGACATAGAAGCATTAACGCTATCTACATGTCCTTAGGGCTGGTTGGAGCAGTACCCAGTTCATAGGCTGGGAATATCTTTCCTACTGCGTATTATCATTCCTGGTTCGAACCCAGGCTATGGAATTGTCTTTCCTATTTTGATCAATAATTTCAACATCTGAGGTTTGGCATGAAAAAAAAATAAAAAAGAAAAAAAAATCCTCTTAATACCTTTCATTTATTAATCTAGAATACTTATTGTAAAACATTTGCATGTTTCATAAAAAACCAGTCACATTATTGTACTGTACGCAATGTGTATTTTGTTCTGTTTATTACATGATTGACCATGATTTTGACGTGGTACAGAATTACGGGTTGAGTGGCATATTACGTCTACGCGACGTCCAACATTTTTTATTTCAAAAACAATACCCAGAGAAAAAAAATGAAAGATGGAAATGTTGCTTAGATTTGATCCCTCTATCACCTCTCATGTTTGTACACTACCCTGTATACATAAATATGAAAAAACTATATTTTTCTCCGAGCGACGCCGGGTACTTCAGCTAGTATAATATATAATATAAAAATTAATTATCTATAGAAGTAATGAAGAGATTAATTTGTTTGACTTTTTGCCTGTTGTCACGAAAAATGTCAAAATTAGCCAAATATGAATTAGTAGTCCTGAGGAGGCGTCTAATTGGTGAGTTATAGACTTAATTATTGGTGGACACTGATTTCTCAACCAGAGAAGGCATTGTAATCCTCGCAATGTAGTTGGGGATAAGAACAGGGTTGTCAGGTTGGACGGTTTATCGCAAATTGGGCTACTAATTATTCCATGCGACGATTTTTGTGCGATTTTTGTTTGTGCGAATTTTTTGACGATTTCTGGGCGAAATTATTGTCCAATAAACATAACTGGTTTTAGACAATTATTAAAACGAGAACGAGACGAGAAGACGAATGGAAGACCAGAGGCGTGATCAGGTCATATCATTATTCTTTTACTGGATACAGAAGCCAATCCGGTTTCGAAATTTGGTGCTGGCCTCCCATTGGTGTTTTATATGCAAATGAGTATATATAAGCAAAGAAATAAGGTTCTTTTCTCAAACTACTTCCCGGAAAAATTAATTCGCTTGAGGAAAGCCAAAGGATTCATTGATATGCCGATGGTTTTGGTTCTGCTCCCGAACTCCGAACACAACCAGTCATTGAAAAACATAACACGTATTGGGCCGCTTGCAGTAACAGTGGAGGCCTTTCGAGGGAACAAGAAGCCACTACAGTGCTACAACTGCCTGCGCTTCGGACACGCATCCATGGGCTGCACAAAAGATCCTCGTTGTAATAAATGTGCTGAGGGACACCAGTCAAGAGATTGCCCGAGGATCAAAGGACAAAACCCCCCAAAGTGCATCAGATGTGGTGGAGAGCACACTTCAATTTACACGAAATGTCCAAAATACCCCCAGGTTCAAAAGATGCCCAGTTCTAAAGTGACAGTAGGCAAATCCTATGCTGCTGTTGTGTCTACGCCAGAAGATAAAGGCCTCAACATCAACGACCTACCAGGTATGTATAAGCAATTAGGACATATCTTTCATCTGTTTTCTAATCTAGGCAAAAGTTACCCACAGTTGAGTGGGCTCCTTACGACCAACTAATTTTAGTATGGCTGCACAACGCTATACTGTAATCAACAAAGGTGAACTTCGGTGCGTGATATGGAATGCTAGGGGCATTCCCCGAAAGCGTATCGAGTTTCACAATTTTCTGTTAAAACAAGACATCGACGTTGCTTTCTTTTGTGAAACTCATCTCAAACCAAGCCAAGACTTCAAGCTACCTGGCTATTGTGTGTACCGTAAGGATCGAATGGCTTCAAATGCTGCAAGATGTGCTTCTGGGGGCGCTGCGATCATCATTAAGATTATCTTATCACGGTGTTGGAGAGAACGATCCTCATCAGATTCCAAGATCACTGTCTAGCAAATGACCTTTTTCGGGAAGAGCAGTTTGGCTTTCGTGCTTCCCACTCTTGTCCGATGCAGATATGGAGGCTCGATGAAGACCTGAGCACCCCCCTGAACCTATCCAGGTACTGTGGGGTGGTATTTCTCGATGTTAGTAAAGCTTTTGACCAAGTGTGGCATGAGGTCGTTGTCTACAAAATGATCAGAGAAGGGTTCCCTGCCAATTTGATTTTGATGGTGAAATCCTTTCTTGACGGCAGATCCTATCAAGCCAAAGTTGGAGAAGATCTTTCCACACCGCGTGTTGTAAAGGCCGGTGTCTCTCAGGGATCTGTCCTCGGGCCTGTGCTATTTGTAGGGTATCTGGGGATAATATTCATAGATTTATGGTCGAGTAATTTATTATAATTATGTTAGGTAAAAGACTGCACCAGTGAATTATACTATTCACAAAGTTTATGATAATTTAGGTTTATCCCATTTACATAAAAGATACCTCCGCTTAAACAGGCCCGGCCTAGAGGAAAGAATAGGCACTTAGACTGACTTAACAATTTAACATATAATGTTTATTCTATGTTCAACAAATGTATATAAAACAATATTGTATGGAAGATAATGCAAATGATAAAGATAATTTAAGATATGAATTTCAACTTGGTCAAGCTCCAATTAAGATTCAAATAAAATAATACAGTTTGTAATAAAGAAATGACTTGTGGCAATTTGACTAATTATACGTTTCGACGAGTGATCACAATTCCAAATAATAACTTAGTAATTAAATTATGTGGTATACAACAGAATGATTATCAATTAAGGATTCCTTTAGACTAAACTTATATGACAATTATCAGAAGTTCTTGATATAACAATAATGATATATTAGCAATAGCAATATGTAAATTAGGTATGAATGTAATTCTCAATTATTCGATTATACAATTTATATCTCAAGGAAATTCGGGTTATACTGAATTTAGAAATATCTAGTGATAACAATGTCCAATAGGAACTCTAATTATAAATAGTTCTATTTCTCTCAGAATGTAAAATACAAATATGGCTTTAATAGCTCCGAAATAATAATGAATGTAAACTACTGACTGAGCAATCTGCTATATTGTTACTGAATAAAGATCTGAACGTAAGACTTTAATAAATACAACTAAACAACTAACTGGATAAAATACAGAATTTAGATTAAATTAATCAGGGTTCTTTACGTATTATATGACTGTTCTAAGTTACGTTATAATTGTCCTTCCCACTGTTTGATAGAATAATCCTTCCCAAAATATGAATGTAATATATAAAATAGAAAGAATGAAATCATGTGAGGAATTAAAGAATTGGCCATTGAGACATTGAATTGGAAATGGGCTATACCGTGTCTTCTCAATCTGTCCGCTCTTGGATCTTTCTCGTCCTCTCTGCTACCATAGCTTGGCGGGAGGGGGGGGTCGTCCTCTTCCAACGGAGTGGCTCACAGGAAGATCGTCTCTGGCTTCTTGTACTGGATCTGGGTACTCCACGGGGCTCGGTACACATTCTTGCAACATCCCTCGCAAACCATGAAATTATTGAAATTGATGATGCTGGTTCTCAGCTCGATAGAAATTCTTCAAAACCACCTCGATAACGCGAGCTAACTAAATTTCAACTTAACGGTTACATTTTCATAAACTACAACTCAACTGGATTAATACTACAATTTAAAACTTCCCATCTGGAATCCAAGGATTACCAGATGGAGGCCGAATTAATATAAAAATTTATGAATAGTTCGCCACACACTCGGCTACGGGAATCGTTACATTGCTACTGACTAAACTTTTTCACTTCGCATAACTGAACTAATAATTTCGATTTTCGACAACCAATCAAACTTCGGCATCCACGTGATCATTCCCTGTTTCTTTTCTCTCTTCAAGATCCAAAGTTCAATCCTTACCTTCTCTTTCTCGTTGTCTTTCTATCTGTTCATCCGGTTTCCGATTCACTTGTCCTACTCTGGCCATACAATTTCTATCCTTGAATATGATTCTAACGATCAAAACAAGCTGTGTAAACTGACTCCTGCTTTCTCCTTCTGACAAGCCTTAAAACTTGGCTCCTTATTAACAACTCCCTACACCCACGCATAAAAATATTTAAAACAATTAATAACTTTATTTAATCTTTCTCTACATAAAAACTCTTCTAAGCTTTATATAAACTCTTAACTTCTGAATCTAAATAGCCAATCCTGGACGCGAATAATAAAATAGCTAATTTGCATAAATAATCTGAATATTCAAATTCTGGCTAATTAATTCTCAAAACCTTACAAATACCTCCCCCTGCAAGAAAAGCCTCGCTCCGAGGCGGTACCTTTACCTGAAATCCTCTGGGCTGTCTTGCTTCTCCGCAGCATCTTCCATGATGAAGCGAGACAGATCGAGTCGACACCGGCAAGCCTACATCTCAAATGGCAACTAGGGAACTTGAGAGAAATTCATTTAGTATAATGTAATATATACTTGTTACCCAATATCATCTTACACAAAAGAAATAGTTTAGTTAATCAATTTGGTTAGTATGAGTTAATTTTTTAAGTACTAAATAAACAAAGCACAATAATAAAAGATATACGCAAAGGGTACCAAAAATATTATAACTCAACTTTCTACCTAGGATTACTTAAAGGCATAATCATTGTCTGATAGGCTTTTTCAAAGGTTTGTGCACAATACTGGAAGTCTCTTATCACACAGTTCAAAAGTTCTTAATACTCTATATAGTTCTTTCTCAATACACAGTTCACTAAAGTTCAAACACAACATAAAGTTCACTGGAATTCACTGAATACGGGAATTCAATACTATGTTAGAAAGCACAAAGCAAAATATTACTTAAGAAATACTTCAAAGTACTTGATAATTTGTGGCACAAACTTGCTTCCTGAACAGGGAAAGTCATAAAGTTCAAGTTTCTTCTCTTCCGCGTTGGATCTCCGGTTTCTGGATCAGGAACAATCTCAGGTGTCCTTCACTGGCATCGTCTACCGTGAGGGTGTGGTCCTCAAGCGTCAGTTGACGTGCAGTGTCGCTTAACTCAGGAGATTCGTCAGGTTTTCCTAAAAGCCAACTCATTCCAATTGTCTCGGCGAATTTAAAAATTTTTTTTATTAAAGAATAGAAAAAGAATAGAGAATAAATAGAGTAAATGTTGTATTCCCATATATATTTTTGTTCAATGTTTAAATGTGTTCGATACTAAATTTCTATTCAAAGCAATGAATAAATAGATTAATATGTGCATGTAATCTTTTACTCATTCTAATTTTCATATAAATGTATTCGCGCGCAAAATCGGTATTGTGTCGAGGAAGGGGGGGTTCGGAGCTCTTAAACAACTCTTGGACAATAGCTCAAGTACAACAAATAACACATTAATAGCTAAGCACCCGCCATCCCGTCTTGTCATCTGTAGTGAGCAAGGGGGAGACGTTTACTTATTATTAAGCTAGAGAGTAGATAGGCTAACCCATAGTTTAACAAAAGAATCAACTCTAAAACCAAAATATCAGCTTAAAAGATGTATCATTTATCTTAAGTGTGTATCGATTGCTCATATATTGTCTGGAATAAAATGTAAACATCGTATAATCTTGTTCAATTTATCATTCGTGTAAAATTTCTACTTCTGATAAAATTTCTTTTCAATTATTTCTTTATTCGAGGAATTTAGATTCTCCTTTCAGTGCTAATCCGGAAACAATAGTTAAGACAGGTTCCATTCACAAGGAAAAGGGTCGACTGGGTTTGTTTAGCTGTCTCTGATTATCTAGGTCACCAGCTGGTCAAGCTTATCAAATGGAATGTCGGGTATAAATCTTGAAAGAAATAAAATTTATCAAAACTGTTTCTTAAATAATAATAATAAATTAACTCTAGAGGAGTGAGGATTTCTGCATTAAATTCCTATTTAGAACATGAATTATTATCTTAGTCTCATAATCGGAAATTTACTTTAAAACTGAAAGAAAATTTAAGCATGAGTTGTATATGGTCTCCATAGATGGCATTACTTCCTGAGGCTCTTCTTGTTCGAACCTTCCATTACGTTCTCCTGCTCGGACCAGCCGAAAACAAAAGACCGTGTTATTCATACACTGCCACAAGGAATATTACCATCACTAATAAACGTTTCTATTAGGAATGAAGTGTTTGTTTCATGTAAATACTTTTTAATAATGAAAAATATATGCTTGTATAACCATAAGATCGAGCGCCATGAGGCGAGTGGAGAACAAAGACTTTGAAATGAATACATCAGCGACGTGTGCTTTGACCTACGCTATTATGACAATAGCTGAACTAATTTGTACTGGTTGTTCCAAATCGAATCTTCTTATTCTTCTTGGCTACTTCCGAATGGATACTATTTCGATCGTGCTAATGAATCGCCGGAGCACTACGAAGTCTTGCCGTGGGGTGCGGCCTCCACCACGTTTCACCGGTTTTTTTATTATCAACCTCCGGGTAACAGTAACGATGGAATGCGTCCCTTTGGATCGTTCCTTCCACTCACGATATCAGCACATTCTGATGTCCAGGCATCCAGGTAGGCCAAATATTTATTTACCAAGATTTAATTTCTGCTTAACTACTCTGAAAAATATTACTGTTCCAATGCTAAAACGGTTTCTTTGATCTTTCCTTAGGAATGAAGATCGGAGTGACTCAGATCTAAACGAAAAATACAACTCTGTTTCAATTGCATCTATGCATGTTGGGAAATAATAATAAAGTTTATAACTTAACATTAAAATGGGCTAAAACTCCTCAATTTGTCTTACAAAACAAAATTTTTAAACTTCTTAAATATGATGCAGGGATCTTTAGCTCCTTTAAGAGTGACCTCTACAATTTATCTATGTGTATACAAAGTAATAGGGTTCATTAAAGATACAAAATACTATCGCAAAGTTAATAATCTATACCCTTTTTAAGTAGGTGACTTTACTGTTAAATAAAGTATTAAGGATGATCTGTCTGCTAAAATACTTCCAAAATGTTATAGCAATCGGTTTTTCTAGTGTTCTCATAAATCTAAATATAAAGTGTGACACATGCATTAGCATAATTTTTATATGTAAACAGTAAGGTTTAAGAACGAGGGTGGGGTCGCGAGTCCCACCTACGAACTTTAGAACTCACTGAAACAAAAATTCTCTCAGCTGATTCGGGGTTAGCTTCTCTCGCCCTCTGTTACTCTAACGAGGGTTGAAGAGGGGGGCGACGTCTCGCAACCTCTCTACAACGTATCGGGTCTGCTCCATAGCTGCAGTCTATGAGGAACTATTAAACATTCAACACTTCTCAGGGCCTTCAGATTTGCTTAATCCTAACTTCACTATATCAGTTGTATACCAAGGCCTTAAAATTATATCTCCAAGTGTATGAATCACATTTCTTCACTCGGGACAACAATCTGTCTTGTTTCACAGTTTCTGGGTGATTGCTCGATACTGTAATTCTTAATTTCGCTCCAACCATAAGAACTTTTTCGGGAACTACCCCTTCGACACAATACTGTAACTTAATTCTAAATTGTTTGTTAAGCTGTAACGACGCGCACACGCTCGCATGAGCAACATTATTAAATGCCAAAACTAGTCTGAAAGAACATTACTCATCAGCTTCTTCAGGATGACCACAAAAAGGGCATCGATTGTAATTCAACTTCTCAAAAAAATTGTTATACATAATACAATGTCCAAGTCGCTACCTCCCAAAAGTTTGCACCTGTATCCCACTAACCTTAGTAGTAGGTAACAAGCAACTCCAGAAGGCAATGGCTTTCCTGTTTAACTAAACAGTTTAATTTTCTAATGATTAATATCACAAAATGTTGCTATTACTTCTGTACTACCCTATCTGTATCACTAAATATTCCATAGTCATAAACTTCAACTCTCTGGAATCAATACGATTCAAGGTCAATCCAAGGGCCATAATAATGTTAATTATAAGGTAAGTTTCTCATAATGTAAATTTCAAAAAAAAACCACAACGCAACTACTGTTCTGACGCACTCCTGCTCTACTCATTAATTCTGCGCATTATCCTTGGGTAAAACGTAAATGCTCGCAGACTATGGCTCTAATTATTTTACAGATAAGTTCCGAGAAGGGAGGTGTACCAACAGTCTCCGTAGAGGCTGGGGTAGAAAGGGTTTCTATCAGGGCGGCGACTTTATGGCGTTCGCCGGAGCTCGGTACACGGTTGTCTTCATTTAGACGAACTTCTTCCCTTTCTACGGGTGCTGGTTGTCTCCATAACTCGTCAATAACGTTAGTGTCATCTCCGGGTGGGTTTCTTTCTAACCTTTCAGTGGTTCGTTTATCTTGAACGGACGGCAAAACCCAAGGCACTTCGGGAACGCTTCCTCTCGAACGCAACATATACGGATGGGAGGGGGGTGCATTTACTGCTCTCCCGGCCTCATTGCTTCCTCCTGGGACGGGTGGTGGCCTCGCGGGCTCCACGTTCGGCTCGGCTTCTGGCATCGCATGGGGCGGTAGGAACGAATCCTCTTCGGGACAAGTCGACGGCGCCTGGGGTTCGGGTGGCGCGGCTACTGGAGCTCGGACTCGTCTTTCCCTGCGACGTGGCTCTTGGGGCAGGTCTCCTATCTTCGGTTTTATTCGATTTGCATGGACGTCCTTGGTTTTTCCCGTTTTCACATGTTTGATCAAAAAATTAACTGGAGAGTACTGGTCAATGATCTGATATGGTCCCTCATAAGTAGGGTGCAATTTCTTTACCAATCCCGGTTTAATTTGTGGGACTGCTAAATATACGAGGTCGTCAACCTTAAATGAATAAGACTTGTGACGCTTATCGTGATATTCTTTTCTTTTCTTGTCCTGTTCTTCTCGAATTTTGTCCACAAGATCGAACGCATTCTTGATGCGAGCTTCAATTTTGCATCCATAATTTTTTGTCAACGCCATAATATGGTCTTCTCGGTGCGGTGATGATATCACCAGGGAGGATGGGATCTCTCCTGTAAAATAACAGAAAAGGGCTTGCGCCTAAAGAAGAATGTGGACTCGTGTTATACGCAAACATACAGAACGACAGCCATTCTGGATTTTTTTTCAGAACAATATATTGTTTTAACAAGTTATCTATCATTTCCTTTATGATACCTCTCTGTGAATAAGGAATTCGGTATGGGGGCTGAGCTACAGGGGGGGATGACCCAGGGATCCTTTTGTCAGGTGTTAAATGATCTAAATGGAATAATTTCAAAAATTCTTCTTTTGTTACTTTAGTTTCTTTTCCTTCTTCTAAGGAGGAACTTAATTCCACCTTCTCCTCCTCTGCCTCGCTGAGATGCCCAATGGTTTTATTTGCCGGTATTGTAATGGTCTCTCCTGAATAATTTAATATTCGAATTGGGATCGTATCCCTTTGCGATACTTTGACTAGTACCTTTGCTGCTAACAACCCTGACTCTGAAAGATCTTTTGGCTCCAACACTCCTATGCGCTCTTTATACTCCTGACTCGCCAACCTGCCTTCACAAACAGACTCTGAATAAGGGGGGATGGAAATTTTGCTTTTACTACGAACAGGAACGGTATCCATAAATGCTCTGATGTTTGTAATCTCCAAGGCGCCAGCCCTACAGTCTATTCTTGATTGGATGCCCACGAATGGGATGTCCGTATCTATCGCCTGTAACAATCTATCGTGAAAATTGTTGACAAATCCATATTTGGAGAGTGCATCTCTGCCCAATATAGCTTGATATGGTATTTCTTCTCTTCTTTTCCAAATGTAACATTTTAACACATACTTTTTGTTACCAAATTTGAATTTAATTGAATATATTCCAGTAGTGGGGAAGTTATGCCCCGTTACCCCAACCAATTTTATAGCGGGTTCTCTAACCTCGGTAACTTTATACCCCAATTCAACAATTTTCTGTACTATATCCTCACCTAATAGAGTAACTTTTGCTCCACTATCGACCAGGAATTTTACTTTCACCTCTCCCAATGTGCCTTCAATCATTAATTCTCCGGGATCCTCCGAAATATGTGCCATCTGTAACGTTTCTCCTACATCTGTTTCCTTCTCCTCCTTTCCTTGGGGAGGGGGGCTGATCGCACGCTCGTGTGTCTGAGTCGCCTTTGTTAATTTGTTTCCCCTTTTTTGCTCTTTTTGTAACCTTTCCTTGCAATAACGGATCGAATGCCCTTCTTTTGAACAATAATAACAGTTTACTCTGTGAAACGCTTTATTTACGCAATCCTTTCTTTTATGCACTTTTAAATGGCAATTATAGCAGACGATCTCTACACGCTTTCTTCGCATGCCTCGCCCTCGCTCTGCGGTCGAACCTCGGCCTAAATGCGGCGGATTTCTCCGTGCGGGCGGTCGGTAATACTCGCTCGGCCTTCTTTCGCTTACAGTTCGCTCTCGGTAGGTATTCGTGCTGTCTTTTCCACGCAATCGGTTTTCTATACGCCTACTGATTCGTTCCTCTGCTTCTGGGCTCAATGACAATAGTTTCTTTCTCAACTGGATGGAAAACATAACCTTCTAAACCCCATTTCTTAACAATTTCCTCTTCTTCCTCCGCTTGTTCTATTGCTTGTTTCAAATTCTCTGGTTTCTTAAACATAACAACTCTTCTTACTGGTGGCAACAATCCTTCTACAAAATGCTCTAAAATTTTTTCATCTAAGATTTCTTGAGCATATGCACGCTTTATTTCTACTAGCGCTCCCTCTCCTACTATCTTATGCTTTGTTTTATTTCCTAGACTCTGTACCCGGGTCGCATACTGGCGGACTGATTCTTGTACACCTTGTTTACATTCTCTAAATATTCTTTCATTTTCTCCTCTAAACTCCTTTCCAAATCGCTCTTTCAATGCTTTTCTCAATGCTTCATAAGTATCTACTGATTTCATCTCTCCATCTTCCTTACAATAGAAATGTGAGTCCCCTGTTAGCTTAATTTTAGCAAAATTATATCTAGTTTCCGCTCCCCAATTCATTACTTTTCCAATTTCCTCCATTCGCATAAAAAATTCCTCTGGATCCGTAGATCCATCATATGGCTTTATTTCGCCTGCTAGCGCAAATGACTGCAACACAGGGGCTTGATTCATCTTGACTTATTTTGTTAGCTTATCTCTAAAATAATAATTTACCAATCGTGCCTTTCTTTCGTCTCAGGTCTTAGTTTTGCTTCAATAATTACTTCACATATGTAGGCATGTAATTAATGCAACTGTTATGCCTATGTAAATACTCTTATTTGAATATGCCTAATTAAATCGCTACGATATCCTGATATCCTGCTATCCTGTCGACTGCGCCAATTTATGTAGGGTTTCTGGGGATAATATTCATAGATTTATGATCGAGTAATTTATTATAATTATGTTAGGTAAAAGACTGCGCCAGTGAATTATACTATTCACAAAGTTTATGTTAATTTAGGTTTATCCCACTTACATAAAAGATACCTCTGCTTAAACAGGCCCGGCCTAGAGGAAAGAATAGGCACTTAGACTGACTTAACAATTTAACATATAATGTTTATTCAATATTCAACAAATGTATATAAAACAATATTGTATGGAAGATAATGCAAATGATAAAGATAATTTAAGATATGAATTTCAACTTGGTCAAGCTCCAATTAGGATTCAAATAAAATAATACAGTTTGTAATTAAGAAATGACTTGTGGCAATTTGACTAATTATACGTTTCGATGAGTGATCACAATTCCAAATAATAACTTAGTAATTAAATTATGTGGTATACAACAGAATGATTATCAATTAAGGATTCCTTTAGACTAAACTTATATGACAATGATCAGAAGTTCTTGATATAACAATAATGATATATTAGCAATAGCAATATGTAAATTAGGTATGAATGTAATTCTCAATTATTCGATTATACAATTTATATCTCAAGGAAATTCGGGTTATACTGAATTTAGAAATATCTAGTGATAACAATGTCCAACAGGAACTCTAATTATAAATAGTTCTATTTCTCTCGGAATGTAAAATACAAATATGGCTTTAATAGCTCCGAAATAATAATGAATGTAAACTACTGACTGAGCAATCTGCTATATTGTTACTAAATAAAGATCTGAACGTAAGGCTTTAATAAATACAACTAAACAATTAACTGGATAAAAAACAGAATTTAGATTAAATTAATCAGGGTTCTTTACGTATTATATGACTGTTCTAAGTTACGTTATAATTGTCCTTCCCACTGTTTGATAGAATAATCCTTCCCAAAATATGAATGTAATATATAAAATAGAAAGAATGAAATCATGTGAGGAATTAAAGAATTGGCCATTGAGACATTGAATTGGAAATGGGCTATACCGTGTCTTCTCAATTGGTCCACTCTTGGATCTTTCTCGTCCTCTCTGCTACCATAGCTTGGCGGGAGGGGGGTCGTCCTCTTCCAACGGAGTGGCTCACAGGAAAATCATCTCTGGCTTCTTGTACTGGATCTGGGTACTCCACGGGGCTCGGTACACATTCTTGCAACATCCCTCGCAAACCATGAAATTATTGAAATTGATGATGCTGGTTCTCAGATCGATAGAAATTCTTCAAAACTACCTCGATAACGCAAGCTAACTAAATTTCAACTTAACGGTTACATTTTCATAAACTAAAACTTAACTGGATTAATACTACAATTTAAAACTTCCCATCTGGAATCCAAGGATTACCAGATGGAGGCCGAATTAATATAAAAATTTATGAATAGTTCGCCATACACTCGGCTACGGGAATCGTTACATTGCTACTGACTAAACTTTTTCACTTCGCATAACTGAACTAATAATTTCGATTTTTGACAACCAATCAAATTTCGGCATCCACGTGATCATTCCCTGTTTCTTTTCTCTCTTCAAGATCCAAAGTTCAATCCTTACCTTCTCTTTCTCGTTGTCTTTCTATCTGTTCATCCGGTTTCCGATTCACTTGTCCTACTCTGGCCATACAATTTCTATCCTTGAATATGATTCTAACGATCAAAACAAGCTGTGTAAACTGACTCCTGCTTTCTCCTTCTGACAAACCTTAAAACTTGGCTCCTTAATAACAACTCCTTACACCCACGCATAAAAATATTTAAAAAATTAATAACTTTATTTAATCTTTCTCTACATAAAAACTCTTCTAAACTTTATATAAACTCTTAACTTCTGAATCTAAATAGCCAATCCTGGACGCGAATAATAAAATAGCTCATTTGCATAAATAATCTGAATATTCAAATTCTGACTACTTAATTCTCAAAACCTTACATATTTAATTACTTTGTACATGATTTCCCGAAACCCGATAATTGTAATTTGTATTTTTATGTGGATGACACTGCCATTATGACATGGGCACGCCAGCCGGCTCACGTTATCACTCGGCTGCAGTGCGCCTTGAAACATATCCAAGACTGGTTTAACTGCTGGAAGTTGAACCTTAACGTCGGAAAATGCAAGGCTTTGTACCTCAATAGGAAGCTCTAGCATCCCCCAGTTTCTCTTCTTCTGTTCAATAAGAAACTGGACTGGGTGGACAACTACAAATATCCGGGAGTTATCATTGACTCAAAACTCTCATGGAACCAGCATATGTCCTATGCTCTGAATAAAGCGAAGAGGGCTAAGTACAATATTATAGCTCTCATGGGTCGCAACAGCGGCCTCAGCATTGACAACAATCTACTTATGTACAAATCGATTACAGTCATTCCAGAATGTTACCCTGAGGACCATTGCCCAGCTGGACAGAAGGACTGTGAATAACCAATCCATCCACATGGATTTAAACATGGCCCATATCGGAAAGTTTATACAGGATCTCCTTTTGATTATGATGCAGAAGATGCAGAATCATGACAATAGGCTTGTGAAAGGGATTCTGAAAAACTCAATGAATATGGACTGGCATACGAAGTATCGTAAACCGAGGCACGTTCTTGACATCAATTTTGAAGATATTAGCAATGTCTCTTTCCCAGACTACTGGAAGATGTGATAATCTTCTTTCTCCTGGTATTTTTTAATTCGTTTGTTTTTTGTTTCTCGACAATCGTCAATCTTATTTTCTTTTTTGTATAATATGGAAGACCGCTTGGGTTGATTAGGCTTCTTGACTACCTCAGTTTATTTCATTTGGAGTTTATTCTGGTTAGATGAGCTTTGTGAAAGCCCTGCTTTCGTCCCATCCTAACAAGTGTACACTTCACTGTTCGATTGTCGATTGTCTTTCTTTTCTCATATCATCTATTATTATTCTAATCATTCACGAGCAGGTCCCTGGCGTAGAATTAATTTTCTCGCAAACCTGACTAGTTCATTTTTTTCTTAGAGCTAGGTGCATCCTTCTTAGGACAGCTTCTTTGGCAGACACATAGCTGCGAGGTTGCTCCCCCCCCCTGGTTCTATACATTTATATATGATGGCTTCATCCAAATTAACCAAGTTAAAGTCGGTTAAGGAGCATTTGCTAGTGGCGGATGGTAAAACTGTGTCCTGCGAAAAGGCCTACCGGGATGCCTGCTTGGATGCTAGATTTGCTGCATTTGACCTAGTGTTCAACGAAATGTTAGAAGCCCTCCGGGATGAAATAAACGCTAAATATAGTGCACTGGAGGAAAAAGTCGAATCCCTACACAAACGTTTTAAGGAGAAGTTCGAAGGTATCAATAAGGAAATTAGGGACTCTCGTAGAGATGTTATTGACAAGATAAGCGAACTTAAGGAAGCCTTTGGGAAATGCTCCGGTACTCCGAAGGCAAGAAACTCCACGAAAGATAATCCAGTTGATAACAGCAAGGTAAGTAATGTCTTAAAAACTATTTCCTCTTCTAATAGTATGGAGTCTATGGATATAATAGAAAATAGTGACTGTTCGACAAACGGTGGCTGTAAGAGAAGTCACTCTCACGGAACTGATGAAGAAGTGGATGATAGTCCCTGGAATGGTGTCACTAATAAAAAACTCAGAAAAGGCACGAGGATCGATAACCTAAAGACTGTCTCCAGAGTAAACGAAGAAGTCGTCAGCGCATCTAGAATGAGGAATCTGAAGAATGGACAAGGTCGCTTGGCTAATGAAGACCATAGAATCACAAAGAGGTATATACCGCCGATTATCGTGCGGACTCATGGCGTCCTGTTTAAGACGATTTTAACTCACCTTGAGAAGCATGTTCCAGTGGAAAAGATCACCGTTCATACGGGCAGAGCTGAAACCATCAAAGTTAAATGTGAAGACGAAGAAACGCACAACAGGTTAGTCTCTGGAATTAAGTCTGATAATATTCTAGAAATTCAGCATCATCAACTGAAGTCGGAGAAGTTCTTGAAATACGTGATACGTAATGTGGGTATTGCGTATGACCTCGATGACTTCCAAGAGGACCTAAAAAGATTCAACTATTTCATGGAAAAATTAATTCGCTTGAGGAAAGCCAAAGGATCCATTGATATGACGATGGTTTTGGTTCTGCTCCCGAACTCTGAGCACAACCAGTCATTGAAAAACATAACACGTATTGGGCCGCTTGCAGTAACAGTGGAGGCCTTTCGAGGGAACAAGAAACCACTACAGTGCTACAAATGCATGCGCTTCGGACACGTATCCATGGGCAGCACAAAAGATCCTCGTTTTAATAAATGTGCTGAGGAGCACCAGTCAAGAGATTGCCCGAGGATCAAAGGAAAAGACCCCCCAAAGTGCATCAGATGTGGTGGACAGCACACTTCAAGATACACGAAATGTCCAAAATATCCCTAGGTTCAAAGAATGCCTAGTTCGAAAGTGACAGTAGGCAAATCCTATGCTGCTGCTGTGTCTACGCCGGAAGATAAAGGCCTCAACATCAACGACCTACCAGGACATCAGCAATTAGGACGTATCTTTCATCTGTTTTCTTATCTAGGCAAAAGTTACCCACAGTTGAGTGGGCTCCTTACGACCAACTAATTTTAGTATGGCTGCACAACGTTATACTGTAATCAACAAAGGTGAACTTCGGTGCGTGATATGGAACGCTAGGGGCATTCCCCGAAAGCGTATCGAGTTTCACAATTTTCTGTTAAAGCAAGAAATCGACGTTCCTTTCCTGTGTGAAACTCATCTCAAGCCAAGCCAAGACTTCAAGCTACCTGGCTATTGTGTGTACCATAAGGATCGAATGGCTTCAAATGCTGCAAGATGTGCTTCTGGGGGCGCTGCAATCATCATTAAAAAGGGAATTCAACACCAAGAATTAGTCTCCAAGTCTTATGCTTGTATGGAATCGGCCTCCATCATTATCAATGACGTCTCCTGTGGTGAAGTGAAGTTCGTGGTGCTCTACAATTCACCTAAACATTATCTTGACATTAGTGAGCTTGATGAACTCTTCAGTGGTGACACTCCAGTCGTCCTAGCTGGTGACCTAAATGCCAAACACCCAAGCTGGAACTCCAGAACGCAGAATTAACGGTATGATTCTCTATAGGTACATACAAGGTAGAGATGATATCATCGCTGATGGACCTGTGGAGGACACCTTCTACTGCGACCACTCCCCTAGTAGTGACGTTGTGGACATCTTGCTCGTGAACGGCTTCTTCAAACCGTACAATATCTTCACGATTGATGACCTTTCTTCTGACCACAAGCCTGTGGCATTGAACTTTGACAATGTCGAAATAAATTTCCGAGAGGTTCTGATACATCATCAAGACTGGAAGATCTACAAAGATCTTCTTAAGGAATATGGCTGCCATCCCGACGTTGCTTGCTGTACAGAGGACATCAATCAACGTGTTGAAGACATCACCAGTTGTATTAATAGTGCCATAGAAGCTAATAAGTATCCATCAGACAATAAACCTCCTCATCGAATCCAACTCACTCCTGGAATCCAACGCCTAATTTCTGAAAGAAACACGACCCGTAGACTATGGTAATGCTATCGTGAACCTTGGCTCAAAACCAAGTATAACAGGCTAGTGCAAAGAGTGCAAGAGGATATAAAACAGCTTCGCGATGCTAGATGGAATGAAAAACTCAAAAGCTTGTCGGCTCGCGACAATTCCATTTGGAGTATGGTCAGAGCTTTACAGAAGAGGAAGAATGATATGCTTCCACCACTACGTACACCACAAGGTGAATATGTGCAAACTGATCAGGACAAGGCGCAAGTCATTGAAGATTCACTGGAAATGCAGTTTGTTACTCCTACCAACGATAAGCCCGAGAGCCAAATCATGTCTCAGCGTGTGGAAGAAGGTATTGTCAACTTTGATGAAGTCCCGCAGCATTTAACGAAGTACAACATCGAGGCTGGAGAGATCAACAACATCATAAGTAAACTGAAAAAGAAGAAGGCACCAGGAAAAGACAAGGTGAGTAATAACGCCCTTATGAATCTCCCAAAGAACTTTATTGACTTTCTCACCAATATCGTTAGCGACTGCTGGAAATTTTCTTACTTCCCTGTGGCTTGGAAGAAATCTATTGTTTTGAGTATAGCCAAGCAGGGCAAAATCCTGCAATTCCCGAGAGCTTCCGACCTATTAGCTAGCTACCCTCGATGTCCAAGGTGTTGGAGAGAACGATCCTCGTCAGATTCCAAGATCACTGTCTAGCAAATGACCTTTTTCGGGAAGAG
>JAHWFO010117030.1:223190-238435 GCA_023313115.1 Rhysida immarginata
AACCCCCCCCCCCCCCTGAACCTATCCAGGTACTGTGCGGTGGTATTTCTCGATGTCAGTAAAGATTTTGACCAAGTGTGGCATGAGGGCGTTGTCTACAAAATGATCAGAGACGGGTTCCCTGCCGATTCCATTTTGATGGTGAAATCCTTTCTTGACAGCATATCCTATCAAGCCAAAGTTGGAGAAAATCTTTCCACACCCCGTGTTTTAAAGGCCGGTGTCCCTCAGGGTTCTGTCCTCGGCCCTGTGCTATTTAATTACTTTGTACATGATTGTAACCTATATTTTTATGCGGATGACACTGCCATTATGACATGGGCACATCAGCCGGCTCATGTTATCACTCGGCTGCAGTGCGCCTTGAAGCAGTTCGAAGACTGGTTTAACTGCTGGAAGTTGAACCTTAACGTCAGAATGTGCAAAGCTTTGTACCTCAATAAGAAGCTCAAGCATCCCCCAGATTCTCTTGTTCTGTTCAATAAGAAACTGGACTAGGTGGACAACTACAAGTATCTGGGAATTATCATTGACTCAAGACTCTTATGGAACCAGCATATGTCCCATGCTCTGAACAAAGCGAAGAGGGCTAAGTAGAGTATCATAGCTTTCATTGGTAACAAGCTACTTCTGTACAAATCGATTATCCAGGCCATACTCCTATATGGCATGCCTGCTTGGGCGAGTATCTGTAAAACCATATGGAATGAACTACAGTCATTCCAGAATATTACCCTGATGACCATTGCCCAGCTGAACAGAAGGATGGTGAATAACCAATCCATGCACATGGATTTAAACATGGCCCATATCGGAAAGTTTATACAGGATCTCCTTTTGGCTATGATACAGAAGATGAAGACTGACGACAATAAACTTGTGAAAGGGATACTGAAGGACTCATTGAATATGAACTGGCATACGAAGTATCATAAACCGAGGCACGTTCTTGACATCAATTTTGAAGATATTAGCAACGTCTCTTTCCCAGACTACTTGAAGATGTGATAATCTTCTTTCTCCTTATATTTTTTTTATTTCGTTTGGTTTTCTGACAATAATCAATCTTATTTTCTTTTTTGTATAATATGGAAGACCGCTTGGGTTGGTTAGGCTTCTTGACTACCTCAGTGTATTTCATTTGGAGTTTCTTCTGGTTGAATGAGCGTTGTGAAAGCGCTGCTTTCGTCCCATCCTAATAAATGTACACTTTACTGTTCGATTGTCGATTGTCGATTCTTTTCACAAAGTTTAGCTTAATTGCTCTGTTGGGTCGTAACAGTGCCCTCAGTGTTGATAACAAACTAATGTTATACAAAATAATTGTTCGTGTCATCTTGGTATATGGCATGCCCGTCTGGGCTACGATTTGCAAGACAAGATGGAAAGAACTCCAAATATTCCAGAACATTCCCCTAAAAGACTATTGTACAATTAGATAGGAGAATTGCTCGCAATTACTCCATTCATAATGATTTCGATATGACCCATGTCGGGAAATATGTTCAAGAGCTCATGAAAACCGTGCTGCCTATTATGGCAAATCATGATAATGATTTTAGTCTCCGGCATTCTAAAACCTTCTCTACATAGAAAAAGGCATCGTAATCCAAGACATATCCTTGATGTAAATTTTGATGACATTGATAATGTCATCTTCCCAGATTACTGGGTTTCATAAATTCTTTCGTTTTTTCTGTGGCTTAATATGTAATATACTCTTAATTCAGACAATCGTCAATCAAATTTTCCTCCACCAAGAGGAGGCAATTTTCTTTCATACTTTGGATGACCTTTGTGGGTACATCAGGCTTCTTTTCTAGTTCAGTGTATTTCCCTTGGAATATGATTATGAAGGGTGAGATTATGGAAGCTATGCTTCAAGTTCCACACGAATACCGATACACTACCCTGTTCGATTGTCGTTCTTTTCACACTACTGCTCATGGTCACACTATGCTGCTACTGCACGACGATTCTACCACTCGACGGACGACGATGTACCTATTGCAGTCTGGACGAATTTCAGTGCATCGGTGGAATCTCAAAGAGGACTAACAAGGTAGGACTGTTTTAAGTCTTTTAAAATGAGTCGTTCTGAGTAGGTGCGTCCTTCTAAGGACGGCAAAACCCAGCACCACACCTGGCTCATGATGACATCAGGCGCTGCGTCAAAATCTCGTTAATGTACTGTTAAGTATGCTGATGGTAAAGTGTTACCTTGTGAATTGGACTACAAAGATGCGTGTAAGGATCCGAGATTTCTAGCATTTGACAATATTATTAACGGACAACTTCAGGCATTACGTACTGAACTGAACAACAAATATCAGGAGTTAGAATCAAGGGTGGAAGCGCTGTCTAAGGAACTTGGTAGTAAAATTGACAGTTTAAAAAGTTATGTTCACAGTGCTAGTTTAGAGACTGCCAATGGCTTTGCTAACCTTGGTAATATCATCAAGGAGTTTATGGGCTCTCCCATTATTTCTGATTCGCACATGATAGTGGTAAATCCTGATCCAATACATAAAAAAATGTTTCTACTTGCCTGGAAGCAGTCAAGGAAGAAAACTCCTCACTACGAACTAGGGTCAAAAGAAGGCACGAAAATGATTCTGCTGACAGTGATGGAGGTAACTGGCGTATTGCGCAGAATAAAAGAAACAAAAGGGGTGTTAGGATTGACAACATTCAGTCCACTGTCAATATCAAAAATGATGTCTCTGTAGCCCTATGAGGTAACATAGCTAAGCTTGGTTATTCCCAAAGCAATGTCACCCATGGAATAGGAGTTATTTACATTCCTCCGATTATTATTCGTCATCACGGAAAACCAATCAAAGAAATTCTAGAGGAAATCACAAAACATGTGTCCTTAGATAAAATCATCTGCCAGTGGGTCGTAAGGACACCATTAAAATTAGGTGTCTTGATGAGGACATGCACAAAATTCTAGTATCTGGAGTAAAGAGTAACGATGTACTAAAAATCCAGCATCATCAGCTCAAATCAGAAAAGCTGCTGAAATACGTTGTTGATTCCATCACAAATATCACTCTTAAGCACTTAACTCCTAATGTTGTTGCGACTATTACCAGGGCCATGAATGACTGCTGGAGACATGGTTACTTTCCGGTACCCAGTCATTTGACCGACGGACACTTGGCCGAACGGACATTTAACCGACGGACATATGACCGAACGGAAATCTAACCGACGGAGAAATGCCTGCATTTCATCGACATTTGGAAATTCAGCGTAAAGAGATCTTTTCGGCAATATAATTCATTTAATGGAAAAAAAATGTTTTCAGGAGGTTATTTCGTATAACAAATCTTATGAGACAAATCTGTTTAATTCTTTCTACTAAGCAAGCATATTGTATGGACCTATAAAATTATTCCTTTTTTTTATGTCTTTTTAAATAAATGTTAGTTTTCATATCGTTAGGTAAGTTAAAATGGGAACCGGACAAAATGCAACTAAGGGTCTTGTATTATTTAATAATATCAAGTCTTTTCTTGTATGTAATATCAATGAATATTTTACTTCTATAAAATGAGATACTCATTAGCGATGGGTAATATTTGATATCAGTATCGTGTATTAAAAATTTATTCATACACATTAAAAAATTCTGTTCTGCTTTATGAGGGGACATAAAAATTCTAATAGCGGATAGTATCAAATGCGAAAATTCTGACAGTATCGATGACTCTAAAATATGCGATATTAAAATATCGTCCATAGGGATGTGCGATATTCTTCGATATCAATAAATATCGCGATAATTTAGTCCTTAGTCGACTAAAAGAGTCGAATAATTCCAACTCGATATAGTCGTAACTACATCGGATTTTTTATTCGATTATTTCGATTCCTTCCGACGTTTTATGTTTCCATTATTAAACTAATCCGAAAGCTCATCCCTGGAATAAGTCAGGGAATTTTACAAAATAACAGAGAATTTTACAAAGTCAATGAAGAAAAGTCATCCGAAAAAAATGAGAAATTGAAACGAAAAATTTGAAGAATGTCAATGTATGTATAAAATTTTAATACACGATACTGGTATCAAATATTGCCCATCACTAATAAGTATCTCATTTTATAGAAGTAAAATATTCATTTAAAAAGACATACAAGAAAAGACTTGATATTATTAAATAATACAAGACCCTTAGTTGCCTTTTGTCCGGTTCCCATTTTAACCTACCTAACGATATGAAACCTAACATTTATTTAAAAAGACATACAAAAAAGAATAATTTTATAGGTCCATACAATATGCTTGCTTAGTAGAAAGAATTAAACAGATTTTTTATACGAAATAACCTCCGGAAAACATTTTTTTTTCATTAAATGAATTATATTGCCGAAAAGATCTCTTTACGCCGAATTTCCAAATGTCGATGAAATGCAGTTATTTCTCCGTAGGTTAAATTTCCGTTCGGTCGAATGTCCGTTGGCCAAATGACCGGGTACCTTACTTTCCGGTCAAGTGGAAAGAGTCTGTTATCGTTACCATACCGAAGCCTGGTCTAAACCCTGCTCTCCCTGTCAGCTATAGGCCTATAAACTTGTTACCCATGCTATCAAAAGTGTTTGAACGCGTCATTCTTAAGAGATTTGAACGACTACTGTGTGGGTAACAATCTTGTTCGTGAAGAGCAATTCGGCTTTCGACCAGGTCACTCCTGCCTTGACTTAGGCCTTGTCCTGTTCAGTTTGCACATGGTCACCTTGTGGTGTATTTCACCTAAAGCGTCACGAAGCTCTTTTATCTCCTTTTGGACTCTTCGCACTTGCCTCATGTACTTGATTTTGAGCCAAGGTTCCCTATAGCATTGCCATAGTCTATGGGTCCTGTTTCTTTCAGCAATTAGGCACTGGATTCCAGGAGTGAGTAGGATTAGATGAGGAGGTTTATTCTCTGATGGATAGTTACTAGCTTCTATGGCACTGTTAATACATCTGGTGAAGTGTTCAACACGTTGATCAATGTCCTCCATACAGTATGTAACGTCGGAATGGTAGCCATAGTCCTTAAGAATATCTTTGCAGGGGTCCCAGTCTTGATGATGTATGAGTTCCTCTCAGAAAATTTATGTCAACATTGTCAAAGTTCAACACCACTGGTATGTAGTCAGAAGAAAGGTCATCAATTATGAAGATATTGTATGGTTTGAAGAAACCATTCAGGAGCGAGTGGTTGCAGTAGTAAGTTTCCTCCACAGGTCCAGCAGCGATGATGTCATCTTTGTAAATACCTTTAGAGAATCATGCCGTTGTAGTTCTGCGTTCTGGAGTTCCAGCTTGGGTGTTTGGCATTTAGGTCACCAGCCACGACGACTGGAGTGGCACCACTGAAGAGTTCATCAAGCTCGCTGACCTCAAGATAATGTTTAGGTGAATTATAGAGCGCCACGAACTTCGCTTCACCACACGAGACGTCATTGATAATGATGGAGGCCAATTTCATACCTGTATAAGAGTTGGAGACTAATTCTTGGTGTTGAATTCCCTTCCTACTGATGATCGCAGTGCCCCCAGAAGCACATCTTGCGCATTTGAAGCCATACGATCCATTTGGTACACAGTAGCCAGGTAGCTTGAAGTCTTGGCGTGGTTTGAGGTACGTTTCACAAAGGAAAGCAACGTCGATTTATTGCTTTATCAAAAATTTGTGAAACTCGATACGCTTTCGGGGAATCCCCCTAGCGTTCCATATCACACACCAAAGTTCACCTTTGTTGATTAAATGTATAACGTTTTGCAGCTATAGTATAATTAGTTGGTCGTAAGGAGCCCACTCAACTGTGGGCATGTTTTGCCTAGATTAGAAAACAGATGAAAGATACGTCTTAATAGCTTATATATACCTGGTAGGTCGTTGATGTTGAGGCCTTTATCCTCTGGCTTAGACACAGCAGCAGCATAGGATTTGTCTGCTGTCAATTTAGATCTAGGCATCCTTTGAACATGAGGGTATTTTGGACATTTCATGTAACTTTAAGTGTGCTGTCCATCACATCTGACACACTTTGGGGGTCTTGTCCTTTAATCTTGAGGCAATCCCTTGACTGGTGCCCCTCTGCACACTAGTTACAACGAGCATGTTCCGTGCAGTCCATGGATACGTGTCCCAATGGCAGGCAGTTATAACACTGTAGTGGCTTCTTGTTCCCTTGAAAGGCTTAATCAGCACAACCAAAACCATGGGCACAGACTTAATTCCAGAGACTAACCTGTTGTGAGATTCATCGTCTCTACATTTAACTTTGACGGTTTCAGCTCTGCCTGTATAAACAGTGATCTTTTCCACTGGAACATGCATCTCGAGCTGAGAAAGAATCGTGTGAAAAATACAATCAACAATCGACAATCGAACAGTCCAGGTAAAACGAAACGAGTGGTCCAAAAGCAACGCTTTCACAGCCATACTCGTCCAGAAAGTAACCTCGGGATGTGCACTGAACTAGGCAAGAAGCCAGATGAAACCTAGTTAAGTCGTCCAGAGGATAAGATGGAGTCCTTTCCTAACAGGACGATAATGTTGATTGTTGATTGATGAGGGACAAGGGACACGAGGAGCTAGGAGATCCAATAATCGGAAAATATGGCCTTTTGGATGCGTCGAAATTGATGTCCATGATGTGACGCAGCCTGCGATGTCTGAGAGGTCTTCTGAAGGTAAGCGGGTGCACAACAATACCTGCAACTAGAGGATTGGGATGGTCCTTCATCTTAGGAAGCAGCTTTTTCATCAATTCCTGGATGTGATTCCCAATGAGAGGTATCTCAAAATCGTCGGCAATAAAAGTATTTATTGCAACTCTCCTGTCAGTTGAGCAATGGTCCTCAAGGTAACATTTTGGAAAGTTTGGAGATCCTTCCATCTGGACTTACATATTATAGGCCATGCAGGCATACCATAAAGCAAGATGATTCGGATTACCATCCTATACAGCAATAGTTTGCAGTTCAAGCCAAGCAGGCTCTTTCGCCCCAGAAGAGCTGCCAGACTGAACTTTGCCTTCTTTACCTTATTGATGGCATAGGAGACATAGGTCGCCCCAATTTACCTTGGCATCTATTACCACTCCGAGGTATATGTAATGTTCTACCCATTGGAGCTCATTACCAGAAAGGAAGAGAGGACTCGGGGGTTTCCGAAGTTTTTTATTAATGAACATTGCCTTGCATTTGTCAACATTTAGATTCAGTCTCCACTTAGCAAAGCATTTCTCGCATTCATGTAAGGCATTCTGCAATCGAGATATGACATGAGCGGGGACGCGAACAGTGGTCATGATGGACGCGTCGTCAGCGAATAGATACACCTTGCATTTTGTAAATGTTGGAAAGTCATGGATGAAAAAGTTGAAGAGTGCAGGGCCAAGAACAGAACCCCGGGGAACACCAGCTTTGACGTCACACGGATTTGACATAAAGGATCTAATCGACAGAAAGGATCTAATCAAGGCAATAAGATCGTCCGAAAATCCACAAGTAAACATTTTGTGTATCAGGCCGTCGTGCCAAAGCTGATCAAAAGCTTTTCGGACATCCAAAAACACAAGACCACCATATTTATTACTTTTTTTAAAAAGACATACAAAAAAGAATAATTTTATAGGTCCATACAATATGCTTGCGAGGTCATATGTAATATCCACATTACGTATCACGTATTTCAAGAACTTCTCCGACTTCAGTTAATGATGCTGAATTTTTAGAATGTTAACAGACTTAATTCCAGAGACTAACCTGTTGTGCGTTTCTTCGTCCTCACATTTAACTTTGACGGTTTCAGCTCTGCCGGTATGTACGATGAACTTTTCCACTGGCACATGCTTCTCGAGCTCAGTTAAAATCGTCTTAAATGGGACGCCATGAGTCCGCACTATAATCGGCGGTACATACCTGTTCGTGATTCCATGGTCTTCATTAGCCGAGCGACCTTGTCCATTCTTCAGATTCCTCATTCTAGACGCGCTGACGACTTCTTTGTTTACTCTGGAGACGGTCTTTAGGTTATCAATCCTCGTACCTTTTCTGAATTTTTTATTAGTGACACCAATCCAGGGACTGTCATCCACTTCTTCATCAGTTCCGTCAGAGTGACTTCTCTATTAGAAGAGGAAATATTTTTTAAGACATTATTACCTTGCTGTTATCAACTGGATTATCTTCCGTGGAATTTCTTGCCTTCGGAGTCCCGGAGCATTTCCCAAAGGCTTCCTTAAGATCGCTTATCTTGTCAATAACATCTCTACGAGAGTCCTTAATTTCCTTATTGATACCTTCGAACTTCTACTCAAAACTTTTGTGTAGGGATTCGACTTTTTCCTAGATAGTCCATGCCAATCGACAATCGAACAGTGTAGTGAAAAAGAAAGACGCGAGTGGTCCAGGAGCCAAGCTCACTTTGCACGCTCGCCCAAAAAGTAAACCAGAGGAAGTACACTGAACTGGGAGAGAAGCCTGATGAACCTCTTTAGTCCTCCAAAGAATGAGTCCCGAGATTGGACGAGTTAGATTGTGGATTGACGAATAGAGTCCCCGAAAATCAGCAGAATCTAAAAGATCCAATATTTGGGGAAGACGGCCTTGTTAACGTCATCAAAGCAGACATCCAGGACATGGCGGGGTCTTCGAAACCTGAGGGGACCCTTAACAGCGAGTGCGTGGTCCAGGATACCAGAAACCAGGGTGTTTTCATGATTCTCCATCTTGGGTAGCATGTTCTTCATAAGAGTCTGGACATAGGTGCCTATGTGGGTCATCCCCAAATCCTCATAGATAGAGTGGTTGTTGGCAACTCTTCTGTCAAGTTGGGCAATGGACCGGAGAGCAACATTTTGGAAGGTCTGGAGATCCTTCCACCTAGATTTGCAAATAGAAGCCCAAGCAGGCATTCCATGAAGTAAGATAGTACGAATCACAACCTTGTATATCAAGAGTTTGTTATCCACACCAAGAGCGCTGTTTCGCCCCAGAAGTGCAATCAAACTGACCTCGCTTTCTTTGCTTTGTTTAGCGCATATTGGACTTGGTCGTACCAATTTAGTTTGGAGTCGATCATGACACCAAGATATTTGTAGCTTTTTACCCACTCAAGTTTCTTGCCAAATAAGAAGAGAGGCTTTGGAGGGTTTTTGCATTTGCGAGTGATAAACATGAACATGCACTTTTTGACATTCAGCTTTAATCGCCACTTTGTGAACCAGCTCTCGCACTGATGTAAAGCTTTTTGTAGTCGAGTGATGACATGTGCTGGGTTTCGTGCCCAGGTCATGATGGACCCGTCGTCAGCAAATAAGTAAAGATTACACTTTGTAAACTTGGGAAAGTCATGGATAAAGAAGTTGAATAATGCTGGCCCCAAGACAGAGCCTTGGGGTACACCAGCATTAACATCGCAGGGTTCAGACATGCAGTCCCCAACCTTAACACGAAAAGTCCTCTTTGACAGGAAGGAGCGAACCAGAGCAATTAGATCGTCAGGGAACCCGTAGGTAATCATTTTGTAAATGAGCCCATCATGCCAGAATTGATCAAAGGCCTTTTGGACATCGAGGAAAATGAGGCCACCAAACATAGAGAGGTTGACAGGACCGTTTAAATCAGCAACGAGCCTCCATAACTGAAGCTGACAAGAGTGGCCTGGACGGAAGCTTAATTGCTCACTACGAATGAGGTTGTTTGCCTCGCAGTAGTCGTTGAACCTCTTGAGTATAGTGCGCTCAAAGACCTTGGAAAGCATGGGCAACAAGCTAATGGGCCTATAACTTGTGGGAAGAGCAGGATCCAGTCCAGGTTTAGGAATGGTGATGATGACTGAGTCCTTCCAGGCACTAGGGAAATGGCCGCTAAACCAGCAGTCATTCATGATCTTGGTGATGATGCAGATAACACTGGGAGGCAAATTCTTGAGAGCAGTGTTGGTAATGGTGTCGATGCCGGCTGCCTTTTTGCTTTTGAGGCGCTTTATGATGTCCCATATTTCAGAGGTGCCAATGACATCAGGAGAGCCAAGAGCGTGCTGTGTGTGGTCATACCTATCACACTCGTCTTTGACTTCACGAGTAATATTGACCAGATCATCCTCTTTGGGCGTAGAGAATTGGCTCTTCAGTGAATCGGCGATAATTTGTGCTTTGGCTAACGAAATCGCCACCCTTTGTAAGCAAAGGAGGAAGAACAATAGCCCTTTTGCTTTTAAGGGCCCTGACCATACTCCAGAGAGAGTTATCCTGGACGGACAGACTTTTAACTTTGTCGTTCCATCTTTGATTCCTTAAACCCTTGATCTGATCACTTACCTTGCGGGATAGCCTGTTGTACTTCGTCTTGAAGTGGAGAAATCTGGTATGCTGCCAAAGTCTTCTGAAGTGGTTTTTTTCGTGGATGAGTTGCCTGATGGAGGGAGGACGTTCCAGGTGGTCTGGCCGCTTGCAATCCACCGGAGTAGCACTAGCATTTGTAGCCATCTTGATGGAGTGAGTGACCTTTTTGATATTTTCGTTAATGTCACTGCTGGTGACGGGATCCTGATAGGGAATGTTACTGTCGTTCATAAGTTCTCTAAAAAATTTCATGTCCTGCTTATAACGAAGGTTTAGTCTCAGGTCGATATTTATCCCCTCAAAATTTAGTGCAACTGGTAGGTGATCAGATGATAAGGCATTTACTGTAAAAATATTGTAGGGTTTGAAAAACCCCTTGAGAACAGCAATGTCGAGCACGTCACTAGCGGGTGAGTGATCACAGTAGTATGTATCTTCAAGAGGGCCAATAACCGAAGTGTCGATCTGATCTACCATGTACCTATAAAGTACCAAACCACTTTGATTAGTTCATCTGGAGTTCCAGTGTGGGTGTTTCGCATTCAAATCACCCGCTATAACGACTGGAGTGGGCCCAGACAGTAGTTCGTCTAAGTCGTGAGGGTCTAACTTGTGCCTGGGTGGGTTGTATAGGGAAGTAAACTTCACCTGTCCAACATCAGCATCTTTGATGACAATGGAAACTGCTTCCATATTGACAAGGTTAGGTGTGACAATCTTAGTGTGATTAATGCCTTTTTTGACAACAATAGCTACCCCACCAGAAGCTGGATCTGAAGCTTTTTTAGGGGGCCTATCTTTCCGGTAAACATAGTACCCTGGTAGATTGAAAGCCTTACTCTGCTTGAGATGGGTTTCGCACAGGAAGGCAACATCGATGTTCCAGCTTGTGAGGGAATCGTAGAACTCATGACACTTGCGAGGGATGCCCCTCGCATTCCATATAGTGCAACGTAGCTTACCTTGATTTATAACTTTGTAGGGCTGTCTATCCATGATTATTTTCTTGTCTCAGTTTGAGTGGTCTGCGGCAATGCTTTGCCACTATCCTTTAACATATTCATTAGGTTACCCAGATACCTTTGAATTTTAATCAATTCGTCGTGGTCAGCGACTTCCTTACCAATAGAAGCAGAAGCAACCGATGCGAAAGATTTTCCCTCAGTTACTTTGGAAGTTTTATGCCTTTTAACTTGTGGGTATTTGGGACATTTACTATAACTCGATGTGTGCTGGCCTTCACATCGAATACACTTAGGAGGGTCTTTACCTTTAATATTTATGCAGTCCCGTGACTGGTGGTCGCCCGCGCACTTGTTACAACGCGGTGACTCTGTGCAGCCCTGGGACACGTGCCCAAAACGTAGATAATTGTAACATTGTAAGGGCTTCTTGTTGACCCTAAACAATTCAACCGTTACAGCAAGTGGACCCACGCGCTTTAAATTTAGGAAAGATTTATTATGCTCAGTGTTTTGTAAGAGGACTAGGATCATTGGCATCTCAACTGCACCAATTGCTTTTTTAAGTCTAACTGACTTATCGGGGAAGTAGTTAGCGTTTCTAAAATCTGCGCAAAAATCTTCCATGTCATAGGTTATGTGCACATTACGGACAACGTATTTTAATAGCTTCTCAGACTTAAGCTGATGATGCTGGATTTTAAGCACGTCATTCGCTTTGATTCCTGACTTGAGGGTTTTGTGTGTGTCCTCGTCGTGGCATTTTATCTTGATAGTGTCTGAGCGTCTGGTATGTGCAGTAATGTTGTCTAACGTTACGTGATTTTTTATCTCATTTAGCACTTCCTTAATCGGTTTCCAGTGATGTCTAATGATAATAGGAGGAATATAAATAGCTCTTTTTTCACTTACCTTAATCTGGGAATTTTCCGTCGTCGTCCCCCTTCTGGGTTTTTTGTTACGAACAACTGGCCAGGCACTGTCTTCCAATTCCCCATCACTTCCGTCGGAATGGCTTCTTTTGTTGCCACCGTTTGCCGAACAGTCATGTTCATCACTTGTTTCCATGGACTCCATTCCATGCACTTTTTTATCAATGGAGATAGGTTGAAAATTTTCTCTAACCTTATTTTCTTCCTTGGAGTTTCCTGACTTTGGAGTCCCGGAACATTTTTCAAAGGCTATTCTAAGATCATTTATCTTGTTGATAACGTCTACTCGAGAGTTTTGAATTTCCTTGTTGATTCCATTGAATTTCTCGTCAAAACTTGTCCGTAAGGAGTCCACCTTCGCCTCCAGTGCATTGTACTTGGTGTTCATGTCATTCCTGAGAGATTCCAGCATTTCATTAAATACTAGGTCAAATGCAGCAAACCTAGGATCTAAACAAGCATCCCTGTAGGCCCTTTCGCAGGACACACTTTTACCGTCAGGCGCCAGCAAAGACACCGTTGCCGACTTCAGCATTGATACTTTGGACGAAGCCATCGTATTCTTAAAATATAGTTGTGTAGAACCACTGGGGAAGGGGGGGGGAGAATAATCTCGTCGCTAGGTGTGTGCTAAAGAAGCCGTCTTAATAAGGACGCACCTAGTAGCCTTAAGAAAAAAGAACAAGTCAGGTTTGCGAGAAAATTAATTCTACCCCAGAGACCAACTCATGAATGATTAGAATAATAATAGATGATATGAAAAGATGTCCTTAGTTAGGTTTGCGAGGAAATTAATCCCAACGCCAGGGACCCAGAAGGATAATGAGCGTCTTGATGTACTGGTTTACGGGAATATTAATTCCAACGCCAGGGACCAGTACATAAGACGTAACAGAAGGTGAATATCGCCCTGAAAAGGGCGCACCGTGAAATAAGAATAATGAAATGATACCTGAAAAGGAGTAGAGGTAATTCCTTGAAGAGCTAGTCCGTCTGAAGAGCTGATAGTCCATGCGACAACAATCGACAATCGAACAGCGCAGGGAAAACGAAACGAGCGGTCCGAAAGCAATGCTTTCACTGCCATACTCATCCAGGAGGTAACCAAGGGAAGTACACTGAACTAGACAAGAAGCCAGATGAAACCTAGTTAAGTCATCCAGGGGATAAGATGGAGTCCTTTCCTATAAGGACGATGAAGTTGATTGTTGATTGAAGAGGGACATGGAGCTACGAGATCCAGTAATCGGGAAAGATGGCCTTTTGAATGTCGTCGAAATCGATGTCCAGGACGTGACGAGGCCTACGATGCCTGAGGAAACTTCTAAATGTGAGTGGATGCTCCAGAATATCTGCAACCAGAGGATTAGGATGGTCCTTAATCTTCGGCAGCAACTTCTTCAACGACTCCTGGACATAGCTACCAATTGGAGATATATGGAAATCCTCAGCAATAGAAATATTTGTTGCGACTCTCCTGTCAAGTTGGGCGATAGTCCTCAGGGTAACGTTTTGGAAGGTTTGGAGATCCTTCCATCTGGTCTTACATATTGTAGCAGAGGCAGGCATACCATAAAGAAGAATGGTTCGTATAACCATCGTATAAAGCAAGAGTTTGCTATCCATTCCAAGGGCGCTGTTTCGCCCCAGAAGAGCAACTAGACTAAACTTGGCCTTTTTAGCTTTACTTATCGCATATGAGACGTGGTCACTCCAAATTAGCCTGGCATCTACCATCACTCCGAGGTATTTGTAATTCTTAACCCATTCGAGCTCTTTACCAGAAAGGAAGAGAGGACTCGGTGGTTTCCGAAGTTTCTTCGTAATGAACATTGCCCAAGAAAAGAATCTGTGTGCCCCCCTTATGTGTGAAAAGAATCGACAATCGACAATCGAACAGTGAAGAATACATTTGTTAGGAAGGGAGGAAAGCAGCGCTTTCACAAAGCTCAGCTAACCAGAATAAATTCCAAATGAAATACACTGAGGTAGTCATGAAGCCTAACCAACCCATTGTCGATTCTTTTCACACATAAGGGGGACACACAAGGAGGTCTCAGGCTGAGGACGCTCAGGACGATCAAAACGAACTAAGCTCTTCAAGGTATCACTCTACTCTCTTGGCTGCTGTGTGTGCCGAATGAATCGTATGTTTTAAATGCTGCAAGATGTGCTTCTGGGGGCACTCTGATCATCATTAAGAAGGAAATTTAACAACAAGAATTAGTCTCTAAGTGTTATGCATGTATGGAATCGGCCTCCATCATTATCAATGACGTCTCCTTCATTATCAATAACATTATCTTGACGTCAGCGAGCTTGATGTACTCTTCAGTGGTGACACTCCAGTCGTCGTGGCTGGTGACCTAAATGCCAAACACCCAAGCTGGAACTCCAGAACGCAGAACTACAACGGCATAATTCTCTATAGGTACATATAAGGAAAAGATGGCATCATCGCTGCTGGACCAGTGGAGGACACCTACTACTGCGACCAATCCCCTAGTAGTGACGTTTTGGACATCTCGCTTTTGAAGGACTTCTTCAAACCATACAATATCTTCACAATTGATGACCTTTCTTCTGACCACAAGCCTGTGGCGTTGAACTTTGACAATGTTGACATAAATTTCCGAGAGCAAGGTGACTGGCGACCGGGATAACCGGGAAAAGTCAGGGAATTTTCTATAAAGCGGGAAAAACAGGGCTCTACTGTTGTGTTTGCTTTCATCCAACGAGAAGCGAGAGTTAAAAAAAACATGGTGCAACTGTTGTGTTTGCTTCCAGCCAATCAAAAGCGAGATTGCAGTCGCATTTCATTGATTGGTCAGCAATTGCTATCTAAACTCTAGAATATCGGCATGGACTATTAGCTTGATTGCTCTGCTGGGCAGAAATAGTGCTCTAAACATTGATAATAAACTCCTACTCTATAAGGTCATTGTTCGGACTATTTTGACGTATGGTATGCCCGTCTGGGCCACAATATGTAAGACTAG
>JAHWFO010117030.1:253435-367107 GCA_023313115.1 Rhysida immarginata
AAGATCGGAGAATTGTTCGCAATTCCTCCATTTATAATGACTTCAACGTGACTCATATTGGCAAATACGTTCAAGGGCTCATGGAATCCATGCTGCCCAATATAGAAAATCATAGCAACGAGCTAGTCTCGGGCATTTTAAATTATCCTATACATAGAAAGAGATATCGTGATCCAAGGCATTTACTTGATATTAATTTTGAAGACATTGATAATGTCATATTTCCAGAATACTGGACTTCATAGGTCATGTTTTATCTAATACTAGTGGTCTGCTTCTAGTCTAGACAGTCGTCAATCAAATTTTCCTCCACCAAGAGGAGGCAATTTTCTTTTATACTTTGGATGACCTTTGTGGGTACATCAGGCTTCTTTTCTAATTCAGTGTATTTCCCTTGGAATATGATTATGAAGGGTGAGATTATGGAAGCTATGCTTCAAGTTCCTCACGAATACCGATAGACTACACTGTTCGATTGTCGATTGTCGGCTGTTCTTTCATTCAAGTCCAGTTCATTCATCACACATTCATTTATTCTTTGGTGTATTCAGAGAGATGATGCCGATAAAAGGTAAGTTTTTTTTCCTCTCCTTTTTTTCATCTATGTGCTTGATTTTTATTCTGCTGGGTTATTCTAATACTCGATGTTTAGCATTGCTACCAGCTATGGAAAGAGTTATTAAAATATACTCGCTGTTGGAATCATACTTTTTAGCCCAAGAAAAATGTCCAAAGAATATTTTTTGAAACCATTATCTGAAGTTTGGTTATATTTCGTGCATAATCAAGCTTCTACATCTGATGAAGCTATTAGAAAACTAGAAGGGCAAGCTGTTACTGTCTTTGAAGTTATGGATACCATCAAAAACTTAAAGAATATATAGACTTTTAAATTGCAAGATCTGTTTATTCCTATGTCTTAGATGTCTAGAAATGGAGAAAGAAATATCTCATGATCAGGTTGAAAATTTTAATAATACTGCACATTCCATCTACAAAACCGCTTTGGAATATTTGGAGTTTTGGGCGGAGAGTAGTTTTAAAGATTTGGAAGTACACATTTGGATAGGATTAAAAGCAATAACTGAATGGGGAGATGTAGAACGCACTGCAGCATTCATTACTAAGACTACAGCAAGCATTCAGTTTGATGAAAACGCATTATTTGAGGACTATTCTTACGTGAAGCAATATGTAACTACGGATAAATATTCTGAATGGATTGCTAATAAAACGTTGCCAGCAGACAAGTGGGTTGAGATCTTTTTACATTTTGAAAAGATCCACGTTCCTTATTCAAATTTTCTAAAGTGGCGTATTTTTTTTACCTGAAACTAATGCACCCACAGAAAGAGTATTTTCTCATATGAACAATATCTGGTAAAGTGAAAAATCTCAGCTAGATGTGAAAACATTGAAGGCTCTACTAATCACTAAGATTAATTATGGTCAAAGTTGTGTTGAATTTTCCAAATAACTTCTATTGAGAAAAGATCTCTAGAAGGAAATTCATAGTTCTAAGAAGTAGTAAATTATGTATGGATTTTATTTTAATAAATGTTCCGTGAAAAAGTTTTTCGTTGGTCTATTTTACTTGCTTTCTTATTTCCAGTTGAACTTTGATAATCAAAATACGTCACTTTCAGTCATTTCCGACTTCATTTGCCATCACTTCCAGTCATTTCCGACTTCATTTGACGTTACTGCCAGTACAGGACCATATCCAATCACTTCCGGTTCTGGTCACCACAGAGTGTCCCGGTTTTCCCCTTTGAAAATCTGGTCACCTTACTTTGTTGTTAAAAAAATCGCCGGTTGGAATTTTTTGTCTTCGTGTAATCAAAATGATTGTATTCCATTTTTAAAGTGATTGAACTTAATTAATGAGTCCACGCACACATAGTTTCCTTTAAATAAGATAAACATATATTAACATGACAAATGCAATTTCATAATTTCAATCAAAGCATGGATTATTCAAACGGATACATTGAAATGTGACTGTACTTTATTGTCTGTAGATGGAAGAAAATGTATTAACATATGTGTCAGGATATTTGCCTAAGAAAATTGTGCGAACACACAGCGATTGCGAGATCTGCAGACCCCTGCTGATTGATGAGAGCACCGCCTTCAAACAAGATGAACGCTGCTGATTTTGTTAAAGGATTTTGATACTCACAACACCTCTGTGTCCCATGGGAAAAATGGGCAAATTCAGTGAAGAAACGCGAAACGGTTTGTTATAGATACGATTTTATTTTTGCCAAATTTCAGATTTAAATTGGTTCAATATTTTAAACGATTCCAGAACTTTAGCAGATTCGATGGTTGTGATATCGTTTTGAAGTCTTTGCTTTGATTATTTGAATCATGCCAAATATTTTTGGGCGTGAAGTGACCAAATGAGAATTTATCTAACAAGAAACGATTGAAAAACCATGGTAAATTGCTGAAAATTATTCACAAGCAATCAAATTTCTGCATATTATAAATTAAGACTAATTTATAAATCAGTCATAATGAGTTATACAGTAATTATAAAATCATTTTTGAATTTCTACAGGTAAAAACGTTTTAAAGTCACTGCATGTTTAATAAAAGCTTTTTAAGCATATTATAAAAAGAGTTTTAAGTATTTGGTTTTTATATAATATTTTAATGTATATTCCTTCCTTTATGTTTTTTTGTTTGCATGAAACTGTACTGTATACTATGTGTTTTTAGCCAGTTTCTAACTCATTAAATAATTTAATTCCTTTGTGGCATGTTCAATTCGCGTCTGTGGAAATTGACCGCAAGATTCATTGAGAAGAGAAGTTTCGACCAACCTTTGATTCAGTGTTGCCAAGTTGGGGGATTTTCCCCCAAATTTGGGGGATTATTTTTCAATTGGGGGATATTATGTGGGTTTTATTTTCTGGGGGATATTTGGGGGAAATTTTATTTACCATTTATTTAAAATAGAAAATGTGTAGTTACGTCTGAGACATTGGAAACATTCGCTTCACGAAAATCTCAGAAGTAATTAAGCATGATTGGTTACAAGAAGTCACATGATTCGCATTTCGTCACTGATGATATGTTTCTAACCAATCATCTTTGATCTTTTACTTTTGATTGAGGTTCAGTTCGTTCTCCTTATGACTGGACGCAGTAGTAGTAGTTAGTTGTTGTAGTCGTATTACGACTTGTGTGTGTTAAACCTGCCTCCGAAGCAGCTATCCACCGCAAAATACAAGCACAAATATGTAAAATCTTGGGAAACAAATCCACAGTTGAAAGGTAATTTTCTTTCTTTACGTATAACTTTCAGCATTGTCTGAACGTCCATTCATTAAACCTATACTGAACACGTGCTTTCTTTTAAGACTGGATCGCGCTTGTTCCAACTGGGGACATAAACAATGCATATTGCCACCTGGCAGTTGTGGCCAATCACTTCATGACGTCATCATGATCTTTGCAGATATTTTCAATGGCCTTCCATTAAGCGAAGTAAACGCGCCACGAAGTAGCATCAAAAGTGTCTTAAGACCATGTGCTTAGACTATGTGCAAAGAGGAAGATGTTGCCAGAATTTTGAAATGGAACAAAAATTTAATTTCCTGTATGTGATCAATTTGTGTAGTACTTTTTTACGGTTATTAATTTCATTCTGAAAATGAAGGATACTGAAGTTACAGTATCAATAGTTTGGAACAAATGTTCGAGGGGGCAAATATCTTCCACTCAATCTTTAATTATGGTTTTTCATCATAAGAATTTTACCTTCTATAGCCCAAAAGAATTTGTAACTTTTGGATATCTTAATTTCTTTGGCATTTCTAAAGAGATTATTTTTGTAAGAGAATAAATGTTCATTAATAAAGACGATATTTTTCTCTGCAAATTTCGAAAATATCAGTGTACAGGAAGCTTGACATAGTTTTCTTATTAAACAATGTTGTCAAGTCGAAACAGAAAGTATCCCCAGATTAGATAAAAATCCCCTAGAAACTCCCTATTTATAAAAAAAATCCCCCTGTATTTTCTGCCTAAAATTAATAATGTTTTAATTAATGGAATCAAAAATGGCAATTCAAATTTTTAATGTATAATCAGTCAAACAATGACGTAAACTATGTTAAAGGCCTGATCATTTATTGACATAATTGAAATAGGTTTCAAGGGAGTAATTTTTTAACATTACACAACAATTTAACAACAATATTTTAACTGGAAGTAAATGACTCTAAGGTTATAATGTCATTATTTCCGTCATATCTGAAATATGATTATACATGTTTTGATTAAATGACTTCATCATACGTTCACTTGGATTGAATGAAGTGCAATTTAAATGTTTCTTGCGTAAAAAATAAAGCACCATCATTAATGCTTGTGTCATTTCAATTGAGATTCTATTTCTTAGTTTAGTTTTTAAGACTGACAGTTGAAAATGCTCTTTCCATCGCAGCATTTAACAAGGGCAAAGATAACAGTCCAAGAGCTAATGCACCAACATGGCTAAATCTTGGGTTTCCGGCTGAATATTTTTCATTAATAATGTAATTTCAGCCCAAAATGGCCCAGAGCCGGATATAGTTTCCCAATTTATGTCGGAAATATTTAATCTCAATGTGGTCAGAACTATTCCTAAAGTGATGTAAAATTGACACGAAGTCTTTGATTGCAGGTTTTGATTGCATGGTTGCTATAAATGGATTCAAGAGTTTAGCCTTCTCTAGGACAAAAAGATTTGATGGTGGTCTTGGTTGCAGTTTCTGACAAAAAACTACAAGGAAATGCTTGCATCTCTCTCGTACATCATCAGCTTAGTAGTAAGACACCACTGCTGGCGGAAAGGGGGAAGGTGCGTGCAACCCTTTTCTAGGTGTTCAAAGAGTTAAAAGGTGCTAAAGGGTTAAATTTCCATCGATTTTTGATTTTTTTTTACGTCTTTAATAGGTATGGATTGATTTTATTGAATATTACTGAATATTGATTTATTTTATTGAATATTTATGAGTTTTGATTGATTTTATTGAATATTAATGAGTATTGATTGATTTTATTGACAGGTGTTACATACCAAGTACCCAAACGGTTGGTTGGAATTTCATTCCGAGTGGCCAAAGGGGTTGGTTGGTATCCAAAGGGGTTGACAGGTTTTTGATGGATTGTGGGTGTGATTAATGATGGATGGGTTTTTGTTGCATTCGGCCCAGGTAATCAAAAAAGGGTTATCCATCGAAATTTGGGTGGGGGGGGGGGTGAAAAAATCTGACCCGTCACATTCCTTTTTTACCTAATTACAAATTTTCTATTGTGTTTAGAATCACCGGACTTATTTTATTTTTTTCATTAAATACTCTTCCTAATAACATTATTTATTCAAGGTGCTGACCAGTACTTACCAAAGGGTTTTTATTGTCAGTGACCAATGGGTTACACGTGTTAACTTCCAGGTGTTTTCTTCCAGTTAGCCAAGATGTTACTCAGCATATTTGTTACCCCTACCCTTTTATCCCGTTAATTAAATTATCCACAATTTCTTAAATTAATTTTTTCAAAATAATTTTTAGCTATTTCCAAATTTTTTAAGACAAGTTTTTGTCAACTCCAAAATTATTCAAAAATTTTTATTCAAAAGTCCAGTTATTTTCAAAATTAAGTTAATTTTAAGCTAATTTTTTTTTCATTTAAAATTATCATCATTTCCAGTTTTTTTTCAAAATAATTTATCATCATTTCCAAATTAATTTAAAAAAATTTTTCATTCTCTTTTTCCAAATTTAGTTAAAAAATAATTCAAATGTCATTAGGTGTTAAAAAGTACGCATTGACACACAGTACAAGTTTTATTTTATTTTTTATTTTATTTTAGTAAAAATAGACTCCATCGATTACACATTCAGGAAAATATTCTAGTTCCAAACGTCAGTCTGCTACACTCACAGCTGAGCGAGTACAATAATTTTCACTTTATTTATTAAATTTTGGGTTATGCGATCCCTCTTCAGGTATTGGGTCAATCAATGTTTCTGCATCCTGAATAGTAACTTGAAATAGCCGACTTAACATATATTTCACATTGATCTGTTCCATAACCATAAATTGTTTCAAATTCCTTTTTCCATTGTTCAATCAACGATGCCAATAGCGAATAGGGTACGTATCCGGCAAAGATTGATTTTATCCCGGGGATCGTGTAGCCCATTTCTTTTATTCTTAGCCAGTCTACATAGGTTATGTTAATTTCATTTGTTGGTAATAAGAATTTATAGTACTCTCCAACCCGTTTCAGTCTCACATCTAAATCATATATCTCTTCTTTCTCCATTAAACGAAGATTATACACACATGGTGTTGAAATCGTTTTTACAAGGATTTCTCCACTGCTCAGAAAAATTACATTCAGATCTACAGCGACTCCTATTACTTTAAAATAATAAAACTCCGATTACTCTGTGCGTTCTAACTAATTCTCTATAATTTTCTAAAAATCATTCAAATACATACTTTTATCATTACTCGCTTAAGTCATCTTCGCTGAAAGCTGTTTGCTCGTTGCTACTCGCTGTCTCGCACTCATCTACACACTAAAGACTAAGACTGCAAATGACCTTCTAACTGGTGACCACGTTTTCGCATTCTATTACCCCCACAACCACCTTTATGTTAATAACAAAAAAAAAACTTTTTGCTCGCAGCTATCCCTTATCTGAGGTCATGTCTACCCCTACACCACTTTTAGGTTAATCTAACTTATTATTATTATTCGCTTTAAAGACTTATTTTTTTACACATATTTTTAATGTTTAATTATTATTATTACAAAAATAATCTCTCTCTAATAGCATAGCTACTGCTTACGCAGACGTACAACCTGAATCGCCGCCGCTGAACCGAATTCCTCAGCAACTGTTTTACACGCCTGACATTTAGCGAACTCCACCGGAAATACAAAAACCAAGCCATGAATTTGACGACGATGATGATAAACCATCAGCCAATCAGAAGGACCCTCCTATTGGACAAAGACGTTTTATAAAAGCGCTTCAGGAGATTGATGTTCCAAGAGAATTAATTGTAAATCCGATGTATCATTCGCAGGAGGGGAGGGGAAGGAGTTTTAACAGCGCTATATTTAAATGAAGGTGTAACAATGCACCAGGAATTCATTGGATACCATACAAATAATTGTGATATAATTCTGAATAAAAATTGTATTTTAAATGAAAGAAATCTTGTGTCTATGTCATTATTTATTCAATTCATTACAAATATTTTAATTATTTTATTTATTTATTTTATTTACTTATTAAAAGAATAAAAAAATAAAAATATATATATAATTTAGTAATTTATTTGTAATTTAATTAACTCTTTGAAATTTTATTTAAAACTATTTTATTTAATTAAATTAAAATCCTGTAAATAATACAGACAAATGTAATACTGTATATTTAAAAAATTTATTCGTGGAATAAGGAATACAGAATAAATACATGTCATAAAGGAATACAAAAAATTAAGCATGGTCAGGGAAATTTTTTAAAGGACAACAAGTTTGACTCATTTAACATTTTGACATATATCCTTATTATTATTATTATTATTATTATTATTATTATTATTATTATTATTAATTGCTAATTCATCGTAAATTAATTCACGTTTTATGATGAAATCATTGAGAAATAGTTCGTCTGAATAAGTGCAGTTAATGATGCCGTACATCGAATGCCCACGGGCAGCAAATTTTAGGAAATGCAAACAATGATGACCACATGTAGCAGCAGATGGATGTTGTACTAATTTCGTATTGTAGACCCAATTTTCAGCCTGCCTGTACATGAAATTATTGAATTGGGTATGAGTTTTTGACAAAACGAATCAAAGTAATAAGCTAACGAAGGTTTAGGGATAAAAAATGCAAACCAATGACTACCCGGCAGACTCGAGACATCCATATTAGCAACAACTAAAGAAGGGTAAACCGGTTTGAGGAACTTAACTACATCCGCCGGAAACACCTCTGGCTATAGGTTTTGTACACGGGTCTCTTTCTAACGCACGCCAAATTTGGGCTGCATCCATGGAGCATTAATTTGTATAATCAAAGGTCACAGAACGGTCTTTACTGATTTCGAGTAAGTTCTGATATTGACAATAGATAATGATGTTCACAGATTCCGTCAGAGGTTGTGAACAATGTCTTCAACACTAAGTGTTCCATTACGTATCACATTGAAATGGTCTCCATAATAATTACGATTTCCGCTTAATTCGTAGGCCAGATATGGAAAACCAGAACCATATTCAGCCTGAGTCAATTCAACGTCTCTATCTTCCTTCCACAGACCGAGTGCCTTCAACGAATGAACAAACTTACGTATGTACGACCCTTTGGCGAACGCAGGTGTTAGAGGTTCAGATGGATAAACTTGGGAATCAATCAATAGTGAGAAATATGACAGGTTGAAATGTTGAAAGTTAAATGGATTCACCTTGTAAGCTCCATTTTGTGCTTCACTCGTTACGAATGCAAATATTAATCAGGTAGGAAATTGACCTGTGATTAAATTTTGGATGACGTGATTTCTCGTACCTGTTGTGATATTTGGCGAATGCATTTCCACTCTGCTATTCGGGTAAAATGCGTTGGTTGTTTGCAGTGTCTTCGCATGTGCTAATAGCGTAGATGTGTTGACTTTAACGTGCTCTACATTAAATGTAGCTTTTGGAATTGCTATTCTATAATCAGGGTTGGCTGCGTCTGACATTAGAGCAAAGGCAGGTTTGCTTCTGTATAACCTTAGGTGAAAATCCAGCGAATTTAGCAGCAAACGACTCTGACGAAATATATCCAGATGTATAGGACCTTCTAAGTAATAAACTCCATTACGTTGAGACTTTTGCGTGATTTAAAACCCAAATTTGTATCGTCTATACTATCCATTTTCCCAGATGTGTCTTTATAAAATCCGGATGTCGTTAACTGAGTTGATTTTGCAACCTGACCATAATTCAGAAGCATTTCTAAATAAGCTCTATACGAATATAAGTTATTGCTATGACTAACGAGTGTATCGCCTAGGTAACAATCGATTTGTGCGAATAATGAGTGGAGGATAAGATTCACTGGACCCGTTTTATCACAAGGTGGAATTGGTGCATCTTCTTTAGTGATTACGACTTCTAAATTGAGTGTAGTTTGATCTAGATCGATGTAAAAGTCAGTTAAACCGGGAACAAAGAATTCGATAGGTCCGTCTTGGTCTATGATGGCGGTCGGTTGGTAACCCACCACGTGCCGCCTCTCTTGTTGACCACTCGTATGGGGAATCGAGAAAATGTCCATGTCACTGTTTACGCATTCTGAGCTACGCTCATGTATCAGAGACGCCATGGTAATGCTTTTAGACGAATGCAATTAGTCGTGCCATGAATTAAATGCATCAGTGAGGCAATATTTAAAGCATTGCATGCCGCACCTACATCAGGACATCCAGGCGTAAACAAATCCATCCAGAAAATTCGTGCCGTATATTTTTGGCCAGGTATGGAAAAAAGATATACGGAAGATGGTCAACGAGTGTCAGGAATGCCAAAACAACAAAGTCCCAAGACAACATCCGTTTGGGGAGCTTCAGCCGTTGGCCATCCCCCCTCACTGTTGGCATACGATCTGTCTGGATTACGTGATGCCGCTACCAGCCACGCCCCAGGGCCATGATGCAATCTTAACCGTACCGGACAAGTTATCCAAGCGGGTTAGATTATTTCCCTGCAATTCCACCATCACTGCAGAGGGGACGGCCCAGTTACTAATCGACCAGGTCTTCAAAATCCATAGATTTCCGGCCATCATAGTTTCAGATCGAGACGCCCGATTCACATCGGAGATGTGGAAGCAAATTTTTCGTCTGCTAGGAGTCATGCTTAAGATGGCGTCCGCCTACCATCCTCAGACGGACGGGCAATCTGAACGCTCGAACCAAAATATGATACAGGTGTTGCGGCATTACTTGAACCCAGACAAGACCGACTGGGAGGATTATTTAACATCCACAAAGATCGCTATCAACAGTGCGGTATCAGAGGCTACCGAATTTGCACCATTTTACCTAGATTTGGGGCGTAACATCATGATTTCGCCTTCAATCAACAAATTTCAAGTGTCAGAGGAGGCTACGCCGAAATTTGTTAAGCATCTAAAAGGCTTGTTGAGAGCGGCTCAAGGCAAAATCAAGAGGGCTAATGCTCGCTATTCCAAACATTTTAATCGAAAACATGTCCCATTTAAAATGAAAGAGGGAGATTTGGTTTTGGTACGGGCATCAAGGCTGCTTCATAAAAGGCAAGCGGGACATAAGTTGTATCCCAAATATGTGGGGCCTTTTAGGATTCGGCGCATAATTAACAAAGTTTCAGCGAAGTTAAGATTACCGCCACGATGGAACTGTAAGAACCAAGTAGTGCATTGTTCGTTTTTGAAGCGCTACATTAAGCAACGAAGTGCTACAAGGAAACCAGGCCCCATAAGAGACCCTCAATTCGAAGATGCCTACCGAGTAGAAGCCAAAAGGGATGCTAGAGGCAAGAAACCAAGGCGAAAATTCCTGGTCAAATGGGTCGGCTACAGTAAGCCTTAGTTGGGAGCCAGAGTCCAATTTACATCGCTGCCAAGGACTGGTTCAGGCCTTCTTTAGAAACCAAAGGAAGGCACCAGCTACATCCCAAATGGGCAGCAGGGCATCAACCAGGGATATTGTGGCCTCAGCATCAAAGGTGGGGATGAGCCCTGACCTATCAACAGCATCATTACGCAGGAAGATCTGCGTTGGAGGCAGGCGAGTGTGTCATGGAATTCGGATGCCATCAACAATTCGAGTGACGTGAGCACTCGTCGTACCTTCTCGACTCGAGTGTTCTACAACTCAAGAGACAAGAAGGTACGTCACAAGCTTCTCAAGCAGCATCATGAAGCAGGGACCAATCAGGAGACAGTTGGCGGAGTGGCGACGAGAGGGAGATCTTCTCCGAATTCAAACGGCAGCAACAAGAGAGTGAATGCAGGAGCCAAGCAGAACGACAGGGAGAGAGTTTCGAGTCGAGGGAGACAGAGATTTCGAACCCGAGATGTATGTTGCATCGGTAAAGGAGGCGGCGAGAGGTCAAGCAGGTTTCCCCGACGAGAGAACGTCTTGAATTTCCCAAACGCGATGCCTGTGCGGATAAGGCTTTGCAGCGAAGCCTCGCTGGCGGTGGTTTCCGTGTCTGACGACGACGAGCGTCTACGGAGCGACTCCGAGAAAATTCGACAGTGCCCGAATGTTCCTGTCATATGGAGAAGTCTGTCATGCGTTTCATTTCAAACAACTGTGAGTTTATCCTTCTTTGTGGGTTGGGCGGCTAATAGAATAAAAACGACGTTTCCCGAATTGCGAAGTAGAGCTCTTATTTTCAGTACTGAAATAATTGCTCTCTGGCCCAGGGGAATGGCTGCATACTACGAGGAGTCCTTGGGCTTTGTGATAATTCGCCCGCCAAAAATTGTGAATTCAGCATAAGCTGTAGTTTCCAGTTTAGTCCACTCCTGTATTATTAGTGTTTACTAATTTTACATCGTGATTGCGTTCTTAACGCCATTTGAACTTTTCTTATTTTTATTTTAGGCATCTGTAAGTGGGCTAGATTGCCGGCCGATGCTTAATTTGCACAAAGACTGAACTTGGACTTTATTATATATGTTACCTTTGTAAAGGTGCTTTTGTTTTACAACAACACTATTATCTGTGCAATTCGTTTTGTTTGTAATTATCTTCAGTGCTAGTATAGCTTGAAAATTCTGGTTTTCTTTGCACGCTGTGTGCGGCTTCTCTTAAGCACAAGAATAGCCTGTTAATTACAATTAGATTTAAGTTAGTGTTCTTTACATTTAGCTGTAGCTTTATATTTGTGCTATAGCGGGACCTTCATATGTTTAAGCCAGGTGTTATAATTTATATCGGTATTGTCCATTTTTTGATGTTTGATATTTTGTGTGATATTAATTATTCAACTCACAGTGTGATTTAATTACTGCGTTAAAATTTCGTATCAAGAGACTTTAGAATTCGGTCAATGAACTTTAGAACTTTGAACTTTGTAAATTCAATGCTTCATTTATTTATGAAGGTGATATTCTTACAAAAACGTAAGGTGCTGTGGTTTATGATTTTGCTTTATTGCTTTGTGATTTAAATTGTTAATTCTGCCTTTAGCTAAAATTATAAGCTTTTGTGTTATTGAATTGTGGTTTAAACCTTATTTAGATGTTTACTCATATGTGTGGTTTATTCAACCTGGTTCAAGGCAACTTGCAATTCTTGTTATATAAGAGAGACATCTTGTTTACTATTCATCATTTTTATGATTTACTCGTTAGCAACTAAGAGTATGATCATTTTCTTTTCCCGATTTTTGTCAACATTTATTGTTTATCTTGTTAATTAAATATTTTATTTTTCATTCATTTTGTTCGTTGCACTGTTACTGATACATCTTCCACTGCGTATTACTCTACATTGTGTTTTATCCATGACAATACCTATGGTAAAACTGTTATTAACATCTGTAATATTCTTGAAAAGTGCTGGGAAATGAACTTCACTCAAACCGACTTCCCACTGACCTTTGAATTGTAATGTGTGTGGTAACCGGGTGAAAAAGTGAGCTGTTGTATTAGCATGTTTTCCAACGCCCGATTTCGTGTTGGACGGAAGTGTAACATAGAAATCGGACTCTTCGTACGTGTTGACAAAATCAATTGCGCGACTGATGAGTGCAACAGCTTGTCTTAGGTTTAAAAGATCATTTTCGCGTACCCAAGTATTCATAATGTCGGGGTAATTGCGCCATTTAACGAGTGCCTCACGCATACCCCCTCTCCATCTCCATCTTAATATCCTTTCGATGACAAAAACTTCAGGGTTTTTCACTCGTTGTAGTTCTTGCTCGTAAAACACACCTGCAATCTCATCGCCATTATAATCTTTAATTTTATACACTACAGGTTTTCGCAATTTAGTTTTTGACACAGGAAACACTTCCTCTGTCCAATTTGGTAAATAACCTTTCTCAAATATATTTTTAACTCTTGAAATGCGTACTACGTCACCAATTTTTAATTTCGGTGTCGTATGGGGTGCCGAATTGTAATAAAGACGTTGCTTCAGCCACAAGGACGATGCATTACGAGCATTCACATCAACTGATGCAATACCTAAAGATCTGTGAACACGATTGTTATAGCTTTCAACAAGAGCACGTAAGACGTCGATGTAATGTTGTTTGTTGGAATAAGTGAAAAACCTAAACATTCGCCCCTTTAAGGTACAGTTAAAACGTTCAGCCCTAGCTGCTTTTAAATCCAACTGTCGCAAAGAATATAATATTGAGTCATCTAAAATAATCTTGAACGTGTTTATTTAGAAATTCTTTACCTTTATCACTGTTAATTTTTAGAGGAACCTCCCCTTCTGTAAAGATTTTTGGAAAAGCTTTTTGAAGCTCGTGATCTGTCTTGGATTTTAAAGGCACGACCCATGCACAACGCGAGAACACATCGATGCATGTGAGAAGAAATTTATACTCATCATTCTGTAGAAAGAAAAATAACTCCGAAAACACTATTCCACATAATAAATTTTAATGACTCAGATGTACATTTCGGAAACGAAGTTTCCATCATCAGTGAGTGTACATCTGAGTCATTAAAATTTATTATGTGGAATAGTGTTTTCGGAGTTATTTTTCTTTCTATAGTTGTGTCCACAGTTTTTGGCTTGATTCCATTGTATCATCATTCTGCTTTGACAAACTGCTTAGGTCTACTAAATCTACTTGAATTTGATCATACGGTGCAAAAACATGCATGCGATTATGAGGGTAGCGATGTCTAATAGGTTTATGTAACGTATAAGGTGGAACAACACTTACACAATCACGTGTTTCTTTTTCTGACTGGTTTGCTTGTATAGCTAAACCACAAACACCACCAAACCCTGCAGGGTTTTCAGGTTGAAAATAGACTTGTTCCATGTCTGGTAAGTAAATAAAAAGCAATAGATGCGAACATGAGTATTTAAAAGGAAGGGAAATAGAAGGTGCGAAATAAAAAAAACAAACAAACAATGAAAACATAAACCTGAGCACCATGAATCAATAATGTTAATTTTTTTTTTAATTTTTTTTTTAAATTTTATTTAATTTCAGATTCCTCGAACCTGGTCACTAAGCAAAACCAGGACGAGGAGATCATCATTAATCAATAAAAAACGTACAAAAACACAACCAAAAGGAGGGAAGCATAAAGGCGGACCTGTCTGGTAGCCTCCCGTCCAGGAACACAAACAAAAAAGAAATAAATAAACAAATAAAAAGAGGAAAAAATTAAGAAAAATTAGTTTAAAAAAATAAAACAACACCAGGGTGCAAAGAAAGTAACCAGGTAGATAACCTTACTTTAAATTGATGCAATGAGTTAGAAGATCGAATTTCTGATGGATGTTGGGACCAGATTTTAGGGCCAGTATATAATAATTGTGATCTGGCATAATTACGGGTTATTAATGGTATTATTGGTAATCCAATATTCCTTGTGAGATAAGACGAAGGAAATTTTAAGTAACTATAATAGCAATCAGATGTAATTAAATTATCCTTTGATTTAAATAAATAAAGGGCAATCTGTTTTACAAATATTAAGCGAATTGGGAGAAGCTTATGAACTTTCATTTGAGTGATTATTTGTTCCGTCCTTATATTATTTTGAAAAATTATTCTCAAAACTTTCCGTTGTAAAGAAATCAGAAGGTTAATATCAGTAATATTACCTCTTCCCCAAAACAGAATACCAAAAGTGCAACAGGGCAAAGTATAACATGATTAATATATTTCTTGGAAAAAAACGAACTGCAAAAATCACACCTATCCTTTGTGATAATTTTTTAGCTAATTCTATAATATGTTTACTCCAGCTAAGATCCGAAGATACCCATAAACCAAGGTACTTAAAATAGGTAACTTTTTCAAGCGGGGTATTTTGATAAACGACTACTCCTTTATCATGTAAACCAGTTTTATTACGCTGAACAAATTGGATCCATTTTGATTTCTCAGTACTTATTTTAAGCCCATTTACTGTAGATCATGTTGAAACTTGTTGCAAGGCTAAGTTTATCTTTGTTAACGCCATATCTAACGAATGATCAGATATTATAATCACAACATCATCTGCATATAGTATAGATTTAAAAAAAATGCTAGTGCTAAAATCGTTTATAAAAGTATTAAACAAAACCGGTGATAGTGAAGAACCCTGTGGAAGACCATTACTCAATTTCCATTCAGATGAGTGAATATTATTATTAGAAAGAAAGTAGTTTCTATTACTTAAAAAAGATCCAATCCAGTCCAAAGCTATACCATTAACACCGAATTGCCTAGATAACTTTGTAATTAGAATATTTTTGTTGACTGAATCAAATGCCTTTTTAAAATCTAAAAAGATAGCAAATGTAAATTCATTTTGAGTTTGCGATTGTACAAGGTCAAGAATCAGAGTCTCGATCGCTGTATCAACATTTCGTTTCTTCCGAAAACCGTGCTGTTCAACACTCAACAGATTAAAATTTTCCAGATATTTTGAAAAACGAATAGTAAAAAGGCTATCAAACACTTTTGAGATAGCAGAGAGGTTTGCAATTGGCCGGTAATTCGCAAATGACTTATGTTTTCCCTTACCTTTATATATTGGGTTTATTGAAGCAGTTTTTAAAATAATTGGATATTGCCCAATTGAAATTGACAAATTAAATAAATAAGATACCGGAAAATTTAAAGATAAGTGGCACCTTGACTAGACAACGAAAGGGATACCAAGTGGATCAGCAAAGGCTGAATTAGAACTCAGTGACTTTAGTAATTTCGAAACTTCAGCAGCTGAACTAGGGGAAATAAAAAAACTCTGGGGGCCATTTTTAAAACCAATTTTAGCAAGATCAGTGAGTATATCTATTACAGGTAACAAAGTTTTAAGAAAGTCAAAAATTAAGTCCGCCGATGGGGGTTCATCATTAGCAAATGGGGAGATTTTGTTATGCTTTGAAATCCCCATTGAATCTTTTATAATCTTCCAAGAATCTTTTTTATTATCCTTTAATTTCCAGAATAATTCATTAAAGTACTGAGTTTTCCTTATTAAGATTTCTGTTTTAAGTAGGTTACGTTTTTTTTTATAATTATTATAATCATTTCTTTTCTTAGAAGATAAAAAAATTTTAAAATATTTATCTTTTTTCCGGATTTTCTTCAAAATTTGTGCAGTCATCCATGGGTTACGAATACATTTAAACCCAGTTGTAGATTTACTTATGATTGGCAAATAACGGGATAGCGCTAGAGCAATATGGTTTAGGAAATTTAAACAACAATCGTCTATTGAGGCTAAGGGGTCAAAAAGAACGGACCAGTCTGTCTGTTCAAAGAAGCTTTGTAGAACTACTAAACGTTGCTCTGTTATTAATCTTTGCTTATAAATTTTAGGTTTCTGTTGATTGGATCCTGGAAAATTCAAAGATCCGTATAATGGATAATGGTCTGAGATCGCCGTATCGCCTCGTAATAATTGAAAGTCCATCCCTCGCACCCAAATATTATCCAGGGTTGAATGCGTACCATGGGTCGGATCGATCCTTGTAGGTTCAAAATTTTTGGTTTCGAAACCAAAAGAGGAAAGTAGAGTCAAGATACAAAGTTCAATTGGCGCGGTCGAAGAAACAAGATTTAAATTAAAGTCACCACATAACAAAGAAAATTTACTTGAGGGATTGGTTATAGATTCCAGCACTGTTTCTATTTTTTGGTAGAATATCGACAGATTTCCCGATGGCGGACGGTAAATACAACAAGGTTAAAGTTAATTGTCAGTACCTCCAGATCTTCAGAGCAGAAAGTATTATTGGTAACCAATTCCGCATGGTACGAATATTTGATATAAACAAGGATACCTCCACCTCGACGATTGGAACGATTGATAAAAAAATTCGTGTAATTTAACAGAGCCGGAGGGTGAGAGTTTGGAGTGAGCCACGTTTCTACAAAGAGTAAAATGTCTGGAGAAAAATCATCTTTTTGATGAGCTAAAAAATAATCCATGTTTGCTTTGACACTCCGAGTATTTATAAAAACTATTTTTATTTCATTTAGTGAGTGCGGTCCATCTTCCGAGACCTGACGATTATTAAAAACCGACATTAAGTTTTCAAGTTCATCAAGTCCTCAAAAACAGAAATTTCAACGCTTGGGGAAGATGGATCACATCTCAAAAAAATACGACCTTGTCTTGTCCAAAGAAATTCAAACCTATATTCCGATTTGAGTTGCTTTACTCGATAATATAAATCAAGCTTTGATGGACACAAATGCTCATGATAAAAAACTCGTACTTCTCGTTGATATTTAGCAGATATAATTTCTGAAATCAAATCCATTTTTTCTTTCTTATCTTTAAATAGGTTATCAACGATACCTCGATTCGTAAATTTAACAGCCAAAGGTCTTGATTTGAGAGATTTCTTGGCTTTGCCTAATCTGTAGACTGTATCTATCATATTCTCTGAGGCATCAGGCGAGATATCTTTTAATACTTCTTTAATTAAGGAAATCCCGTTCTCTTGAGGTAATTCCGGAATATCCCGGAATATTATATTGAGATTAAACGGAGTTTGTTCGTTTATCACACTTCGTTTTTCGAGAACAGAAAGACGTGTCTTAACCTCGGCTAATTCTGTTTCAACCTTCAGTTTTTGATTCTCTAACAGTTCTTCGTGTTCTAATATCGATTTATGAGATTCCTCTAATTTTTCAACTTTTTCGGTGAATTTAATAAGTTTTTCTGACGTATCCGACATTTTTTTTGAAATTGAATCTAATAGCGGAAGGTATTGCAGGAAGGGTGAAAGTTTTTCATCGAGGGCCTGATTTAATTTAGAGAGGATATACTCTTTATTTTCAAATACACTTCCCTGCTCTAGGTCTTCATTTCGTTTATTTTTAGGGGAAATCAGGTTGTCCTCAGTCAATACAATATGACAAGTCCCACAATAGCATAGGTTGTCTGAAAAAGAGGAATCTTCTTCCACTCCCTCCAGACACGCATGATGATAGGCGCGGCGACATACTCCTACACAAGTAATAAGATCTTCGATCTTTACGTATCTTTTGCATTTTAAACAATTTGAACTGGCCATCTTATCCAAGCGTATAATTCTTTAAGTTCAGTAATAATTAGCAGTTCAGATCCACTTAACGAACTCCAGTCTAAACATAATTTAATTTAACACTTTCTTCGTGGGTAGGCCTAAGGCCGCCACCATTCAACTAAGGCTCTTCATTTTCTAATAATTCATAATACTTATCTTTAATTACTGATATAGTCCACTGGTCATTCCTGCTTTTGATAAAAATCCTTTCTTCATTCAACCAAATATCTGTATATTTTATAATTAATTTTCCTGTGCAGAGAGCGATAAATAACACGTCCAATCATGATGCGATCCCTGGTGTTAATTTTTGGAAGAGTATTTAACGAAAAAAATTAAAAAAGTCCGGTGATTCTAAACACAATAGAAAATTAGTAATTAGATAAAAAAGGAATGTGACGGGTCAGATTTTTTTTTCACCACCCCTACCCAAATTTCGATGGATAACCCTTTTTTGATTACCTGGGCCGAATGCAACAAGAACCCATCCATCATTAATCACACCCACAATCCATCAAAAACCTGTCAACCCCTTTGGATACCAACCAACCCCTTTGGCCACTCGGAATGAAATTCCAACCAACCGTTTGGGTACTTGGTATGTAACACCTGTCAATAAAATCAATCCATACCCATTAAAAACGTCAAAAAAATCAAAAATCGATGGAAATTTAACCCTTTAGCACCTTTTAATCCTTTGAACACCTCGAAAAGGGTTGCACGCGCCTCCCCCTTCCCACCAGGAGTGGTGCCTTATTACTCAGCTTCATTTTTTTCATTAAACTTTTGTCACAAGTTCAAATTCATAACCAAAATGCATTCTATATGAGTGCATAGTATATTCCTTAAAAGGAAAATGGACTAATTCTTCATTTTTGATTTTCTCTAGCCGACTTGGTACAACAAGTCTTTTAAGCATGTTTCTGTACAGCAAGTACAATCCTCTAACATTTTAAGAGTTTCAATATTTTCACTTTGAAACATTGCATTGACTCTGCACACTTTATCAAGAATGATTTTAAGAAATTTTAAATGAAAATAGTACCCCCTACATAAAAAAATATATCTCCCAGAAAAATCCTCTAAAAATATTTATGCCTTAAATTTGCCCCTGCAAATAGATTTCCCCCCTAAATTTAGGGAGAAATCCCCTTACTTGGCAATACTGGTGTTAAAGTTTCTTATTCATGAATTTGTGACAAATATTATGTCATTACAGACATTATTATAATCATGTCTGTGTAGTTCCTTTTATCACTATTATGTAATTTTTATTCCTCCAATCACTAAATAAACGACAAAACAATGTCCTCCATTATTTTATCTTTAAATTAAATCCTAATGTCAGTGATCAAACATCAGTATTTGTTTGCTATATCTTATTATTTAAATTAAAAGCGATTACTCTTCATTTGTTTGTGAAAGAGCGCGAAGGACGAGAGAAACACAAAAAATATAGCCGATGATGCGTTGCTGTAGGTTGATTTAAGTATATATGGCAGTGCCTACGCTTTATGTATCTGAGGCTATGACGCTATGGTCAAAATGAAGAGAAAATCTCGGCAATGTTAAGAATACTGTATAAGAACATGTATGTAAATTGTTCAGTTCCAGTGTTCGAACAACAATGTTAAAAACAAAAATCTCAAGTTTCATGGATCTCCTACAGATCGAAAAATTCAGTGAGGTTAAATGAGATGTCGTAGCCTCGCCCAATATTTAGCATCGTCAATTTCGTAAATCGTAATTCATTAAAATATTTGCTCACTGTTAATCAATACTTGTTTATTTCCGTCAGTTTTCGCTCCTATTAACTGAAGCTTTTCTTTCAAGTCTTTAACTTTCATCTTCACTAAACTTTTGTAAATAAACTAGAACAAAATTCATAAACCGTAGAGAATGCCATCTGGCAGATAGATTTGGCATATAAATCAACCTTATAGGCGGAATAAAATAAACCGTAGAGTGCAACATGCGTTGGGCGGAAAAACTTTCATGAAAAAATAGAACGATAACTGTATCAAGGGAGTCCAGCTGATCATCAATTGGAAATGAACGAAAGCAGAGGCAGATGGGAAGAAGTTATTTAAATCTTTAAAGAGTTTTTAAATAGGCGTGAAAACTTTATTCACTCTCTTACGCTCTTAAGATCTTACACTTTATGACTTACTTATCGATAAGCTCTCTCTCTCTCTCTCTCTCTCTCTCTCTCTCTCTCTCTCTCTCTCTACTAGTGGTGAGCGATTGTTGTAAAACTATCTTCGATTGAACCATCATCGACAGAACCATCGGTAGTTTTAACCATCATCGATGGTTTTTTGAAACCAATCGATTGTTCTTATCGATATTATATAAAAAAAAATTTTGATTAAAAAAATAAAAGGAAGCCAGAGTAATACAGTACATGATTTGTTTTTATTTTCATTTGGTTAAAAATAAAGTGCCAATTATTTATTTATAATTAGTACTCAAAGTGAAAACCAAACTAATTGAGACTCTCAATTTGAGAGAGAAGTTAAACCTAAAAACTTAATAATTCTTGATGAAAAATAATTCCACAGCCTGGATTTGAACCAGGAACCTTTGGCTCGGACCAAATATTTTTTATCACTAATTTGAACAGCTGAGTTTGGCGTATAATTAAAACCCTCATTGACCATCTAATGATTTATTCTTAATACTTCTACTTACAATTAAGGAGTCTTCCAATGAAGACGCTTCTACTTTTCTATCTTCCGACCTGATCCAAATAAGATCCAGACTCTGAGTCTAAGTCACACTGTTGAATGGTATTCCCTTACATTATATAAATACCCCAGACAAACAGATAAAGCACCAATGGGAGGCCAGAATCTTGAAACCAGATTTGTTACAATAAGAATATAGGAGCTGAAAAAATGATTTGGTCATCTTTTAGAAAAGTTTACTAGTATTTATTGGAAAAATGGACCAATAGCAAAGCTAGTGGTATACCCATTGATTGATTGATTGTCAAAACTAGTGACTGTTCTGTATTGATTGGTCAAAACTAGAGACTGTTCTGTATTGATTGGTCAAAACCGTCGATGCATCGCTCACCACTACTCTATACAGAAGAGCAGAGAATCGTGCACTCACTTGCACGTGGGAACTGATGACTGCACATACAAAGATCTGCAATGATCTCTCGCATGGCTGTTAATAATAATCAGCATGAGATCGGTCAGCAATGCACTTTTGCGACAGAAAAGTAATGTGAAGATGTGCATTTTAAAGAGACATACAAATGATGATTTCTCAAACAAATTGGCAAGCTGCACAAGTTTGGAGTGACCACTCAACCACTGGGAGAATGGCTCAGATGGAGCCACGCAAGGCTAATCCACAGCGGGAAGAAGCTGTGACCTAACCCTATGGCACCAATGACGGCATCGAGCGTGCTCGAAGCGGGAAGGCAGAGAAGGAGTTAATGTCTGCGGATGGATCAGCAGAATCGACGGGCACCTTAGCGGAGAGACGACATCGGCCGGAAGCAACTGTGGCATGGAAGGAATACTAGTTGGAGACAGTTTCTGAACGATCAAGAAATCGTTGAAGTATGGTGAAACTTAAGTAAAAGTTCACAGAAAGTGAAAAGTTAAGTACTGTGTCAATTATTTATTTTGGGCCCATGCAATCAGACAAATAATCCACGTATAAATAGATTATTAAGACTGCATACACTATCCCCTTGAACATTGATGGAACCTCTTTATTGATCTAATTAATGTAATTAAAAGCTTCGTAAAAGAGAACCATCGTTTATTATAAATAATTTCTTGTTTATAACTTCGTAACAACCTAAATTGTTTTTTGGAACAAATTTCCATGCCCAATTATTGATTTTATCTGTAAACTGGCTCAACTTTATGTTTGAACTTCGAAATTAATACATTATCCTGTTGTTTGAGGATCACTGAAAGGGTTTCATTAATTCTAATTGGGAATAAAGGAGGCACAATTAAAAATTAAAATTTAACATTATACGATTACAGGGAATCCAATTAGAATTAAAAATACTATATTACTGTTTTATAGTCACTGACATAGGTAAGACTATTCTAGGTAATTTTTGCAATTTTATTGAATTTAAGAGTAAACTTGAAGGTGTTCAATCAAGATTGAACATTCACAGGTTGGATCATTGCATGCTTACTGATATTGGAGGCAACTCTGTCATACCAACAGAGGAACCCACTTCTTACGTGCATTTATTTATTTTGATCTGTGTGCTAAAATAATGAAATGTAACTATTTTTTTGCTACTTCACCTCTCTGCCCCACCCTCTTCTTTTACTTACACTCCGTTCTCGGGCAAGTGGTGTAACAATGCCTCTCTGCTCTCCTAGTCCTCTTCTCTTTGGGTAACCCTGAATCGTGCTAATTCTAAGGTAAGTATTCAGCAACTAGTATAGGTTTGAAACTTCGTTTTTTTAAAAGAACTTTCCGTGCTGTAATAGAGACTCTTGAACCTTGTGTAACCCAGAGGAGGTTACTATGGTCCCCTCCTCAGAAAAGAATTAAAGGGCGCACATGACCTTCTCCGTAACATTGGTTTTCTCTTCGGCTGATATGGAGCTTAGTTCGCGTTCTTATGGACCATTTTCATGAGATGTATTTACGCTCGACCCCTTGCCTGGCCAGGCTACTCCTGAAATGAATCGAAAATTGAATTTGGTATCCATTGGTGTCTAGAATATGTTAAGCTATACATGGGCTTTTTTGCGCTTATTTGCTGCATGCTTACACGTTAGTGAATTGAGAGAGTTAAAGTTTTCTCACCGGTCTCAAGTAGTAAACACATAAGACGAAATGTTAAATCGGAAAGGGAAATATCTTTCGCAGATTTTCTGTTTTGAAACACGGGTGCAATCCTAATAATTACCTTTACAGATTCTGGTATTCCTTTCACATGCCAAACCTGCTATGTTCGTGGATTAATAGAAACAGATTATGCAGTACCATTGCACTCCTCTTGAGACAGTCCTACCTGAGATCAATATGATTTCCTTCGCCTTCTTCAATGTTCGTCAACCAGTTTATCGATGTTGCAAGATGGACACGCATCGTTCTTTTCGTTCGACGTGAAATGGTTGTTTATTTAGTCATGGAGCGGGTGATTTCCCTCGTGACAAGTTTAAAGAAAGACCTTTTCTGCAGTGAGTATGCCTTTTTACCTTAATGTGCTACGAACCCATAACAACTTCCATGGAACTTTCTGATAGTCGTTAGATTCCGTTACTTTCCATACAATCTGATGTTTTCTTCAGCAGTCTTCAAATAAAAGAATCAGAGTGAAAGAACTAACTTTAGTTGAAAGATTCGCCTTGGGCGCTTATGCATACCATCGAAGTTTCCAGTGTGACTACGTCCAGCTTGTCCGTACGTGGAGTGCCTAATGAATCTACTGGACCTACTGCCCACTACTCTTAGTTACAGACTTTACATTTGCTTTTCTTATTCTTTTTGGTTTTTGTATTAATATTTTTATTCAGAATTTCTCCTTGCGCCTCTCATCCTGTTTTTTCGTTCCCCAGTATGACTGACCTTTATCCATTTGTTGGTTTTTGTCTTCGATGTTTGTTGATGTCGACTTTGTGTGTTTATTTGATTTCAGAAGTATTTTTCTGTTCTAAGTCACTTTTGCCTGGATTTCACAGTACTTTGTTTTTATTATTGTAAAAGTTTCTTTTTTTCTCGTTTGCTTAGCATTGCTACGGTTTCTAAGCACGGTTAGGATGCTTTTGTTCCAACTTCTCTTTGCGTATGATCATCCTTCACCAGGACTTCCTTTGTTTTCAAGTTTGCGACTATCTTGATTTAGCGAAGTTTCAACTTAAGCATTTACTTTTATTACTGCTCCTGCATTTCCATTATAAAAAAATATACAAAAAAAAGAGAGGAGAAACAAATCGAGTAATAAAAGGAATAGGTTATTGGATTTCCTATCCTCGTTATTTCTAATTAGAGAGGGGGTTTGGAGTAATCTAGTCAAACTGAAGTAACTATATCTATCGGGGTTATAAAAGTAAATTCTTTTCTCATCTTTTGTCTTTAACCTGGCGTCACTCGCGCGAGCGGTGTTTACACCGCACTTTTTGATTTTTTTGATATAGCTCATCATACAGAGGCACTACCTTGTGATGACTTCCATGTATTTCAAGTACAACTTATTGGCAACAGATAGCGCCGGTGTTGATCTCATTCATTTTATCGAAAGTGAAGATTAAAGCTATGTTTTCCACGCTTGGTTTCACTTTGCGGTGCAAACACCGCTGCGCGAGTAGTCATGTAAGTAAATTTTTGACATAAACATGATTTCTTGAAAATCACTTTAAAATCACTTAATTTTATTATTTTCTTCTAATTTGTATAAGTGGTCATAAACTGCAATATCTTGACTTATCAAATAAAATTGCACTGAGTTCTTTTTTTATCAAATAAAATTACTTTTAAAAAGTGCGGTGTAAACACCGCAGCGCGGGTAGTGCTGTTATAAAATTTGGCGCGAGTGATGCATTCTCCACGATGATGTGATTAGTAATGATGATTTATGATGATGAATGAAGAATTTTGGCATAAAGAAATTTATAAAAGTATAATAAATAACATTTTATGTTATTTTATCTCACTAAGTTCTTTTTTTTATCAAATAAAATCACTTTTAAAAAGTGCGGTGTAAACACCGCAGCACGGGTAGTGCTGTTATAAAATTTGGCGCGAGTGACGCCGGGTTAAACTCGAGGGTTCCTTTTTATCTAATTTTTGGATGGGATTATATTTAATATTTAACCAACTGCATTAGTGTATAATAATCGGGTTGGGGGTTAAAATTATTTAACTTGTCTTCCTTAAATTTAACTTCAATCTCGCACCCTATTTATTAGTAAAAGGTTTTTCTCATTATGGCTGAACCTGGCTGTATGTGTCAGAACGACACATATGCAGGGTCGGGACACATTAATATGACCACCTCTCCTCGAACATGTTGGAACATCCCATGGTATGCAGATGAAATATCATTGCATATCATTAAAGGCTGACAACAACAGACGTGTAGGATTAACAAAGCAATTGTCGCTTTTATGGCCAGAGCAAGTGACCTGTTGGACCTCCAAAAAAAAGGGATAACCATTGGCTATCGGGCCAAGGGGAGGCAGCATTTCAGAAACGGCCACCTTTGTGAATTGCTCTAGGGCTGCCGTTGTGAAGGTGTACTGTGACCGGACGAACCAGACAGTTTCGAGCAACCAAAGAGGTAACTGTGGGACCCCACGGGCCATCGTTCCTACAAGGCGAGTGTTGGTTACAACGCCTGGCCAAGACCAATCGGCGTGCCACTAGGTTGATGACACAGCAAATGAACGATCCCTCTTGAGGTTGGGGCTCCCGAGCAGGCATATAATAACAGTATGTGCATCAATGAGAATGCCTCCAATTCGCAATGGACTATCGCCATTGGACCTCGGCTGAGTGGCAAGGGGTTGCTTTCTCTGATGAGATGCAGCTTCTGGTGAACAGAGTGGACGGACGATGGAGAATTCGCCAGGAAGCAACTGAGAACAGGCATCGTTAGCAAACGGTTTGGGGGATGTTTTCGTGGTATTGTCTGAGTCCATTGAAACCGCTGGAGGCTAAAATGAATGCTGTTCATTACCTGATGATCGTCACAGACCAAGTACACCCATTCATGTCAACAGTGTTTCATCAGGGTGATGGCACCTTTCAACAGGAAATGCTCCCTGCCATACTGCCAAAATTGTCCAGGACTGGCTTGAGGAGCATGAGGATGAATTCAAGCTACTCCCATGGCCACCAAACTCCCCGGACATCAACCCCATTGAACATTTGTGGGAACATCTCGATCGCCAAGTTTGCAAGCTGGACCTTCCACCATGCACGGTGATGGAATTACGGGATTCACTGATTGCCGAATGGTTCCAGATACCTGCAACCACCTTGCGAGGGCTTATTGATTCCCTGCCACGTCCACTAGCTGCTGTGCTTGCCATCAAAGGTGGATATTCCAGATACTAACAGGTGGTAATAGTAATGTGTCCCGACCCTGTATATGAGATTGATAAACTTCAACATCATTCCACCGATCACCATGACAGTTGGCACATGTAAGTGTTTTTTCATGGAGAATGTTTATATGCTATCCCATTTTACTTTAACACTACATTTTACTTTTACTTAATATTACTTTAACTCTCCACTAGATGACACTGCAGCACATCATTTTTTATACTGTTCAACTGATTGCCATGATAATTGTCATGTGTTGCTCCAATGCCGAAGTCAATAATTTCATGCCCACATTCAGTGTGGACGGAGATTGGTCAACTGCAGTAAGTATTCTAATATAATGCAATCTGTTGTATAATGCGATCCGTATTTTTTTATTCGTCGCTAACTTTTGAGAAATAAAATATGCAAGAATGTACAGAAAAAAATCTCTATTTTTTACGATTTGAAAAATGTATAACCTGAATCATCTATACAATTAAAAAACATTAAAATCTGACTCATTATCACCTGCTTCTTCAAATAATTTCCTTAATGCAGTACAGATAGGGTATATTTAAAATATTAAAAGGTTGATCCGATCTTGCATAGAATTAATCACGTTGACGTGTTGATCCGATCTCAATCTTGACACTGCTTCTTGCCTATTTCTTCTTAATCTGCCTTGAGCTCTCCTCTCTTCAAACAGCTTGTTGATTGAACATTACAACGATGCAGGTTTTTCTCAAGCTCCCATGTTGGCTTAGGGTAGTTGACCCACTTCATCAGGAACTGTCAAAAGGGAATTTTACCCCTAACTTCCAACAATTTCTGTACTTCATATACTTCTGAAACCATTAGTCCGCAATTGACCCTGATGCCTTCTTGGTCTGTTGTCGCTTACAATAAGGTTTTAAAAATGATACATAGAACATCCTGCTACCTTTATATTTCTCTATGGGAATGTGTAAGTGTGATGTCATTTTGTTATAAACCTTCTTGATTTTAAATGGTTCGAGGTACTTGCAGTACAGCTTTTTCTCTTTTGTCCCTTTGTAGTTTCTGGGCCATGATGCACTTACAAACACCAGCTGGCCTTCTTTTAGGTTGAATGGCATGTGTCATTTATCGTAGTGTCTAGTGTACTGCACATTACCATTTTTAAGTTGTGCTCTTCCCTTAGTTGCCGGAACATATAGACAACCATCAATTCCTTGGCTACAGTTCCTTTTGCCAGATTATTTTGTCTAGGCGGGATAGTGATGTCTCTCCATAAGTTGCACTTATAAGGTGATCATCCAGTGCTTTCTGCTTGCGCTCTATTCATAGCGATTTTCGTTGCTGTCGATTTTAGATCCCAATCAGTCTTATCTTGATTTAGGAAGTTTAAAGGTATCTGTATGACCATTTGGTTGGTCTGCTCTAATTGTCTGTCCATCTGTGGATGAAACACAGTCGATAATTTCACTGATGATTCCAAAATATGGAATATTGATCTCCACACTTTTGATATAAATCGGACGTCAGGATCAGACATGATTACTCTTGGAAATTCGTGTATCTTGAAAACATCATTGACTAGCAACTCTGCCATTTCTTCTGCTGTAATTGAAGATGTACAAGTGAACAGGTAAGGTCTTTGATACAGGTAAGGGTAGGATGAAGTCCATTGTGATTGTATGCCACAGAAAAAGAGAAATTTCCAATGTCTGTAATTGTCCATACGAGTGTTGCCTAGGGGTCTTGTTGCATTGGCATTTATCACACGTGTTCACGTACTTTATTATGCCCTTTTTTTGCTTTGGCCATATATATACTTCCCTCACTCTACGTATTGTTTTATTGATGACTAGATGCCCAGCCGTTAGTACATCATGGCAGGTCTTGATGTTCTTTTTGATTATAATCCTATTAGCTGGGATTACCAAATGAATTTTTTGTTTTTCTCTTTTGTACAGTAGCCCCTCTTCTAGGAAGTATAGCTCTGCTGGTTGTTGCATGAATTGTTTTATAAATTTGTTGCGGTTGTAGGCTATGCCGATCTCCTGCTTTAAGGACAAGGTGCACTCCCTTGTGCTTGCAATTGCATTCATAACTTTCTCTTCTTAGTTTTCTAGTTCTCTTCCTTGTCCTGTTGTAAACGGCTTTAGGCTATTCACCATGCTGAATCCTTTTATCTCTTTCACACTGTTTATTTTAAACTCCATGGTGGACCTCATATCCTCTCGTCCCTCGCCTGTCATTAACTCTTTTGTTGTCTTGGCAAATACCTCCAATTTATTGGTCTTTAGTTGATTTAGTTGATCCTGTATTGAGTCTCATAAGGCCCCAATATACAATTTAATTTTTTGTTCTTCTGAACAGTATTTTAGTTGACTTGCCGAAAGTACGACACATTGATTAAAATGCTCAAAGTTGGATTTATTCTTCGTGGTGCATAATCCCATATGTTCAGAGGGGGAAGTAATAATAGAACAGAATGTAAGAGGTGATAATTAAAAAGAACCTAAAATATAAGAATAGACGTGGTTCGTTAAAAAAACTTTTATTTTGGTTTAAGAATAAAATATTTGTTTATAAAATACAAAAATTCTGTACAAAAGAATATATCTATACAATATGATTCGATTGAGGAATTGGCATTATGATCTACATTGCAAAAGAAAATATTTCTCAAATTAAATAATAAAAAAAATATTTCAATGTACGTTAATACAGCAAAATACTGTAATGAGAATAATTAATCCTTACATTGTGCAAATAGAGTTTAAATATTTAAATATTCATTGAGACAGACTAATTCCCTATAACGAATAAGAAAGAAATTATCAAATTCCATTTATGTCTAAAGGAAGACTACGAAATAATAATTAATTATTAATAGAAAACACTGTAACGTGCAGCATGGCGTTCCTTATACGTGTTATCTTTGAAATAGTATCAAAAGTAATTTCATTATTACCTTAAAAGTAAACCCGCAAAAATGCTCCTCGATAGAGAATAATGGATGCCGCGAGAAAGTGAGAATTTCACCAGTCTGAGTCAATAGTCACGAACTAAACATCGAGCGACAGAGTAGGGGCAGTTTACAAGGCATTGGAACCTTTCGCTAGTTATTGACTGGACCAAAAAAACATGGTCTCTACCCATGTTTAAAGAAACAACTGAGCGCCTATGGAAGGAAATGAAAGTTGAATGCCATGGCTGTGCTGGTAAAGACACGGAGGACCAAGAGGGAGTAGGACTGGTTAAGTCCGAAGCTGGAAGTGGTCTGTCTGAATGAAAAAGAAATAAGTACGAAAGAACACTAACAATAGTATGACACAACATCTTCGTGGTCACGAAAATTATTCGCGAGGGACAACTGCAGCAGACAGCGATTATCATGTGGAAATTTTTATTAACATTTATTTAAACAATACAAACTCAATAATCACTGTCTGCAAACTAAAAAAAAACAGAATAATTATTTACAAACAAGTATAATTATGTCTACTTTAACAACAAAAAAATCTGGATTTTCCCGAACAAAGCCTCCTGTAATTTTCTTGAATACGACAAAAAAGAATGACGGATACTGCGTTCCATATACTAGGTTGGATAAAAAAATATCCAAGTTACAGTAAACAAGGAAACATTTATGCCTTTTATTATTTTTTTTTCATTTTTTTGTGTAAGCACACAGTATGTCTTGCAATTTATTAAAAAAATTATGCTAAGAGCAATATTTGCATTTTGGTATACCAAATAAAATACATATTAAATGTATAATACGTTAACAAATGAAAAAATACATGTCATGTAATAGAAAATATGGTTACTGCCTTCACGGAAGGTAAGAAGAAGCCCAAAAAATCCTTTTGTGATTTTAAAGCAAAAGTCATGTAACAAAAAATATTGCATTTAGAACCCCTCTCATCTCGCGAAGTAAATAACTTTGCAATCATGAACTTTAAAGGAACAAGATAAACTTTGTAAATACCTTTGTGTAGGCTAGCAAACCAATGAGTTAAGTAATTTAATATAAACAATTATTTATCCTGCTCAGATAAGGATAACAAATCCAGGAATCTGCATAAAGCAGGGGGCAGGTAAAGGTTTAGTTAGTACGTCTGCCGGCATGTTGGGGGAAGAACAGTAGATAAGAATCACATTCTTAGATTAATTTCTCACGCCATGAACTTATGCAATCTCAAGATGCGTCTTGTCCTACTCTTCGATTCTAATGCTCCCAGACATGCTACGACAGACTTTCAATCAGTATAAATGATTTTGGGAAAAGAAACAAATTCCCCTTGTCCTAACTCGGTTATGAGGTCCCAAAGACATTTCATTGACTTCACGCATTTGTTTATAGCTATTATTTCTGCTTCGCAGCCGGGTCTGAGTAGCAGTTTAATTCGATTTTAAGCACAGACTGCGTGAAATATTATTAAGTGAACCAAGCCGGGTCTGAGGGGCAGATTGATACGATTGTAGGCGCAGACTGCGTGAAAGAATATTAGGGCGACTAAACGTTGCTTCTTAGAAGACCAGGTTATGGTATTTTCCCCCATTCTGATCAAAATTCCAGAATATCCTATACTCTGTGGGGTAACACACCAGCTAGCGTCAGCGAATGCACACAAAGAACCCAAAGATGGAGTAAAAACTAGTGATGTGTTGCATCTGTGTTTAAGATAAGAAGCGACGCCCTTAAGAGCAGTCACATGCAAGTCTGTAGGAGATTTAACATATGTCGACAGCCTAGTAATTGCAAAAGTTATATACAGCTGCGTGCAAGTCATTATATACATTAAGGAACCGAGAAGGGATTGGTAATGGGAAGAATCAACCAGTTATGAGTCCTCAGTATCATCAAGGTTTACATGAGGACTTAGTGTCATGGTTTTTGTTTTGATGTCTTGAAGGCCGTAATCATGAAGGATCTGCTTGTTATAATGTGCTTGTGACAGATGAATAGAACCATTCACTTGTGACACATGCATACCCAGCAGATGTTTTACCACTCCCAACTCCACGAGGTTGATTTCTTGCTTCATTTTGTCCATGATGGAGGTTAGGATGGAGACATTTGTTGTTGCTGCCACAATATCATCCATGTAGGCTGTTAAGAGAATGGTGCACTCAACATTAGTACAGTAAAAAAACATTCGTCTGCTCTGGCTGGAGTGAATTTTAATCGGGTAAGAAGCTGACACAATTTTACATACCAGCATGTCCACTTTGTTTGGGACCATAAAGTGATTTACGCAATTTGCAGACGTGATTAACTGGCGTTGATAATCCCTTGGGTGGTGATAGATATATGGTGTGGTGAAGATATGCACATTTGATGTCATACTGGCGCAGTCACATCCCTGTATTTGCGGCAATGGCAAACAGTAAGTGGGGGGATTCCATTCTGATGACAGGTGAGAAAGTTAACTCATACTGGCTCCCGTAGACTTGTGACGAGCCAATAGCCAGTAATCTTGCCTTGAATCTGGACACTGAACCATCAGGGTTATATTTGATATGGTAGATCCATTTGTTTTTTAAAATTTTTACATTTGGCAGTGGAAGCTCTAAATCCCAGACGTGATGAAGTAGGAGTGAATTTAATTCATCTTGCATGCCCTCTTCCCATTGATGATTGGGGAGAAGGAAGTGCTTGTTCATAAGACTGGAGTGTGATTGGCAGAATGATTAGCAAGTCGGAGTTAGTAAACTCTGGATGACATAAGGTGGCACGTTGTTTCTCTGTCTTCTCTTTTAGCCTTTGTGAATGTCGTAATGCCGGTTGCGGGACTTCAAAAGACAGTTGGTTCACTGGTGATGTAGGCGAACAAGCTGTAACATCTTCCATCGATGTGGTTTCTGATGAAGGTGTAACCACTAGTGTGTCCTCAGTATCAGAAATAGTATACGTCCTGCATTCTTGTCTCATCTAATGCTAAAGTGGGTGAGATTTTCGGGATGCTCTGAATGATATGTGGTTAATCAGGCCGTGGTGCTTCAAAAACTGGGGGTTCCATGTGAATTGGAAATACCGGAGGAACAGAAAATGATGAATCTGGTGTTCTTGTGAACTCTGGAAATACCTTAGGAAAGAAACGTACTGTACGTGGTCGTAAAAACTTGCTCTCATTGAGTGCATATGTATGGTACCCAGGAGATGAAGCGGAGTATGCCATGAAAACACCACTTTTGGCGCGAGCGTCAAACTATGATAGGTGCGACTTGTGTATATAATAGTATACCAGGCAACCGAAAGGAGCTCGATATTTGATAGTCAGTTTCCGTTTGGACCATATCTCGTCAGGGGACTTAATCTGACCTTGTCTGGGTAGAGAATTTAGATTAAATGCTGCTGTAGTCGCAGCATGGTCCCAGAATCGGTGCAGAACTTTTGACGATGTAAGAAGAATTCGAATTCCATGGCAAATGCAGCGGACGTTTCTCTCAGCAACACCATTTGACTAGGGGTTCTCAGGAATGGTGAATTGCTGAGATATGCCTTGCTTCGTACAGAACTCGTGTAGCTCCGCATTGGTGAATTCTGTTTCATTATTATATATACGCCAGATTTTAGAGCATTGTAGCTTTAGTATCAAGTCCATTAACGCTTTTTGCACTTCACTTTTTGTCAGTGTAGCGCAGACAAAAGTTTTTCATGAGAAATCATCAATGGCTACTAACAGGAATTTGTTTCCATGGATATAAATGGTAGACATTGGTCCCACTGTATCCACGTGAAGTAGCTGTACAGGAAGTGTTGAACATTGACCTTGTAGAATGTTCAGTTGTGAGGGGCGTTGCACTGAAGGCATGCAACACATGGGTCTTCAACAATTAATGGCGGCAAAACTGTCATACTGTGCATGCTATGGTGTCTCACTGCTGCGGTGAGTTTTTTTGATGACGAATGGCCCAATGCATTATGAATGTCACTCTAAATTACAGCCATCAAAAATAATGGGGGGTCCATTTGGGAAACTGAATGGATATTTGAGACCACGGGAAGGAATGGGAGTTCCTCCATGCCCTGCTGTTCAGGGATGGTCGTGTTCTTAGATGAAGTAATAGAGTAACCAGTTGGGCCGAAAAGAAGACTGTGACCCTCCTTTGATAATTGACTCATGGAGACTAGATTGAGGTGTGCACTTGGGGCATAAAGCATGTCATGGAGTTTCAAAACTGCTCCCGAATCTAATAACGCACTTGCTGCCCCAGTACCGATGGCAGGAATAGTTTTCTTAGGGTCTGCAGTGTGCATCTGCTTATGATAGCTTTGAAAAGAATCAAAGAAATGTTTTTCTTTAATTATGTGAAATGAGCTACCCGTGTCCACTATCCAATCCATGTTTGGAACACCAACACAGTTGGCTGCAGTTTCTTGCTTTGCCCTTTTGTGCCTGGTTTACGAGGCTAACGTTTAGGACGTGAAGCTGATGCACGACGCATGTGCTTTGTTGATGCAGAATCATGTGAACGGGGGGGGGGGGGCGTATCGCAGTGCGTGAAATAGCTGGACCTGCAGTAGTGGGATAAAGTTTAAACAGACAAACCGTTTTTACGTGTCCTCAGCCTCCACAATTATAGCATGTTACGTCATTTGTTCGATGTGCATTTGGATATGGATTTCCATTGATGAATTTGGTGTGGTGTAGTCCTTAAAGACCACATTTAGTTGACTTAGGAAGGTTTCAATTGACATTGATGGGTTTTTCTTGGACGTATTTGGCTAGTCTTTTGATTCCGAGAAAGGCTAAAAAGCTCGGTACGTCCATTGAATGTAATTTCCACTCATTGGCCTAGGGAGGGAACGACCCTCTTCAAAATATGATTCCTCCATATTGTATTAAAGACTAAACCAAAAATTAAAAAATCAACCACGCTCTTTTACCAGACTGTTCAGAGGGAGAAGCAATAATTGAACAGAATTTAAGAGGTGATACTTAAAAAGAAACTCAAATATAAGAATAGACGTGGTTCATTAAAAAACTTATTATTTATATTGCTTATTTTAGTCTTAAACCAAAATATTTATTTATAAAATACAAAAATTCTGTACAAAAGATTATTCTATACAATATGATTCAATTGAGGAATTGGCATTGGGATCTCCATTGCAAAAGAAAATATTTCTCAAAGTAAAAATAATAAAAAAATATTTAAATGTACCTTAATACAGCAAAATGCTGTAATGAGAAATATTAATCGCTACATTGTGCGAATTGAGTTTAAATATTTAAATATTCATTGAGATAGACTAAATCCCTGTAAGGAATAAGAAAGAAGTGTCAAATTCCATTTATATCTCAAGGAAGACTACGAAATAATAATTAATTATAAACAGAAAAAACTGAAATGTGCAGCAGGGCGCTCCTTATACGCGTTATTGTTGAAATAGTATCAAAAGAAACTTCATTATTACCTGATGAGTAAACCTGCAAAAATGCTGCTCGATAGAGAATCATGGATGCCGCGAGAAAGTGAGAATTTCACCTGTCTGAGTCAATAGTCACGAACTAAATATCGAGCGACAGCGTAGGAGCATTACAAGGCATTGGAACCTTTCGCTAGTTACTGACTGAACAAAAAAAAAACATGGCCGGCTCCCATGTTTAAAGAAACAGCTGAATGAAATGAAATGAAAGTTGAATGCCATGACTGCGCTGGTAAAGACGTGGGGGACCAAAAGGGAATAGGACTAGTCAAGTCCGAAGCTGGAAGTGGTCTGTCTGAATGAAAAAAACAGTAATTACGAAAAGAACACTAACAATAGTGCGACACAAAATCCTCGTGGTCACGAAAATTATTCGCGATGGACAACTGCAGCAGACAATGGTTATCACGTGAAGATTTTTATTAACATTTATTTAAACAATACAAACTCAACAATCAATGTCTGCAAACTAAAAAAACTTAAATAAAAAAACAGAATTATCATTTACAAACAAATATCATCATATCTATTTTTACAACAAAAAATCTGAGTTTTCCCATACACCATATATATTTGTTCTTCTTTGTTTTCTTCCTCCATCGGTTTTTACTTTCCCATATTTGCACTAGAACACAAACACCACTGATGCCCACTAAGCACAACTTATGGTGGGGTATGGCTAAAATGTTGGCTGGCTTGATGATTACATATAGGCAAAACATTGAAGGAAGCACTGATGCCGAACACTTTTTTTAATGGGTTATGAGCACTGCTTTAATAGTTGTGCCAACACTCACTAAATATTCAATCACTTACACCACACTGAAGCACTAAATAAATGCTCACTGTTGATTTGATATTGGTACACAGCACAATCACTGTTTCACTGCCGTCAATGAAAACACTCACAATAACACTGCACTGGAGGACTATTACTTTAAAGCCACTTGTCACCAATACTACTCATATCTGTAAAGCACACTTTCTACAGGTCGAGACACGTTATATCAAACACCAATTAATCATTAAAAAAATTTTTTTGATAAACAGACCCACTGGTCCGACATCGAAATACCCAAAAATAAAAAAACTTGGCACAATGGGTATTTGCTTGTAAAAGATTACAAGTGCACGCTCTGATTACTATGGCGGGGGTATGGCTGAAATTTAGGCTGTGGCATGTGCCAAACGCTTATGGAGTGGAAGGGTGCTATATTATCTCAAACTATTAATATGAAGAGACACATGCCATTATTTTAGTCATGAACCAACGTGATTTATTTAGAAAATAAAATATTAAGAATGATCAAAGATATGACAAAATACACTTTGTATAGGGTAAATTGAAATAATACTTGATACTGATAATACACTTGAACCACAAGACTAAACTCTAGTCCAGAATCATAGTAATAGTGTAACTTAACTATTTCAAAACCATAAGGTACTTCCAGCACATAATAATAACTGAAAGTAATAACCTTGATTTCAGATGTGCACCTTTATCTACCTTGTATACATAGACATATGGGCAATGTAATATTAATCATTGCAACTAAAACACGTAATAGCATCAAACAAATGAATCTTTAAATGAGTCAATAATAAGCAAATACGGTCAAACTTAATAAATTTCTACATATTATAACCACCACTCAAATTTAATTAGTTCCTGCTAATCACATTTCATGAGCAATTCTAAATATAAGTCAAGCAATTAATATTACATACATTCTTGTAATTTTTTAAGATTTCATCAAAACTACTTTTTATCTAGCTGAACATAAACGAAACACAAATTAATTAAAGGCACATTGCAAATAGGTAAATATGACTCTTAAAGTACACAGTCATTAAATAGTTAAAGTTCACTTTCGATTTATAATCAGTGTGGATGCACATATACGCCGTGGCCAATGAATTAGAAACCCGTGATGAATTACTGTACTTATATGTAAAGTGGGGTCATAGGTCAGAAACGATTGTGATATCCAAATGAATGCAATTATCTGAGGTACCTGATTATTCCAAGCTGCAGGTACAGGGTAGCAACAAGCTGCAGCTGCTCAAGTTCAGCAAAATGGGGAAAACAGCAGACCTGTCTGAGTTCCAAAAAGGAGTTATTGTGGGAGCCCGTCTAGCTGGAGCTACGATTTCCAGGACAGTCTCCAAGGTGAAGTCTCCAAGGTGTTCAATGCGTGGAGACGGAATCCACAAGAGTTGTCGAAACAGCAGAATTCTGGATCAAAAACAATCAACATGGACAGAGACCAATGTCATCTGAGACGGATTGTGTGGCAAAATCGAAAGTCTACTGTGGAGCAGCTGATGGCAGACCTCAATGAAGGATCATCGCAACCTATCTCCTTCAGAAAAATGCGCCGAGAGTGGAAGCGAATAGGGATGGGAAGTCGCATGCCACTGAGGAAGCCCCTGGTGTCAGAAACAAACCGGAAAGTTCGCCTGCAGTGGTGTAAAGAACGGTGTGACTGGACAGTAGACGACTGAAAAAGGTGATGTGGTCGGACGAGTCACGTTACACATTGTTTTGCACCGATGGCCGGCAGAGAATTTGGCAGCAGCCCCATGAAGAGATGGACCCCTCATGTGTTGTGAACACAGTTCAAGCTGCAGGAGGAGATGTCATTGTATGGGCCATGTTTTGTTGGTATGGCAAGGGTCCCCTGATATTTCTTAACAGTCGGTTGAAAGCCAAGGACTACCCAACACTGCTACCTGCAATGGTGCATTTGTAACCAAATGGTGAAGGGTTCTTCATGGACGACAATGCTATTGTTCAGGAGTTGTATTCTGAACAGAACACAGAGTTGCAACATCTGCCGTAGCCAGCGAAAAGTCCGGATTTGAATCCGATCGAGAATGTTTGGGATATGTTGGAAAGAGATCTTCGTCGAAGGCATCCGTTTCTGTCTACTCTACAGGACCTGAAGGTCTCTCTAACGAATGCATGGTCTGCAATTACCTTACCTGCATTGTAACACCTTGTAGAGTCCATGCCAAACCGCGTATGTTCTGTAATTACAGCCAAAGGAGGGTCAATACCATATTGAACGAAGGTTTCTAATTCATTGGCTGGTGTATATATAAGGACAACAAAGATTAAATGTCGGAAGTCTCAAACCCTAATGAAGTTCAAAAGTTTTATTCAGTAAAACTTTTGATATCACTCAGAGTCACAAAGAATACCGAATTATAAAAGAATAATCCCAGTTAAATTTGACACAATGTCATGAAACACCAAATTCTTTTAAATTTTAGCAAAATTTTAGCTTGATAAATGGTGTGAATTTAAATAACAAACACTAAGTTAATTTCTTGGGCTAACTTTGTAAGCAAAAGTGATTGTGGGTGACCTTTCTGAATTAAGCAAATTCAGACATGAAACATCGTTAAAAGTTATACTAGCAATCTTAAATATTTATTAAGTAGATAAATGTATCGCCCTATCGTTCCTTTTATGATAATGCGGAACGTATCTTTTTATTCAGCTATTCATTAGCTTTAAACAGGCCATAAATAAATACACCAGCATCGAACTGTTGACACTATAAATCGTAGTCAAATAGGCAAAATCACGTTGCACATTAATCATGAATAAGAACGAATGCCTCAAGACTTATCCGAATTCGCTCTTTTAACACCACACACACTAAAAGACGTGTAATTGTCTCCGTTTGGATTTGTAGACAAAAGTTGTCGGAATAAATTACACTTACAGTTTTGAATCGGCAATCAATTTCTCCGGCTCAGGTAACCAATATCTCCTTGAGCATATGCCTGGATTTCTCGTGGAAATAAACCGGGAGAAAGTGTGCTTTACAACAGTGAGTAGTGTTGGTGATAAGTGTCTTTAAACTTATAGTGCTCCAGTGCAGTGTTATTGTGGATGTTTTCATTGACTCCAGTGGGCCAGTGATTGTGCTGTGGTTCTATGTACCAATATAAAATCAACAGTGAGCATTTATTTATTGCTTCAGTGTGGTGTCAGTGATTGAATATTTAGTGTGTTGGTGCAACTATTAAAGCAGTGCTCATAACCCATTTAAAAAAAAGTGTTCGGCAACGATGCTGACTTTAGTGCTTCCCCTATGTTCAATCACCGAGCCAGCCTACATTTTAGCCATTCCCCGCCATAGGTTGTGCTTAGTAGGCATAAGTGCTGTTTGTGTTCCAGTGCATATATGAGAAAGCAAAAACCGATGGAGGAACAAACGAAAGAAGAACAAATATATATGGGATTATGCGCGATAAAGTATAAATCCAACTTTCAGCATTTTAATCAATGTTTCGTACTTTTGGCAAGTAAACTAAAAATTATGTTCAGAAGACCAAAAATTAAATTATATATCGGATCATTCCGAGAATCAATACAGAATCAACTACATCAACTAAAGATCGATAAATTGGACGACTTTGTCAAGGAAAGAAAAGAGTTAATGACAAGGTAAGGAACGAAAAGATAGCAGGTCTGCCGAGGAGTTTAAAATAAATAGTGTCAAAGAGATAAAAGGATTCAGCATGGTGAATAGCTCAAAGCCATTTACAACAGGAAAGGTAGAGAAATAGAAAACCAAGAAGAGAGAGCCATGAATGCGATAGCCAACACATGGGAGTGCCTCTCGTCCCTAAAGCAGGAGATCGACGATGCCTACAACTGCAACAGATTTACAAAAGGATTGATGCAACAACCGGCAGAGCCATGCTTCCTAGATAAGGGGCTGCTGTATAAAAGAGAAAAATACAAAATACGTTTGGTAATCCCAGCTGATGAGACTATAATCGAAAAGATCAAGTCCTGCCATGACATACCAACGGCTGGGCATCTAGGCATCATACCATCAGCGTGCGGGAAGCGTATATATGGCCAAAGCAAAAAACGGACATAATAAAGTACGTGAACACGTGCAATAAATGCCAATGCAACAAGAGCCCAAGGCAACACTCGTATGGACAATTACAGAAATTGGAGATTCTTCCTATTTCGTGGCATACAATCACAATGGACTTAACAATAATGGAAAGGTAGCACGATGCATTGCTTACCATTACTGATAAGCTATCAAAGAGGGTAAGGCTGTTCGCTTGTACATCTTCAATTACAGCAGAAGAAACGGCAGAACTGCTAGTCAATGAAGTGTTCAAGATACTCGGATTTCCAAAAGTAATCATCTCTGATCGTTACGTCTGATTTACATCGAAAGTGTATACATCGATATTCAATATTTTGGAATCACCAGTGAAATTATCGAGTGCGTTTCATCCACAGATGGACAGACAATCAGAGCGGACCAATCAAATGGTCATACAGATACTCCGAAACTACCTAAATCAAGATATGACTGATTGGGATCTAAAATTGACAGCAACGAAAATCGCCATCAATTCAGTACAGGTAGAAACACCGGACTATCACCTTATAAGTGCGACTTAGGAAGAGAGATCACCATCCTGCCTAGACTAAATAATCTGGCAAAAGGAACTGTAGGCGAGGAATCGATGCTCGTCCATATGTTTCGACAACTAAGGGAAGTAAGAGCTCGACTTAAAAAGGCTAATGCACAGTACACTTGACACAATAAACAACACACGTCACTCAACCTAAAAAAAGGCTGGCTCAAACTACAAATGGGCGAAATAGAAAAAGCTGTACAGCAAGTACCTCAGACCGTTTAAATTCGTGAAGGTTTATAACAAACTGACGGCACAATTACACATTCCTAGAGCAAAATATAAAGATAGCAGGATGTTCTATGTATCATTTTTAAAACCTTATTGTAAGCGACAACAGGCCAAGAAGGAATCAGGACCAATTGTGGACCAACGGTTTTCAAAAGTATATGAAGTGTAGAAATTGTTGGACGTTAGAGGTAAAATTCCCTCTCGACAGTTCCTGGTGAAGCGGGTCGCCTACCCAAAACTAACATGGGAGCCATAGAGAAACGTGCATCATTGTAAGGCTCTAATCGGCAGCTGTTTGAAGAGATTAGAGCGCAAGGCGGATTAAGAAGAAATAGGCAAGATGCAATGTCAGGACTTAGATCGGATCAACTCTTCAATGTGATTGATTCTATGCATGATCAGATTCATTCTCTGCGATCAGTAAGGGGGAGTGTTTTACAACGAAGTAAACCTTGCTGTAACAAGGCCCGTCTGTTTTGGCGACAGAGGGCGCAAAGAGAGAATGAGGAAAGACGAATGGCGGGCGATTCGATTGACACGAAGAGGACTGGTAAATGGAGAAAGAAAAATAGCAAGGGATTCCGAAGTTAGAACTGGCAAGTTATGGATCAAACTTGTATATGTGTATCCATTGTGATTAGAAATTGAAAGTGAACTTTAACTCTTTAAAGACTGTGGACTTCAAGAGTCATATTTACGTATTTGCAATACGCCTTTAATTAATTTGTGTTTCATTTAAGTTCAGCTAGATAAAAAGTAATTTTGATGACCTATTACAAAATTATAAGAATGTATGTAATATTACATGCTTGACTTATATTTAGAATTGCTCAGGAAATTTGGTTAGCAGGAACTAATTGATTTTGAGTGGTTGTAATATGTAGACATTTATTAAGTTTAACCGTATTTGCTTATTATTGACTCATTTAAAGATTCAGTTGACTTCACTATTTAAAGATTCAGTTGACTTCACTATTAAGTATTTTAGTTGCAATGATTAATATTACATTGCCCATAGCTCTATGTATTGTTGTATTGCCTTAAGCCAAGGTAGATCAAGGTGCACATTTGAAATCAAGGTTATTACTTTCAGTTTTCTTATTGTGCATGAAGTTTCATGTGTTTTTTGAAATAGTGAAGTTACACTATTACTTTGATTCTGGACTAGAGTTTAGTCTTCTGGTTCAAGTGTATTATCAGTATCAAGTATTATTTCAATTTACCCTATTCAAATTATATTTTGTCATAGCTTTGATCATTCTTAATATTTATTTTTCTAAATAAATCTTGTAGGTTCACGACTAAAATGATGGCATATGCCTCTTCATATTAATAGTTTGTGATAATATAGCATACTTCCACTGCGTATGCGTTTGGTACGTGACAAACGGTCATTCTTTTAAAGTTAACTTGAGATGTTGAGGACCAGAAGAGAGCAGCATACGCCACCTTGGGGACAATGACCATAGTTATAAATTGGCACAGTTGGTTATTAGTTAAAAAGGTTCTCAGCCTTCTAAGAAGATAATTTTTACGACAAAGAGAAGTTATGAGACGGTTAATCAGATCATTGAACTTAAGGTTTTAATCAAAAATTATACCTAATATCTTGCTTGTACCATCAATCAGTACTCCCTTACCACATATTAGTATCTTTGTTTTTGAACTATTTAAAAATAAACACGATCATTATAACATTTAGTTAAATAGCGTAAGTCTTCGTTCAATAAGCCCATAGTAGTTTAGTGATCAGTAATGGAAAAGGCAGTGAACAAAAAATTATCCTCAACATAATTCAACAGATCAAGGTTAAACTGGTGTTCATAGAAAGCGGCAGTAGAAACAGCATACCTTAAGGGGGCAAGACCCGATCCTTGAACTATGCAACGTATAGAAGATTTTGTGATTAAACGGTCATAGCTAATTATGTTTGACTTTTCTTAAAATAATCATTAAATAGCTGTAAGTAAGTCGATGACATACTCAATCCATTCAGATCAAATTAAGATCTGGTACTAATATGAACTTTACAAACATCATTACTAACAACGGTCTCTCAGACTGATATATTTACAAAGTATATATTCTTATATTTATTTATATTTATGCACATATTATTATCAATTGAATTATTATAAATGGTTTTTTTTTCAGAACATGTGATGAAACATTGAAAAATTAATAATGAAAAAGAGGAAAGAAAATTCTGCAGCCGGGATTCGAACCAAGAACTTTTGCACTCAGACCACCAACGCGCCAACCAATTGCGCCACTGCATCCATGAAAGCTAACTGCTATTTACATGACATTAGGGCTTGATTGGAGCAGTTACTTAGTCCGCAGGCCAGGACTATCTTTCCTAAGACGTAAGATTCATTAAAGAATAAATCATCAGATGTTCAGTGATGGTTTTATTCTATGCCAACCTCAGCTGTTCAAATTAATAATGACCTTTAAGGTCGATTCAGTATAAACTGTCAAAAGCTTTTGACATATCCGTCTACACAATAATAAATTTATTTCGTAGGTCGTAAGCTTCTATAGCCTGGAGATATATCTGAAGAGGAACCCAAGTGACTTTTTGACCCAAGTGACTTTTTGACCTTATTTTGAAGATCCACATTGCTGTTTGGGAATTTTTTCCCAAAGATAATCAATAAAATTATTAAACATCGCCTTCTCTACAATTTTAGCTAATGGAGACAAAATCGAAATTGGACGGTAATTTGTTTTGTCTCTATGGTCTCCAGTTTTATAAATAGGATGAATCTTTGCTGTTATGAGCGCACGAGTAAATTTTCCCTTTCTGACAATAGTAGTACATAGCAGGTATATCATTTTTACCCCGGTTCCATTCAGATGTTTGATAAATTTAGCAGTGATATTAAAAGGGTAACTAGAGAGGGTGACCTGTTTAATCGAAGTAACAAAATCCCAATCACAAGGAATTAGAAAATTGGGCAATTGACCATGGCATATGGCTTCACACCAATTAATATATCTGGTTAAGATATATCCGTACAATTATATATCCAGTCTAGATAATTATGATAATCGTCTATTGACATGGTAGGTGACTGGCTGACATTCGGAACATACGAGGTGCCATATACGGATCGATTGGGCGTAATTAGCAACACTTGCTCTCTTCACATCTCTTATAGCCTTTTTATAATTTTTATTGATCTGTTTACAGTAATTTAAAGATGGAACGTCCCTGAATAAGAAAAACTTTTTTATAAGCATCGATTTTCTCTTTCCATATAGTAATAATCTCAGTATTCCACCATAATTTATATCTAGCCTCCTTGATGATGCGGAATTTCATTCCAGCTTTAAGTGCAGCCTTTGTGATTTCTGTATTAATAAATTCTAAAAGTTGATTTACATCATCAAAAATTATTGATTTCGTCAAGGTCGACTTTATCAAGTTTCAGTATGAAATGTTTCACTATTGAAAAGCCTGTAGATAGGAACTAGCTTCCACGTTTTAATTTTTTTCGACCTGGAGAATAAAAAGATAAATGTCGTTTCTATTAACTTATGGTCAAGGTTAGGGAAAGAGGTAAGCGTTAAATCACAGTATTGTATTGATATGGGAATATATATGTGATCAATTAAAGTTGATGTAGAAGTTGAAACAATTTTTTGAGGCCTAATGCTTTCGTGCATGATATTAACGTATTAAAGTCAGATGTTTGACAAAGAGAGTTACAGTTAAAATCTCCTAAAAAAATTAACTTCACTGGGAATTAGGCTATTGATGAGGGTAGCACATTCTTCCATGGGGACATATGTAGTACGGTAAATAAGAATGAATTTGATCCACGTGGAGGCCACGCAGCATTTGATGGTAATGGATTCTATAGCACAAGTGCTAGCTGATATACAGTGAAGAGAATAGATACAATTAGCTACCAGAATTAAAACGCCACCGACTCTGGTGGAACATTCCGTTGTATACATCATATACCCAGGAACAGAAATAACTTCGGTTTCAAAGTCAGGAGACAACAATGTTTCGGTAATAAAGCATAAGTCGATAAATTTATAATAAACACACCGGCTAACGAATTAGAAACCTGTGTTCAATATGGTATTGACACTCCTTTGGCTGTAATTACAGAATATGCGCGGTTGGCATGGACTCCACAAAGTGTTGCAATGCAGGTAAGGTAATCGCAGACCATGGCTTCGTCAGAGAGACCTTCAGGTCCTGCAGAGTAGATGGAAGCGGATGCGTTCAACGAATGTCTCTTTCCAACATGTCCCAACATTCTCGATCGGATTCAAATCCGGACTTTGCACTGGCCACGGCAGATGTTGCAACTACGTATCATGTTCAGAAAACCACTCCTGAACAATTCTTTCTCGGTGGAGAGTAGCATTGTCGTCCATGAAGAACCCGTCCCCATTTGGTTACGAAATCACCAATGCAGGATGGACTAGATCTGCAACAATGTTCAGGTAGTCTTTGGCTTTCACCCGAATGTCAAGGAATATCAGGGGACCCTTGCCATACCAAAAAAACATGACCCATACCATGACGCCTCTTCCCGCAACTTGAACTGTGTTCACAATACATGAGGGGTCCATAGCTTCATGCGGCTGCCGCCATCGGTGCAAAACAATGTGTAACGTGACTCGCCCGACCACATCACCTTTTTCCAGTCGTCTACTGTCCAGTCACATCGTTCTTTACACCACTGCAGGCGAACTTTCCGGTTTGTTCCTGACACCAGGGCTTCCTCACTGGCATGCAACTTTCCATCCCTATTCACTTCAAATCTCGGCGCATTTCCTGAAGGAATTGGGTTGCGATGATCTTTCAGTGAAGTCTGCCGTCAGTTGCTCCACAGTACACCTTCGGTTTTAACGCACAATCCGTCTCAGACGACGTCGGTCCCTGTCTGTGTTGACTGTTTTGATCCACAATTCTGCTGTTTCGACAACTCTTGTGGATCCCGTTTCCACGCAGTGAACACCTTGGAGACCTGACCTTTTGAGATATCGGTCACTTGTACTGTCCTGGAAATAGTAGCTCCAGCTAGACGGGCTCCCACAATAACTCCTTTTTGGAATACAATATCGGAATAAAAGGAAAACACAAGTCCACAAAGATATTTTTTTTTGACTCAGATGTACATTTCGGAATTTATAATTCCTTCATCAGTGAGTGGTTTTACAGACAATCGACAATCGAACAGTGAAGTGTACATTTCTTCACATGGGACGAAAGCAGCGCTATCACAAGCTCATCGAACCGGAATAAATTCCAAATGAAATACACTGAGGTAGTCAAGAAGCCTATCCAACCCAATCGGAATTCCATACTATAAAAAAAGAAAATGAGATTGACGATTGTCAGAAACAAAATACAAACGAAAATACAATTTTCATATCTTCCAGTAGTCCGGGAAAGAGACGTTCCCGATGTCTTTAAAATTGATGTCAAAAATGTGCCTTGGTTTTCCACATTTCATATGCCACTTCATAGCTACTGAGTTCTTCAGTATTCCAGTCACTAGGTCATTGTCATGAACCTTCATCTTCTGCACCATAATCAAAAGGAGGTCTTGTATAAACTTACCGATGTGAACTATATCTAGATCTGTGTGGATCGATGGGTTTTTCACAGTCCTTCTGTCCAACTGGGCAATGGTCTTCAAGGTAACATTCTAGAATGACTGTAGCTCGCTCCATCTGCTTCTACAGATAGTCGCCAACGCAAGTATGCCATAGAGGAGTATGGTTCGAATAATTGACTTGTAAAGAAGTTGCTTGTTGTCGATCATGAGGGTGCTGTTCCGGCCCAGGAGAGCTATGAGACTGTACTTAGCCCTCTTCGCTTTGTTCAGAGCATAGGTCACGTGACGATTCCACGAGAGTCTTGAGTCGATGATAACGCCAAGATATTTGTAGTTGTCTGCCCAGTCCAGTTACTTATTGAATATAACAAGAGAATCTGGGGGACGCTTGAACTTTCTGTTGAAGTACATAGCCTTGCACTTTTCGACATTAAGGTTCAGCTTCCAGCAGTTAAACCAGTCTTCAAACATCTTCAAGGCGTGTTAAAGACGAGTGATAACGTGAGCCGGCTTGTGTGCCCATGTCATAATGTCAGTATCGTCAGCATAGAAATATAGATTACAATTTTTGGGGTTCGGGAAATCATGCACAAAATAATTAAATAGCACAGGCCCGAGGACAGAAGCTTGAGGGACACCGGCCTTGACAACACGGGGCGTGGATAGATTTTCACCAACTTAGCTTGGTAGGACCTGTCAGTGAGAAAGGATTTCACTATCAAAATCAAATTTGAAGGAAACCCGTCTCTACTCATCTTATAGACAAGACCTCCTTATTCCTTATACTTACCTATTAGGTCGTTGATGTTGAGGCGTTTATCTTCCGGTTTAGACACAGTGGCAGCATAGGATTTGTCTGCTGTCACTTTAGAACTAGGCATGTTTTGAACCTGGGGGTATTTTGGACATTTCGCGTAGCTTGAAGTATGCTGTCCACCACATCTGATGCACTTTGCGGGGTCTTGTCCTTTGATATTGGGGGAATCCCTTGACTGGTGCCCCTCTGCACACTTCTTACAACCAGGATCTTCCGTGTAGCCCATGGATACGTGTCCGAGGTGCAGGCAGTTGTAACACTGTAATGGCTTCTTGTTCCCTGGAAAGGCCTCCACTCCCACTGCCAGCGGCTGAATACGTGAAATGTTCTTCAATGAATGGTTGTGTTCGGTGTTCGGGAGCAGAACCAAAACCATCGGCATATCAATGGATCCTTTGGCTTTCCTCAATCGAATTACTTTTTCCGGGAAATAGTTGGCTCTTTTTAAGTCTTCTTGGAAGTCATCGAGGTCATATGTAAGATCCACATTACGAATCACGTATTTCAAGACCTTCTCCGACTTCAGTTGATGCTGCTGAATTTTTCAAATATTATCAGACTTAATTCTAGAGACCTGCTGTGAGTTTCTTCGTCTACACATTTAACATTGTCGGTTTCAGCTCTGCCCTTATGATCAGTGATCTTTTTTACTGGAACATGCTTCTCCAGCTCAGATTGAATCGTCTTAAATGAGACGACATGAGTCCGCACGATAATCGGCGGGACATACCTCTTAGTGATCCTATGGTCTGCATTATCTGAGCGATTCTGTCCATTCTTCGGATTCCTCATTCTAGACGCGTTGACGACTACTTCATTTACTCTGGAGACTGTCTTTAGGTTATCGATCCTCGTGACTTTTCTGAATTTTTTATTAGTGACACCAATCCAGGGAATCTATCCACTTCTTCATCCGTTCCGTCAGAGTGACTTCTCTTACAACCACCATTTGTCGAACTGTCACTATTTTCTATTATATCCAAAGACTCCACACTATTAGAAGAGGAAATGCTTTTTAAGTCATTACTTCCTTGCTGTTATCAATTGGATTATCTTCCGTGGAGTTTCTTGCCTTCGGAGTCCTGGAGCATTTCCCAAAAGCTTCCTTAACTTCATTTATCTTGTCAGTAACATTTATACGAGAGTCTTGAATTTCCTTGTTGATCCCTGTGAACTTCTCCTCAAAACGTTTGTGTAGGGATTCGACTTTTTCCTCCAGTGCACTATACTTAGCGTTTATTTCATCACGGAGAGCTTCTAATATTCCTTGAACACTAGGTCAAATGCAGCAAACCTAGCTTACAAGCAGGGATTCAAGAAGGCCTTTTCGCAGGACACAGTTTTACCATCCGCCACTAGCAAAGGCTCTTTAGCCGACTTAAACGTGGGTTTTTTGGACGAAGCCATTATATATAATTGTATAGAACCAGGTGGGTGGGAGAGTAACCTCGCTAGGTGTGTGCTAAAGAAGCCGTCCTAAGAAGGACGCACCTAGCTTTAAGAAAAAACAACAAGTCAGGTTTGCGAGAAAATTAATTCTACGCCAGGGACCCACTCATGAATGATTAGAGTAATATCAGACCCACTCAAAAAAATGACCTTAGTTAGGTTTGCGAGGAAATTATTCCCAACGCCAGGGAGCCAAAAAGATAACGAGCATCTCAACGCCAGGGAGCCAAAAAGATAACGAGCATCTCAACGCCAGGGACCAGCACATAAGACGTAACAGAAGGTGAATAACGCCAGTGAAAAGGGCTCACCGTAAAATGATAGTAATGAGATAATACCTGAAAAGAGAGTAGAGGTGATACCTTGAAAAGCTAGTCCGTTTGGGTCCTGTGTCCTGTCCTTCCATCCACAGAATTTTTCCATCCACCTGATTTTACAGAATCGACAATCGACAATCGAACAGTGAAGTGTACATTTGTTAGGATAGGACGAAAGCAGTGCTTTCACAAAGTTCATCGAACCAGAATAAATTCCAGATGAAGTACACTGAGGTAGTCAAGAAGCCTGATCAACCCAAGCGGTCTTCCACATTATATGAAAAAGAAAATAGGATTGACGATTGTCAGAAACAAAAATACAAACGAAGTAAAAAAAAAATACAGCGAGAGGGAAGATTATCACATCTTCCAGTAGTCCAGGAAAGAAACGTTGCTAATATCTTCAAAATTGATGTGAAGAACGTGCCTCGGTTTACGATACTATTCATTAAGTCTTTCAGTATCCCATTCAAAAGTTTATTGTCGTGAGTCTTCATCATCTGTATCATAATCAAAAGGAGGTCCTTTATAAACTTTCCATTATAGGCCATGTTTAAATCCAAGTATTGGATTGGTTTTTCACAGTTTTTCTGCCAAGCTGGGCAGTGGACCTCAGCACAACATTCTGAAACGACTGTAGTTCACTCCATCTGGTTTTAAAGATAGTCGCCCACGCAAGCATGCCATAGAGAAGTATCGTCCGGTTAATCGACTTGTAGAGAAGTAGCTCGTTGTCAATGCTGAGGGCGCTGTTGCGACCCATGAGAGCTATGATGCTGTACCTAACCCTCTTTGCTTTGTTCAGAGCATATGACATATGCCGGTTCCATGAGAGTCTTGAGTCAATGATAACTCCCATATACTTGTAGTTGTCCAACCAGTCCAGTTTCTTATTGAACAGAACAAGAGAATCTGCAGGACGCTTGAGCTTCCTATTGAGGTACAAAGCCTTGCACATTCCGACGTTAAGGTTCAACTTCCAGCATTTAAACTAGTCTTCGAACTGCTTCAAGGCGCACTGCAGCCGAGTGATGACGTCGGCCGGCTGGTGTGCCCACGTCATAATGGCAGTATCATCCGCATAAAAATACAGATTACAATTATCGGGTTTCGGGAAATCATGTAAAAAGAAATTAAATAGCACAGAATGCTGAGGGAAACCGGCCTTTACAACACGATGATTGGTTTGATAGGATCTGTCGTCTAGAAAGGATTTCACCATCAAAATCAAATTGGCAGTGAACTCATCTCTGATCATTTTCTAGACAAGGCCGTCATACCACACTTGGTCAAAAGCTTTACTGATATCGAGAAATACCAAACCACAGTACCTTGAGTGGTTCAGGGGGGTGCTCAGAGGTCTTCAACGAGCCTCTATATTTGCATCGGACAACAGTGGGCAGCACGAAAGCCAAACTGCTCTTTTCAAAAAAGGTCATTTGCTAGACAGTGGTCTTGGAATCTGACGAGGATCGTTTTCTCCAACACTTTGGATATCGAGGGTAGCAGACTAATAGGTCGGTAGCTCACCAGAATTGCAGGATTTTGCGCCCTGCTTCGGGATACTCAACACAATAGATTGCTTCCAAGCCACAGGGAAGTAAGAAAATTTCCAGCAGTCGCTAATGATATTAGTGAGATAGTCAATAAAGTTCTTCGGGAGATTTATAATTGCAATATTACACACCTTGTCTCTTCCTGGGGCCTACATTTTCAGTTTACTTATGATGGTGGTGATCTCTCCAGCCTCGATGTTGTTCTTCGTTAAATGCCGCGGGACTTGATCAAAGTTGACAATACCTTCTTCCACACGCTGAGACATGATTTGGCTCTCGGGCTTATCATTGGTAGGAGTAACAAATTGCATTTCCAGTGAATCTGCAATGATTTGTGCCTTGTCCTGCTCAGTTTGCACGTAGTCACCTTGTGGTGTACGGAGTGGAGGAAGCGTATCATTCTTCTTCTTCTGTAAAGCTCTGACCACACTCCAAATGTGATTATCGCGAGTCGACAACTTTTCAGTTTTTCATTCCATCTAGCGTCGCGAAGCTCTTTTATATCCTCTTGGACTCTTTGCACTAGACTGTTGTACTTGGTTTTGAGCCAAGGTTCACGATAACATTCCCAAAGTTTACGGGTCCTGTTTCTTTCAGCAATTAGGCATTGGATTCCTGGAGTGAGTTGGATTCGATGAGGAGGTTTATTCTCTGATGTATACTTACTAGCTTCTATGGCACTGTTGATATATCTGGTGATGTCTTCAACACTTTGATCGATGCCCTCTGTACAGTAAGCAACGTCGGGATGGCGGCTACAGCCCTTAAGAATATCTTTGTAGAGCTTCCAGTCTTGATGAAATATAAGTTCTTTTCGGAAATCTATGTCAACATTGTCAAAGTTCAACGCCACAGGCTTGTGGTCAGAAGAAAGGTCATCAATCGTGAAGATATTGTACGGTTTGAAAAAACCCTTTCTGATCGAGATATCCAAAACGTCACTACTAGGGGAGTGGTCGCAGTAGTAGGTGTCCTCCATAGGTCCAGCAGCGATGATATCATCTCTACCTTCTATGTACCTATAGAGAATCATGCTGTTGTAATTCTACGTTCTGGAGTTCCAGCTTGGGTGTTTGGCATTTAGGCCACCAGCCAGGACGGCTGGAGTGTCACCACTGAAGAGTTCATCAAGCTCGCTAATATCAATATAAGGTTTTACAGAACGAGAAGACCAGAATTTATAAGAAACTGAGGCGAATACAAACCAATCAGGTAACAAACAAATGAACAGATCAACCAATCAAATAAAATTAACAAAATAGAAACCAATAACGAAAATAGAGCAACCAACCAACTCTCAAAACAACTCTAAACGCAAAAAATACCAAGACCGCTTAAAAGAACTATTCCGCTTATAATAGCCAAATTCTATCAACGAAACTAGTAAGAAATTACTTTGTCAAAAATTTCGATAAAGGAAACCAAGATGCCACGGGCATAGGATGATCGTCCAGAAAGACTAGAAATATCCAAAATGGTAGAAAGCAGCATAATAAAGTATTACAACAATAGCTATCATGTGGCCAAACATAAAATACAGGTAGCTGAGATTCAAAATTGCTTTAAGAAACCCAAGAAAAAGAAGGCACCAGGTAAATACACTATAAACAACAGTGCCTTAAAAAACTTACCGCAAAATGTAACTGGTGATATCACTAAAATTATACACGACTGTTGGGATAACTGTTACTTTCCGGATACATGGAAACAGTCTGTTGTCCTAAGTATCCCTAAGCCTGGTCAAAATCCTGCAAACCCTGTAAGCTACAGGCCTATCAGTTTGCTGTCTTCTATATCCAAAGTCTTGGAGAGAACAATTCTCACAATATTCTTAGATTTCTGCACAAACAATAATTTCATCCGTGCACAACAATTTGGTTTTTGGGCGGAACATTCTTGCCAGCTCCAAGTTTGGAGTCTTATAGCGGATGTTAATACTCCCCTTAATCTTTCGATGTATTGCGGTGTCATATTCTTAGATGTTCATAAAGCATTTGATCAGGTCTGGCATGAAGGCCTTATTTATAAAATGATAACTGATGGTTTCCCACATGATTTAATTAGTCTAGTTCACTCGTTTCTGTCCAACAGGTCATTTCAGGCCAGAGTTGGAGATGAATTATCTGTTACCTATGATATAAATGGCGGTGTCCCACAAGGATCAGTGCTGGAGCCAGTTCTGTTCAATTATTTTTACGTGACTTCCCTGAAATCTCTTACTGCAAGCTATATTTTTATGCGGATTACGCTGCTATACTGACATGGGCACGCCAGCCTAGTGTTGTTGTATCACGTTTGCAGAAAGCCCTTATAGAATGTGAAATCTGGTTTAGCAAGTGGCGATTAAAACTGAATGTGGACAAATGCAAAGCAATGTTTATCACTAAGAAGGAAAAGAGAAATCTTGACTCCTTAAAGTTATATGGCAAATACTTGGAATGGGTTGATAATTATAGATACCTTGGCGTTGTTATTGATTCAAAACTATCATGGAATATGCATGTGACTTATGCGATGAACAAGGCCAAAAAAGCAAAGTTTAGCTTAATTGCTCTGTTGGGTCGTAACAGTGACCTCAGTGTTGATAACAAACTACTGTTATACAAAATAATTGTTCGTGTCATCTTGCTATATGGCATGCCCGTCTGGGCTACGATTTGCAAGACAAGATAGAAGGAACTCCAAATTTTCCAGAACATTACCCTAAGGACTATTGCACAATTACATAGGAGAATTGCTCGCAATTACTCCATTCATAATGATTTCGATATGACCCATGTCGGGAAATATGTTCAAGAGCTCATGAAAACCGTGCTGCCTATTATGGCAAATCATGATAATGATCTAGTCTCTGGCATTCTAAATCATTCTCTACATAGAAAAAGGCATCGTAATCCAAGACATATCCTTGATGTCAATTTTGATGACATTGATAATATCATCTTCCCAGATTAATGGGTTTCATAAATTCTTTCGTTTTTTCTGTGGCTTACTATGTAATATACTCCCAGTTCAGACAATCGTCAATCAAATTTTCCTCCACTAAGAGAAGGCAATTTTCTTTCATACTTTGGATGACCTTTGTGGGTACATCAGGCTTCTTTTCTAGCTCAGTGTATTTCCCTTGGAATATGATTATGAAGGGTGAGATTACGGAAGCTATGCTTCAAGTTCCACACGAATACCGATACACTAAACTGTTCGATTGTCAATTGTCGATTGTCACAGGCATAGGGTCGTCATCACTATTCAATAAGTTGTTGGTTGCTCTATTTTTTACAATCTCCATTGACTCAATTAAATACAACAATATATTATTTGTACAACAATGTATAATATCAAACAAGTGAGTCGAATAATCATGTTTTTCGTTAATAACATGGTCCGCGAACGAAGACACTCCTGCATTTGCATTCCTAATACAGGCAATATGTTCTTTCAGTCGGTTCTTTACCCCACGTTTTGAGCTTCCCAAGTAAAATCTGTCACACGATGCATATTTTAATTTATAAACGCCTGAACAATCAGTAACTGGGATTCTGTCTTTTATCGAGCTTAAAGTATTCTTAGTGGTATTAGAATTTTTATACTCCAAATCTCTGCACATTTTCTTAAATCATTTGTCTAGAGCAACATTAAAAGGGAGAACCAACAGCTTTCCTAAGTCCTCCTTTTTCTTAGAACCCAGAGTGGTGACTTTGTCAAGGTTTATGTGCATTTTAATTTTTAAAGTTAGTTTATTTACAATTTTTTTTTCATTGAACCTCGCAAAGGATCGGATTAAGCTAAATTCTTTTTCCCTGGCAACAACATTCAAAGGTGGTAACAAGGCCCATCTAATTTGATGGTGGAACACTGCTAATTTCTGTGGCATACAATGGTTAGAGTCCGATCAAATGTAAGCGGGGACAAAGTTTGGTTTTCTATATACGTCGAACTCTAATCCATTGCCAACTCATATAATCCGGAGGTCTAAAAATGGAAGTGAGTTGTCATGTTCTTCCTCTACGGTAAAATTAATATCAGGGTGCCAGAAAATCATCACAGTTCGACTCTTTGGAGTCAAAAATACAGAAAATGTCATCGACATATATATGCCACACCGATGAGAAATAGATAAACGTGCTGACTGCTACGTTTTCCAATTTTCTAATAAAAAGATTTGCCAAAAAGGGGCTAACGCTACTACCCATCGGTGTGCCATTTAACATACGGTAAAATTACCCATTAAAGGTGAAAACGTTATTGAAAACTATACATCTCATCACCATCATAATGTCCCTCACACTACCCAAAGGATAGTCATTATCATGAAGTACTTCTTCAAGGTAAGCCAAAGTCTCATTTAACAGTATGCTGAGGAATAAGCTTTCAATATCAAACGATACTAACCTATCGTCAACCGACAGCTTCAAACATTTGTTAGCATTGCTTAACTCTACGCTATTTTTAAGACTAAAATCATAACCAGGTAGTTTCAAGTTTGTTAATAAATTATCAAGCATAAATTTCCAGCTAGTGCATGGGAGAGTTGATACAGTCGACAATGGGCCGCCATTTGTTTCCAACCTTGTGCGTTTTTGGGAGACAATAAAGGCGTGGGACCAAGGGGTTAAGGGAGCCCGACAACTGGGTGGATGACATGTCGGTGGACGACGATTTGGTGAAAGACAATTCGGTGGACGCGACAATTCGTTGGACTTCAATTGGGTGGACGCCACAATTCAATGGACGTCAATTGGGTGGACGCGACAATTCGGTGGATGTCAGTTAGGTGGAAATGCAAATTCGATCGAGATTTTTAAATCACTTTAGAATTTTAAATGTTTAACTCGTTGTTTCTTCAACTAACTTTTTTATTGCAATTACAAAGCAATTTGCTTCATTTTATGTCGAAGATACTTTTTATGCGGGAATCTTTTATTTATTATTTATTAGTTTATTAATAAATAAAATTATATCTTTATTAAATAATTTATTAAGTCATTTTGTTAAATGTGTAACATTTTTTATTTTGTTTTATTGCTAAGAGTTCCATTATTTAATTAAAAATATTATAATTTTTAAATTACTACTTAAGCCCGTTAAAATAGGCACAATAGGAATTGAGTAGATAAATTTTTAATTTGACATTAATATAGCACAGTGAACCCCCCCCCCCCCCCATAGTCTGGTTTAATATAAAAAGGCGGTTGGAGATGAGGACAGAGGGTAGAGTTCATTTCATTTTTAGGTTGAAAGGTTTAATCCGTAATATATTGATCCCTTGTATTAAGCCTTGTATTATAACTTCTTCCCCCTCCAGCTTTTTAAGAGAATAAGGTTTCCCTTCTCATATAAAAGAAATTAAATTGGCTATGTTAAAATTTTGAAGTTATAATAAAACTATTATAAGTAAAATACATACAAAAGTATAAATAAATTACAGAAAAATATATACAAAAACAAAATAATTACAGATAAAATATACAAATAATACAGATGAAATTGTAAGAACAAAATATATAAAATATAATAAAAACCAAATAATTTTCAAATTTATTCTTTATCACTTTTTTAAATAATAACAAAACAAAAAAATATTGCATCAAGAAAATTTGTTTTTATATGTTCCTCACTGTTTTTGAAAAGATTTCTAAAATTCTTTACAAATTTCACGTGTGTTGAGTTTTTAATCCTGTTCACATGATAGGGGAGAAGCTAAAATTTAACGGTATTTAAATGGTTATATCAATCTTAAGGGTTCAACCCTTTCAACCCAAAAACGAAATGAATGGTCCTCCACTCCAATAATCTTTCCCAAAGCTGTATTTTGTTTTTGTGTATATTTTTTTCAGTATTTTATATATATTTTTGTGTATATTTTACTTGTAATATTTTTATATTATAACTTCACCTTGACTGTACACTTTTAAGACAGTCGTTATAATTCTCTTATATGAGAAATGAAAAAACCAACGAGATAGAAGACAAGTATTATACAGGCCTCTGCACATGAGCGATTTTTGACGTAGCGACATGCCTAAACAAAAGAGGGGGACAGGAAAATATGTCTATCTCGTTGAGAAAAACCTAATTCTCTTAAAAAGTTGGAGGGGGAATTATATAGACTATGGTATATTTCCTTAGACTACGGTAATTATATTAGACTATGGCAGTTAGGGATCAACCCTTTCAACCTAAAAATTGAAATGACCTCTACCCTTTGTCGTCCCCTCCAACTGCCTTGTTATATTAAACCTGACTCTGGGGGAAGGGGGAGGGGGACATCGTGCTATAATAATGTAAAATGAAATTTTTCTACTCAATTCCTATTGTGCCTATTTTAACGAGCTTAAGTAGTAATTTAAGAATTATAGTATTTTAAATTGAATAATGGAACTCTTAGCAATAAAACAAAATAGACAATGTTACATTTTTTACAAAATGATTTAATAATAAAATAATCTTATTTATTTGTAAACTAATAAATAATAAATAAAAGATTCCCGCATATAAAGTGACTTCGTCATAAAATGAATGAAGCAAATTGCTTTTTAATTGCAATAAAGAGTGTCATTTAAAAACAAACAACGACTTAAATATCTAAAATATCAGTGATTTAAAATCTGGATCAAATTTGCATTTCCACCGAATTGTCGTCCATCCAATTGACGTCCACCGAATTGTCACACCCACCCAATTTACGTCCACCGAATTGTCGCGTCCACCCAATTGACATCCACCGGATTGTCGCGTATACCCAATTGACGTTCACTAAATTGTCGCGCCCACCAAATTGTCGTTCACTGAACTGTCGTCCACCGAATTGTCATCCACCCAATTGTCGTAAACCCATTAACCCCTTAGAAACAAATCGCCTATGTACATCTTTAAAAATACACACACAATTCTTGATCCAATCTTTAGTTTTGTTAACCAGGTTTTTTAATGCAGGAGTGTCTTCGTTCGCCGACCATGTTATTAAGGAAAAACATGATTATTCGACTGACTTGTTTGAGGTTATACATTGTTGTAAAAATAATAAATTCTTGTATTTACTTGAGTCAATAGAGATTGTAAAATATGCAGCAATCTACAACTCATTAAATAGTATGATGACCCTACGCCTGTGGCATCTCGGCTGCCTTTATCGAAAATGTGGACAGTAATTTCTTACTGGTTTCGTTTTTAGAATTTGGCTATTATAAGCAGAGTAGTTCTTTCAAGGGGTCTTGGTATTTTTTGCGTTTAGAGTTGTTTTGATAAATTTCGTTGGTTGCTCTATTTTCGTTGTTGGTTTCTATTTTATTAATTTTACTTGATTGGTTGTTCTGTTCACTTGTTGTTATCTGATTGGCTTGTATTCGCCTAAGTTTCTTATAAATTCTGGTTTTCTCGTTTTCTAAAATCTGTATGGTAGACAGGAGAGGAGCGGAACCTAGGCTGAGGACGATCAGGACGAGCAGAACGGTCTAGCTCTTGAAGGTATCACTCTACTCTCTTTTTAGGTATCATTTCATTACTCTCATTTCACAGTGCGCCCTTTTCAGGGCGATATTCACCTTCTGTTACGTCTTATGTTGTGGTCCTTGGCGTTGGAAATAATATTTCCATAAACCAGTACATCAAGACGCTCATTATCCTTCTTGGCCCTGGCGTTGGGATTAATTTCCTCGCAAACCTAATTAAGGACTTTTTTCATATCATCTATTTTTATTCTAATCATTCACGACTGGCCCCTGGCGTAGAATTAACTTTCTCGCAAACCTGAAATGTTTTCATTTTTCCTTAAAGCTAGGTGCGTTCTTCTTACGACGGCTTCTTAAGCACACACCTAGCTGCGAGATTCCTCTCCCCCCCCCCCCTGGTTCTATACAATTATACAAACTCTCCTGGGATGACATGAACGCTAAGTATAGTGCACTGGAGGAAAAAGTAGGGTCCCTACATAAAAGTTTTGAGGAGAAATTCGAAGGTATCAACAAGGAAATTCAAGACTCTCGTAGAGATGTTATTGACAAGATAGTGAACTTAAGGAAGCCTTTGGCAAATGCTCTGGGACTCTGAAGGCAGGAAACTCCACGAAACATATACCGCTTAATAACAGCAAGGTAAGTTTTAAAACTATTTCCTGTGCTAAAAGTGTGGAGTCTATCGAAATAATTGAAAATAGTGACTGCTTGATAAACGGTGGCTATAAGAGAAGTCACTCTGACGGAAGCGATGAAGAAGTGGATGAGAGTCCCTGGATTGGTGTCACTAATAAAAAAATCAGAAAAAGCACGAGGATCGATACCTAAGTAAACGAAAAAATCGTCAGCGTGTTTAGAATGACGAATCCGAAGAATGGACAAAATCGCTCCCCTAATGAAGTCCATAGGATCACGAAAAGGTATGTACCGCCAATCACAGTGCGGACACATCGCGTCCGTTTAACACGATATTAACTGATCTCGAGAAGCATATTCCAGTGGAAAACATCACCGTTCATACGGGCAGAGTGAAGACAAATACAAATGTGAAGACGAAGAATTTCACAACAGGTTAGTCTGGGAATTAAGTCTGACAATGTTCTAAAAATTCAGCATCATCAACTGAAGTCCGAGAAGTTTCTGAAATTCGTCATTCGAAATGTTGATGTTACCTATGATCTCGATGAATTCCAAGCAGATCTAAAAAGAGCCAACTACTTCCCGGAAACGGTATTTCGATTGAGGAAAGCCAAAGGTTCCATGATATGCCGATGGTTTTGGTTCTGCTCCCGAACAACGAACACAACCAGTCATTGAAGAACATCACACGTATTGGGCCGCTGGCAGTGCTAGTGGAGGCCTTTTGAGGGAACAAGAAGTCATTACAGTGCTACAACTGACTGCAGTTCGGACATGTAGCCATGTGCTGCACGGAAAATCCTCGCTACAACTCATGCGCAGAGGGGCACCAGTCTAGAGATTCCCCAAGATTAAAAAGAATAACCCCCAAAGTGCATCATATGTGGTGGGCAGCACACTTCAAGCTACACGAAATGTCCAAAATACCCCCAGGTTCAAGGGATGCCTAGTTCCAAGGAGACAGCAGACAAATCCTATGCTTCTGCTATGTCTAAGCCGGAGGATAAAGGCCTCAACATTAACGACCTACCAGTATGTATAAGCAATTGGGACGTATCTTTGATCTGTTTTCTAATCGAGGCAAAAGTTACCCAGTGTTGAGTGGGTTTCTTAAGACCAACTAATTATACTATGGCTGCAAAACGTTATACAGTAATAAACAAAGGTAAACTTCGGTGCGTGATATGGAACGCGAGGAGGATTCCCCGAAAGCGTATCGAGTTTCATAATTTTTTGATAACACAAGAAATCGACGTTGCTTTCCTCTGTGAAACGCACCTCAAACAAAGCCAAGACTTCAAGCTACCTGGCTATTGTGTGTACTGTACGGATTGTATGGCTTCAAATGCTGCATGATGTGCTTCTGGAGGCGCTGCGATCATCACTAAGAAAGGAATTCAACACCAAGAATTAGTCTCCAAGTCTTATGCAGTTATGGAATCGGCCTCTATCATTATCAATGACGCCTCCTATGGTGAAGTGAAGTTCGTGGCACTCTACAAATCACCTAAACATTATCTTGACGTTAACGAGCTTGATGTACTCTTAAATGGTGACACTCCAGTCATCCTGGCTGGTGAACTAAATGCCAAACACCCAAGCTGGAACTCCAGAACGCAGAACTACAGCTTGATTCTCTATAGGTACATTCAAGGAAAAAATGATATCATCGCGGCTGGACCTGTGGAGGACACTTACTTCTGCGATCATTCTCCTATTAGTGACGTTTTGGACATCTTTCTCTTGAAGGGTTTCTTCAAACCGTACAATATCTTCACGATTGATGACCTTTCTTCTGACCACAAGCCTGTGGCGTTGAACATTGACAATGTCGACATAAATTTCAGAGAAGAACTCACACATCATCAAGACTGGAAGCTCTACAAAGATATTCTTAAGGACTATGGCTGCCATCCCGACGTTGCGAACCGTATGGAGGACATCTATCAACGTGTTAAAGATATCAACAGTACCATAGAAGCTAGTAACTGTCCACCAAAAATAAACCTCCTCATCGAATCCAACTCACTCCTGGAATCCAGCGCCTAATTACTGAAAGAAAAGGACACGTACACTAAAGCAACGCTATCGTGAACCTGGGCTCAAAACCAAGTACAACAGGCTAGTGCGAAGACTTCAAGAGGAGATAAAAGAGCTTCGCGACGCTAGATGGAACGAAGTGAGACTCAAAAGCTTGTCGACTCGCGACAATTCCATTTGGAGTATGGTCAGAGGTTTACAGAAGAAGAAGAATAATACGCTTCCTCCACTCCGTACACCACAAGGTGACTAGGTGCAAACTGATCAGGACAAGGCCCAAGTCATTGCAGATTCAATAGAAATGCAATTTGTTATTCCTATCATCAATAATACCGAAAGCCATATCATGTCTCAGCGTGTGGAAGATGGTCTTGCCAACTTTGTTGAACTCCCGCAGCTTTATCGAAGAACAACATCTAGGCCAGAGAGATCGCCACCATCATAGGTAAACTGAAAAATAAGAAGGCTCCAGGAAGAGACAAGGTGAGCAATAACGCCCTTATTATTCTCCCAAAGAACTTTATTGACTATCTCACCAATATCATTAGCGACTGCTGGAAATTTTCTTACTTCCCTGCATCTTGGAAACAATCTATTGTTTTGGGTACCCCAAGCAGGAGCAAAACCCAGCAATTCCCTCGAGCTGCCGACCTATTAGTCTGCTCCCCTCGATGTCTAAAGTTTTGGAAAAAACTATCCTCGTCAGATTCCAAGACCACTGTCTCGACAATGATCTACTTCGGAAAGATCAGTTTGGCTTTCCTGCCGCTCACTCTTGTCAGATGCAGATATGGATGCTCGTAGAAGACCTGAGCACCCCCTTGAACCTTTCCAGGTACTGCGGAGTGGTATTCATCGATGTCAGTAAAGCTTTTGACTTTGTGTGGCATGGGGGCCTTGCCTACAAGATGATTAGAGACGGGTTCCCTCTCAATTTGATTTTGATGGTGAAATCCTTTCTCTACCGACAGGTCCTATCAAGCTAAAGTTGGTGAAAATCTATCCACGCCCCATGTTGTATAGGCCGGTGCCTTCAAGGGTCTGTCCTCGGTTCCGAAACCCAAAAATTGTAATCTATATTTCTATGCTGTCGATACTGCCATTATGACATGGGCACAAAAGCCGGCTCGCGTTATGACTCGTCTACAGCACGCTTTGTAGATGTTCGAAGACTGGTTTAACTGCTGGAAGCTGAACCTTTATGTCGGAAAGTGCTAGGCTATGTACTTCAAAAGAAAGTTCAAGCGTCCCCCAGATTCTCTTGTTCTATTCAATAAGAAACTGGACTGGGTAGACAACTACAAATATCTTGGCGTTATCATCGACTCAAGACTCTCGTGGAATGGTCATGTGACCTACGCTCTGAACAAAGCGAAGAGGGCTAAGTACAGTCTCATAGCTCTCCTGGGCCGGAACAGCACCCTCAGCATCGATAATAAGTTACTTCTGCACAGGTCGATTATTCGGACCATTTTCCTCTATGGCATGCCTGCGTGGGCATCTGCGTGGACTATCTGTAGAAGCAGATGGAGTGAGCTACAGTTATAAAAAAATATTTTTGTGGATTTGTGTTTTCCTTTTATTCCTATATCGTATATTGTTGTCTACAGTTTCCGGTTATTTTGTTTTATTTCCTTTTTGGAACTCAGATAGGTCTGCTGTTTTCCCCATTTTTCTCAACTTGAGCAGCTGCAGCTTGTTCCTACCCTGTACCTACAGCTTGGAATGAGCATGTACCTCACACGATTGCATTCATTTGCATATCACAATCGTTTCTGACCTGTGACCCCGCTTTACATATCAGTACAGTAATTCATCACGAGTTTCTACTTCACTGGCCTGTGTGTGTACATCAGCAGTTGAAGATCTTCGAGTTTATTCATGATTGATCTATCATTCGGGTAGATAGTTCTTACATGAATACTTTTAACTTTTTTATCTTGACGGCGGTGTGCCATGCCTCGCATCAAGGTTCCCAGTTCTCCAATAATCAATGTTAAAGGATGGGTTGGGACCATAGAAAGGACGTATTGATACTCCGGTCGGCCATATCGATTCGTTAAAACATTTTTCGGTTGTCATATCACTCACTCTCAGGAAAACATATGCACATATAATACTTGTCCTGCACTGTTATCCACCTGTCACATTCAGTTACATTTATTTGATGACTGCATAACATGATGGCTAAGGAGGCACAATCGTAAGTATCACTTACATTACCCAATCTGAGGCGTAACGACTTGCTATTCCTAACTGGGATGGTCCATTCTCCAGCTCCCCATGTTTTATCGGTTTTGTTAGTTGTAGCGTGTTTAGTCTGTTTCAGCTCTGTTAATTTACGTATGACAGATATCATGATAGGAATGTTTTGGAGGTACATTCCCCTCCGGGATCCTCGGCATCTGTCTGTTCTTGAGTATTTGCTTTCATGGCTGTTGCATGCATATAATGTCTCAATTCAAACAGTTCGTCAGCAACAGCGTAATCGCCTGTTGATTGGCTTAGAGTATATTTAACTGGTCCATATTTGAAGACCCTTGATGTATCGTATATATTTCCATGTGGGAGCGATCATGGTTAGATACTTGATTTTCCTTCGCAATATTTCCGCTGACTTGCGTAAATTGTGTAGTTTGGGGGGGGGGGGGGTCAGGAGGTTTTTTTAATGTTTCATTGGTTGTTGAGATCAAGACACTAATTTTTTTTAACTAATTCATCTATCAACTCTTGCATCATGGAGCGTGGAGATGCCAATACACCATCAATAATTGCAGTTTTTAAATTGGCAGAGGTACTTGCATGACTTCCATCGATATTTATAAAATTAAACTTGTTTTTATCAGTTACATGGGTTATAGATTGGTTTAGCGAGTTTAAATTCAGTAAAATATGTTCATTGACTGTCATAAAACGTGACTGGTTGAATATTTATTTCTCTTTTCACCTTTAATGCTACAAATTTATTTAATGTCATGCCTTTATTTTTCAATAATTATCAATAAACGGCAGCAAGAGAAATTAAAATAAATAAATCGTGATCACAGTGATTTTTTGCCAATGGAATCGCCATCTTGTTTTTGAGAATTCACTTTTGCATTAGCTTTTGGAAATGAAAAATTGAGAAAAAAGGGAATTAATATACTGTATATTGTATATACTATATATTGTACTGTAATATGCCAGTATTTTAAATATATATGCTAGTTTCGTTTGAAATTCGTCAGATCGAACTTCGTTTCGAATCAATCTTCCTCCAAGTTAGCTATTCGTTACAGAAAAAGTGGATCGGTAATTCAGGAAAAGATGCATATTAATGTAATGTATATTGTATAAACTGTATGATGTATTGTAACGTACCAGTATATTAAATATTTTATACTTGTTTTTGTCCGTAGTTCGTCGCCCCCCCCCCCCCCTGCCTGTTAGCTTTTGGCGACGTAAAAATGGACTGAAAATTGAGAAAAATGCGAATAAATATACTGTATACAGGGTGAATACAAAAGTCTGAACCCCCCTTTTATTTTTTGAACTGAAGCAGATATGTCAATTTTGATGAATCCAATGAATAGGAAGTTGTGGGTGGCCTATCCCATGGTGCACTTTTCATCATCCCAAATATGCAAATTAGGACACATTCAAAATTTATCTCAAAAACCGTAAGGGACAGAGAAAAAAGCCCAATTGCAAACTTGTTCAGCATAAAAAAACAAACAAAATAAAAAAAATCATCCAAATCGGTCCAACCAATCACCCACAATCACGTGGTGAACTGTTCTGTTTGTAGCTTACAAACAGTCACACTGCACAAACAAGTTACTTCAAACAGTTTAAAAAAAAAGTTAATCAACAAAGTGCTCGATGTGACGACCGTGGGCACCATAACACAATTGGGCACGGAACTTAACTGTCGCCAAAACATTGGCAAGCATGGCTGGTGTCACTCCTTGGCACGCTTCCTGGATTCGTTGAACCAGATCTTCCTGTGAGACGGGCTGCATAGCATAAACCTTGTCTTTCAGGTATCCCCACAAGAATAAGTCAAATGGTGTAAAATCAAGGGAGCGGGGTGGCCAACGAGCTGGTCCTCCTCGGCCAATCCATTGTTGTCCAAACATCTCACTTAGACGCTCGCGAACGACCAACTCGTAATGTGGAGGAGCTCCATCATGCTGAAACCACGTGCGCTGATACGAGGCCAATGGCAAATTGTCAATGAAGTCTGTGATTACCACGTTGAGAATTTGCGCCCAGTAGCGTTCTGCACTCAGTGTTCCATCGTAAAAATGCGGTCCAACTACAGTGTCATTTTACAATCCACACCACACATTGATTCTTCAGTTCACTTGATGAGTTGCTTCTCGCAGACATCCTGGGTTTTCATCTGCCCAATGATGATGGTTGTGCTTGTTGATAACTCCATCCCTGGTGAACTGGGCTTCATCTGTCCACAACAGCTAATGAATGAAGTTTAGATTGTCATCCAGGCGGGTAAGTAACCAGTTGCAGAAGGCGGCCCTAGCAACATAATCCAATGGCAGTAACTCCTGGTGACAATGAATATGGTATGGGTAAAATGATGTGCGTGTAGAATGTTGAGAACAGTTCTCTGATTTCACCCAACATCTGCAGCAATTGCTCTGCTGCTTGTGTGGGGATTTGCAGCTACTGCAGCCAGAACTAGTGTTGTTGTATCCTCGTCGCCTTGTGCCCTTGGTCGTCCTCGTTCTGCATTAACATTACCTGTAGCCTCGAATCTTTGAATAATGTGACGCATTGTTTGACGAGATGGATGGCGCTCATTAGGGTATCTGTCTCGATACAACCTAACTGCAGCATGTAGGTTTCTCCTTGCCTCTCCGAAGCAGATCATGTTGACCATTTCCGGAACAGTGTAGCTTGCCATCCTGGAATTGTTCTGTTTTCTGTGTGCTGAAACATGCCTTTTATTTGCTTTTCCGCATGAAAGTGAATGTGAGTATGGTAATTTATGTTAATTTTTTGATCTGCATGCTTTACATGGTGGATATATCAACATTCTGTTTTCCATATGCAGTGTGACTCTTTGTAAGCTACAAACAGTTCACCACGTGATTGTGGGTGATTGGTTGGTCCGATTTGGATGATTTTTTTTGTTTTGTTTGTTTTTTTATGCTGAACAAGTTTGCATTTGGGTGTTTTTCTCTACCCCTTCGGTTTTTGAGATAAATTTTGTTCTAATTTGCATATTTAGGATGATGAAAAGTGCACCATGGGTTAGGCCACCCACAACTTCCTATTCATTGGATTCATCAAAATTGACATATCTGCTTCGGTTCAAAAAATAAAACGGGGGGGGGTTCAGACTTTTGTATTCACCCTGTATACTGTAAATACCACTCTAATATACCAATATATTCAATGTTATATACTATTTGCGCTTGATGTTTGTCAGACTTCCCTCCTCCCCAGCTGTTATAGCACTAATTTTTCTCTCTTGTATAATGCGAACCCACAAATATAGGTAAGCACATATATATAGTAATTTCAGGTCAAAATTTCTCCCTGTATGGTAGAATACTTAGGGTATTTATAACAAATAGCGGTTTTTACTGACATGTCAATAAACATCTAGAATGCAATGTAAAAAACCGAACATTGGAAGATCAACCAGACATGCGTAGCAACTGTCAACCAGAAGAGCTGCTGAAACATTTAAAGGGCAAGAGGCACGCCTAGAAACTAACCGGATCAGAGCCTCTACTTTAAGAGCTGCTGAAACGTCTGAGCGAGACACACGATGTGATATTGAATGCTCATGGCAGACTCGATCAGACATAGAATTGATTTCAAGAAAGCGGCATTTCATTACAATAAAGACTGCAATTACAAAATGCATCACGATGTTGTCATTGGTCCAATGACTACATTGTGCATACAATGTCGCGCTTTGAAGTTTCAGAAAGAAATGCCTGGCATGTGTTGCTCCAATGACAAAGCCAATTTGTCACTACTGGCTGAGCGACCAGAATCACTTCTAACTTACTTGGTTGGAACTACTCGGAAGTCCAAACACTTTATACAGCATATTCGGAAATACAGCTCATGCTTTCCAATGTTATCATTTGGAGCGTCAAATATTGTGATATAGGATAATTTCATGCCCACATTTATAGTGTAAGAAAAAGTGTATCATCAGATTGGTTCACTGCTTCCAGTACCCAAACAAGATCCGCAATGTTTGCAAATATATTTCTTGGACAATGTGGAAAAAGAGATTGATCGACGATGCACGTTAAATATAGCAACATATCGGGAAATTATAGCTGAATTACGAACATTATTCCGCGAGCACAACTGTTTGGTCAGAGATTTTAAATCTACGTTTGAGGATGTGAGCTCGGATGACTTGAAAGTCATTATCAGGGCAGACAGAACGCCATCGTATGAATATGAGCATTGATCATGACGCTTCAATGCTCCAATGGACCCTGAAGTATCAGCTGTAATTGTCGGAACAGAGATTACCCGCCGAGATATTGTTATCAACAAACGAGATCAAACCAAGCAACGTGTTGCTGAAACACACCGATCGTACAATATACTTCAATATCCCATACTGTTTCCGAGAGAAGATCGATATCATCTGCAATTGTATCAAACTAATCCCGCATTTTTATGCATACCATATCGAGCCCAACAATCCAACCATGTCCTGCAGTGTCGTCAACTTTCTCGACAATTCATCGTTGCCATGTACGCTAAAGTCGAAAGCGAACGACTCAATTACATTCGTTACAATCGATTGAAACTTCTACCCAAAGAGTACAATTTATATTCATTTGCCAGATTCAATCGCGAATGATAAAAAAAGTCTTTGACATTGGATAAATGGTTATACTTCCGGCTTCGTATAGTGAAAGTCCAAGACACATGCAAGAATATGCTCAGGATGCTCTGGCATATGTTCTCAAATATGGATGTCCAGATCTTTTCATCATCTTCACATGCAATCTTGGGATTAAATGAAATACTCTGGGTGACAAAAAAAGTGAAGCACCTAGAAGGAGTGGTCCAATATTATCCTATTTCGGTACACATGTATACCATTGATGTGTGAGTAAACGTTAAGATTCACAAGGGTGTGTATTGTCTAGAATGCTAGCCAGAGTGCATTCATGATGTTACTGCCATGTTGTTGATAAGTTGTTACCAAACAACTGCTGTGAGTCCGCCAGTTACGCAAGACGTTCAGAGAGGAGTACTGTACTGTACACTCATCACATACCAAAAGTCATGGGATAGCACCTATATAATGTGTGGGACTTCCTCTAACCGGGTGAAGTGCCAAAGCACGACGTGGCATTGGTTCCACAAGACATCTGAAGACACTGCCAACTATTCCGACTGGAGAGCTTCCCACAACAGCCCGTTACAGAGCCACCACAAGCTTGCACAGTGCATGCTTGACAACTTGGTTCCATGGCCTTCATGGGGTCTGCGCCACTCGAGTCCTACCATCAGCTCGTATCAACTAGAATCGAGACTTATCAGACCAGGTCACAGTTGTCAATTGTCCAGCCGATGTGTTGATGGCCCAGGAGAGACTTTGCTGTGGATATCTTGTTGTTAGCAAGGGCATCCTCGTGGGTCTTTTGCTTACAGTACATATCCCATGGACAGTTCGCATCGACACAGCTCTAGTATCACCCTGGTTAAAATCTGATGTCATCTGGTGTAGTATTAGCTGCCTGTTAGCAGTGTCCATCTTACTCAGCCACCATTGGTCCCATTTATTGAGAAGGTGTGGTTGACCACTGCGTTGTCCATGGTGGGAGGTAATGCCATCAAGTTGGTACTCTCAGTAGACTCTGTTGAATTATTGAGCCACATCCGATATTGAATGATCCATACGTTGTGCTCCGCATACCAGGCCACGTTCGAACTCGGATAGCTCTCGTGGTGTAGCGACTGTCTCACTGAAGACCTCACCCCTTACTCATGACAGTGTAACTAAACCTACTGACACTGATTTGCATATTCATACTGTTTGCACATGATGCTATTGCCACTTGAAAAATAGTCCACTGCTGTTCTATGACTTTTGGCATGTGAGTGTACAAAGCACCTGCGATGCCTCCCAGATGCATTGAACGTCCTATCCACCAAGTGAGAGCATTTGACAGGGGCTGCATTGTGAGACTGCATGAGTCTGGTTGGTCATATCATGCAATTGCAGGCATGTGGGCCATTCAAATGTCACAGTGGCTCGATGTTGGAATCAGTGGTCACATGAGAGCACCCATGCACGTCGTTCAGGTTCGGGTCGACGAACAAGCACCATCCCAAGGGAGGACCATCACATGGTGCTCCAAGCATTAAGGAATCCCATGGCATCGGCATCTGCCATTCACAAACATGTACTGGAGACTCTACAACACACCTCCGATGACCATCATGTTTGCGTATGGCAGTGTCGAGGGCAGAGAGCACAACCCTTCCATATTGTGTACAGAAGCCAGCTTCAATAATGGACTGGGTCTGCATGAGTGCCAATGGATTGGGGAACTTGCACATCTGCAATGGCACCATTAATGTAAAGCCCATATTGAAATTTTAGAAGAATATATGTTGCCTTCTCGGTGACTCTTTTTAGAGACACACAGGCATAACCCCTATTATCATGGTGTGGAGAGCTATCGGATATGCGTTCAGGTAACCTCTAGTAGTGCTTCAGCAGACGATGACGGCACAGCAATACGTCACAGACATTCTGAGTTTGCACGTCCTACCCCTCTGACACAGCACCCTGGGATATTGTACCATCAAGATAAGGCAAGCCACACACAGCACGTGTGTTATGGACTGCCTACAGCATATTGAGGTCCTCCCGTGGCCAGGAAGATCCCCACACCTCTCCATCTTTTAACACGTGTGGGATGACATTGGAAGGCGACTCTATTCCAATATCAATCTGCAGGATCTGCAGGGACAGCTGCAACAACTTCTCTCAGGAATGGATGTAAAGGCTGTTTGACACCATTCCGAACCGCATAAGGGCATGCATTAGAGCCAGAAGGGGTGCCACACACTACTGATCTAGCACCAACATTCCACCTGTACTGCCAATGGCATTGTCTGAGTCATCCCGTATTGTAATCATTACAATAAAGTCACATGTGCTTTCCTCATGTTCCTTCATTCACTTTCGACCACTTCTTCTGGATGCTACACTTATTTTGTCAGCCAGTGTATTTACTTCTGCCTGGCCAGCAACCATCCCATCGACATGACCTCATGGCGATAGTTTCCAAACAAAAATTGAGAGTCCTACAATTCAGTTTAGTCGATCTAATACATATATAAATCTAATACAGAGAGAGAGAGAGATAGAGAGAGAAATCTTTATATATATACCAGGGTTGGGGCAAAAGTCATGGCAACTATTTTTTTTCTTGAAGATACCAGTTTGGTTGGAAAATGTGACATATACAGTCGAAAGGACAAGGTGTTAACTACATGTGTGGACAATGAATAGCACTGAAATATCGTAAAACACTAATTTTTTACGGTAGTATACAGGGCAATATGGCCTTCATGGCACAAAAGAATGACAACACAGTCCACATAAAGTTGACATGACAAACCTGGGTCTAAAGACCCTCAAAGTAGTCCCCTGCTACTGTCACCACACGCAGCCAACGATGTGGGAGGCACTGAAAAACATCAGCCCGAACGTTGCTCATCAGTGGTTGACACACGTCCTTGCTGAAACTGTCCTACCCACCGTGCTACTGTATGGTATGGTAGGGCATTATTCCCAAGGGCTTCCACTATTTCAATATGACATCCATCGCATTTTTCCCTCGGAGAATGGCTATTTTGATGTAAGCGCTCCGCTCAACACGGGTTACTTCCATTTCGCACGACACTCACCAACTGACTGATTTCACAGCCCTCGCTGCGCTACTACCAGCTATCACAGAGCCATCTGTTTTTCTGCATGCACACTATGCCTGCAGAGCTTCCACACGACACATATACGTCTGTGATTCGTTCACATATCTACAAGAAAAAAAATAGTTGCCATGACTTATGCCCCAACCCTCATATATACGAGGTCTGTGAGAAAAGTATCCAACCTAATTTTTTTTGCGAAAACCTGATGGATTTGGATCGCGCTTGCTTGCATGAGCGGACCTTGAACCTTTGTGCGTATGCGTGAATTTTTTCCCGCCTCTCAATAGCGTCAGTTGCTAGCAATCAGCATTAGAGGGAGGTAGCGTGTTGTGCTCTCGTCGGTTTTTGATTTGAAGGAAAATGACGGAACAACTGGAGCATCAAATTTTGCCAGAAACTGGGCGACAGCCAGGTGGAAACCATCAGTCGTCACAGTGGAAGCATTCCTCGTCACCACGACCAAAGAAGGCCCGCCAAGTGCGCAGCAATGTGAAAGTGATGCTGACTGCTTTCTTTGACTCTCGCGGTGTGGTACACCACGAGTACGCACCACTGGGTCAAACAATCACCAAAGAGTACTACAATGATTTCCTCCGTCGCCTACGTAATGCAGTGCGGCGCAAGAGACCGCAGTTGTCGTCAACAGGCAACTGGCGCCTCAAAAACCAAACGTGATTCAGACTTTTTTGGCGAAAAACCAGATTCCCGTGGTACAACAGGCTCCTTACTCTCCTGACCTGGCCCCCTGCGACTTTTGGCTGTTCCCCAAACACAAAAGGCCATTGAAAGGAACGCGATTTCAGACAAGAGAGGACATTATGGCTGCAACGACAGCCGAGCTAAACTCCATTCCGAAAGATGCTTCCAGGAATGCTTCCAACAATGGCAGCACTGCTGGGAGCAGTGTGTGGAGTCCCAAAGAGACTACTTTGAGGGTGATTAGGTTTCCAATGCTCCAGGTGTGTAATTTTTTTCCCAGCCTTTTCTCACAGGCTGGATATATAAAGGAACTGGTTGACTGACTCATCAATGCACAGCAAAATCTACTGAAGCCACCAACTCGAAACTCGGTGAGGTCATAGGATGGATAGCGTAGAGGATGCTAAAACGGGGTTTTTCGAAATTCGGACTCCCTGTCCACCCAGGGGGACAGAAAAGAATTGCAGGTTTGGTCGTTTGCTCCGCCGTAATTCCATGAATAAAATCTGTTTTGGCTCCAAGCTTATTTCCCTGTTAACTCTTATTTACAAATTGATAAAATCTAAAATGAATGGCAACATATCAAAAATAAGATTTAATTTGTGTATTTATTAAACTTCATTGCCTTTTATTATTAATAAATTTAAAACAGAATTATACTCTTAAAAATAAATAACAGTTCAAGTATAATCAGAGAAAGTTTTCAAATATTAAGAGAGCAATTTTACAAATTTTTTATTTGTTTTACTTTTCACTGCATTACAAACTTCTCTCCTCAATTCTCTAGCACGAAAATAAAAACGAGTCTGGATGTAATACAAAATACAGGGTGAAAAAAAATACAGTCGCTAAACACTTAAATTCTTGTGGCCACTCCTTACAGGATGTCAGTCTTTATATTCTTCATAACAACTTCCATAACAAAAAAAGAAAGCAATTCGAATCATTTTCTCAATGACCTATAATGACATTAACCTTCGCAAAGCCACCATTCTTTCATTACATTTTCCCCACTCTCCTCTTCCTCCAACTATTATTTAATTTGTCAAGGGGCTTTCTACAACTTCTTTCAGTGTCTTTGATTCCCCCGCCCCCTACATTTTTCTTCCCTCCCCCCTCTATAAGTCCCTGTATAGACAACTGAACGATCGCTTCATGGTGCATATAAATTACACTTGGTGAGCAGTCGAGGAACTAGAATCGGAACCATGCTTGACTTTAACTAATATTCGCATTGTAAAGTTTCACGCTCTTAAATGTAAATAAACATAATGAAAGCTATGGAATGAAATTTAATGATATTAAATTACTCCCTTTTTTTATTGTTTAGTGGATGATTTAGCTCTTTTTCAATTTCTTTTATTTTAATTACAAAAATGTTTTATCTATATAATCACCAGGATAAGTCCGACAAACATAGTTTACTCTTTTATTTTTAATTGATGTATGTTTTTTACACATTGTTCGGCATTTAAAAAATGTGTAATAGCCAGAAATATAATAAAGGATCATTTCTACACATTGTCATTATCTTTTTTTTTTTTGTAAAAAATCAAATTTTATTGTTAATATCAGCATTATAAAGTATAAAATGGATGTATACAGAAATTCCTTTCATATTATTTGGATTTAGGGATATTAGTAATTAATTTTATTTACCAACATTATGTATTTTTATAGAAATATAGACAATTATAAATTTTATCATACAGGGTGATTACAAAAGAACTTCACACTTTTAAAAATTTATTACATCAAAGCTATTCAGAATATAGACACACTACAAACGGATTCTTAAAGAAAAACTCTTGAAGTTTATTGTGACACAGTTAAATATGTTCAATATGCCCCCCTGTAGTCAAATTCGTCCCAAACCCGCATTAATATGTCTCTATCAATCCCACATATCGCTACTGTAATGCGTTCTTTCAGCTCGTCTAGGTCACGGGGAAGGGCTTGTCCTTTACACACCCCCTTAAAAAAATCACAGCGGTGGATTGGTCGAGCAAACAATAACCTGGAACTTGCAAAGTGGCCACCACGGAACCCCGATCTCACACCTTGTGATTTCTTTTTATGGGGGTGTGTAAAGGAAAAAGTCTTCACCCCTTCCCCGTAACCTAGACGAGCTGAAAGAACGCATTACGGTAGCGATACGTGGGATTGACGGAGACATGTTAATGCGGGTTTGGGACGAATTCGACTACCGCATTGATGTATGCCGTGTCACGACAGGGGGGCATATTGAACATCTTTAACAGTGTCACAATAAACTTCAAGAGTTTTTCTTTAAGAATCCGTATGTGGTGAGTCTATATTCTGAATAGCTCTGATGTAATAAATTTTAAAAAGTGTGAAGTTCTTTTGTAATCACCTTGTATATTACTGCATTCTCCTTTCCACAATCAGGGAATGGCTAAGGCAAAATTATCAATGATACTTATTACTCTGAAAATATTTATTTTTATTGTTCTCAATAAAATACTGTAGACCAAATTCTAGGAAAAACAGATTATGCATGACCCTCTCTTGTAAGTCGTTGTTCACCTGTGCCTTTTGACGAAAAAAACACATGTACTGTGCCTCTCGGTCTCCCATTCACGAAACAGAAAAGAGTAAAACGTAGCCTGCTTTCCAATTTAAGATGTGTTTTATATGTATCCTACAACGCATCAATTATTTGTTTGTTTGTAATTTGTTTGCCCAAGACTTCTATTCTAATTGGATTGTATCGGCTGCACATGCAAAATATACATGACAATGTAGCCAGGTCTAGGCATAATTATGCTAAACTGACATAAATTTTAAACCTTTAGCATTCATAATTTTAGCATAGTTTTATCATTTTTATGGGGAAAATCAACCATAATTCTCTGGTGACGTTTGTGTGAATTCCTACTTGAACAGCAGAAAAACAGCACATTATAAAATTATGAATCGCCTGACAAGAAGGAAGAACACACAATTCCACACAAACTTTTTTTTAATTAAAATATTTTTTGTGCAATTACGTCTTCTCCCTAATTGTCTGGTTAAACGTTGTCCACAGTTTCTGATACAGTATCCGAAATTAATATACTATGAATCATCTGACCAGCCCAGGAACATTCTAACTCAGGACAAATGTGTGAATTTCGATTAGTAAATGTACAAGAGAAGGAGTGATATGATAATCAATTCAAACTTCATCAGAACATATAATTGGCGATTTTTATCAATTAATTAATTTATTTTGTTTATAATTACTTTATTTATGACATGAGCAATTAAAAAGGAGATTTAATAAACTTGATTAATTCGATTAGTATCGTTTGCTTTCTTCTGAAGCTTAAGTACTAAAGGAGTGAGTAATTTTCAGAAATTTAATGCTTGCCAAAATTCTATCTGAAGTTCAGATTCTGAACATAAGGAAACATAAAAGGGATAATAAGAAGGCAACTTTATGTAGAAATTATTCTTTTAAGACTGTGTTAGAATTATTCTTAAAATGAAATTTAAAAACTGCATTCTCGTTCTGATTTCTCTGCTGCAAATTTTGTTTTTATGTAAGAAAAATAATAAAAAAAAATAATAAATTTACAACTTTAGCATAATTTTGGCATTCTTACTACGACAGTTTAGCATAATCTAGTATATTTTTAACGAGTATCTGGAATAATTTTGATTTTTTTTCTGATCACACTGATACACAGGCTTCCTTGTTAACGCTTTATTCTCTCCAGGCTCTAGTTTCAAATTTTAACACAGTGGCGCGCATATTGGGATTAGATTCTCATTGTTCGGGTGCCTATGTAAGACGTGCCTATGGTATGAGAGCACTATGATCATGTTTACTTTAGTATACCAAAGTTCATACTAATTCAGGATTCGTTAAAACTTGCGGAAAATAAACATAAAACTTAACGAAATGTTCACGACACAGCAGCAGATACTTTCAATGTAATTTCTTATGCAAATTCCGAGTTATCCGTCGCTAAAAGTCTAGTTATCCTGACCGCCACATCGTAAACTGACATCTTAAGCCCAAGTAGAACTCACGCAAAAATCCGAGAGAGGGCGCTACTTTCACGGGAGCAGGAAAGAGCACACGATGACGCACGAAAACGAGGGTTGATTGGAAAACGAGAAACGAAATTTCAAGTTGGCAGAAAGGCAGCATTAAAAGAAAATGAACTCGAATTTTTTTTTTTAATTTCGACACCATTAATTTGGTTTTTTTTTGGTTTTGTTTCCATAATTATCATTAGCTATTATTAATTAATTTATTTTCGAGAAATGAAATTATTTTATTATTATTATTATTATTATTATTATTATTATTATTATTATTATTATTTATTTCTTTTCTGTTGTTGTTTTGTAATTACTCCGTAATGTTAATTTTATTTATTTAATATTTCTTTTTATTTATTTTATTTTATCTTATTTATTTTATTTTTTTTAATCTTGTAATTCTAATTCTTTTTGCTCGATATTGTAGTTCCGTGTTGGCTTGATTTAGCTGTGTGAACACAATAAATGAATTGAATTGAATTGAATTGAATTATTAAAACATTTCAGAACACTCTAGATAAGTTAATTTCATGGATCAAAATAAATAAATTAATAAATTAATATTTTTTTTGAATAAGCTATACTACGTTTCTGATTTATGTTTCATTTTTGGTGTGAAAATGAATTTTAACAATCAAGTTAAGACTGTAGTTAATAAAGTGAGAACAACCACTGGTGAGATAATTAGGAAGAGAGAGAATTTTGAGAATATTAATTTATTTGGTAGACTTTATGGTGCATTTATTAGACCCTTTATATATATATATATATAATTGTATTATTTGGTTAAAGAGAGACATATTAATAAGTTGCCGTTAATAAGCTTATTAAATTTATAAAATGGGTTGGAAGTTTAATTAAATATTAAATCAGTTTATCACGAATATTTAATACAGGATATTAATATATTATAAAAAATCTACAATAATTATTATAACTGTCTGAATTTTTTTGTACCTTCCCAATCTGTTAGATTAATAAAAAATGTTTTTATTCCTCGACATGCAACTATTTTAAGAATTTGATTAATAATTTAATTCCATATCACTGTTACTTATTATTTATTTTGGTTTTTGTTCACTGTTCGTTTTGGCTTACTTTGAGTATACTTTGAATTGAGAAATTATTTTATATACGCGTAACCACTGATGCTCTAACAGTGTATTACTTTTCGTCAATGTATGTCAAGCGTATAAACATGATGCTTTTTCAACAAGCAAAGCTCAGTTTTGGTTTTCTAAATTCCGGGATGAATCCCTCGATAATCACCCCTACTCTGAACGGCCGGCTGCTGTTGATGAAGATGCACTGAAGGCGCTTATTGCAATCAACAGACGCCAAATCTGTCTTGAATTAGCCAGACAACTCTCTGAGAGAGAGGAAAGTGTGCAAAACCATCGTCTCTTAAAGGGAAAAGTCAACATCTTGTATAAATGGGTCCTCCATGCTCTGTCAGCAGCGAATTATAAGTGCAGCGTATCATACTTGCTCTTTCTTGCTCCAAAGTCACTTGACCATCGGGGTCCGAGCAACAATCCATCATTCATTGTTTCCAACAAACGAAAAAACACATGGATTGTTGCTCGGACCCCGACGGTTAGGTGACTTTTGAGTGCCCTGGCCTGTCTCTCGTTGGCCTCGGAGCCACAGTAGCTAATGGTTAGCCACAGAATGGTCAGGTAATTTTTCCGCGCAGGAGCCTATCTTTTTCGTCTTTAATGAAAGAACTCTGCTGGACTGAATCATTACATGCAATGAAAAATGCAGCTTGGTTGGGAAGCATTGTCCTATCCTCTGTACTCATCTGACATCTTTCACAGATTATGACCTATTTAGATTCTTGGGCAATCACATGCGCACACAACAATTTAGAAGTCGCCATGCCCTCGAAATAGAGTTGAACGTCTGTTTCACCTCAAAAACCAAAGATTTCAACATTTCCATATGAGATTTACATATTACCCGCGCGTTGAAGACATTTTTATTAATGTAATGGCTTTATAAGTTATCTGACTACAACTGTATTACTGAAAATACGCAAGAACTTTTTAAATGCCCTGATGTTTGAATCATTTAAAGTTGTTATAAATAATTGTATATATACAGCTTTTAAGTTAAGTCTTTATGTCTCATCCATGCCAACTGTTAGACTAAATTTTAATTGTTTACTTTTGATTCTTTTATCATGTATTGTTGACTTTAAAAACATTGCTAATGCTTTTCATCTACAAGACCACTCTTGTCACTTTTGACGTCAGCATACTGTTGATATTCGTACTTTGAAGATACAAGTTAACATTATCGGAGTTATTGAAATATAATTTTAGTAAATTTTCATTTTGTAGTTTTAGAAGTGTTCTTAATCATCGGTAAGAACATATCATTAAAAAAACTTGGGAATGAAAAAGTTAAAAGAGAATTTTCTCATCCAAATTTTTACAGACTGGTCTATTAGCAAACTTGTGTTAATTCTCTTAGTGCACGGAACCAATATTACCATGGGAAACCAGTTTACGGTTATTCTCGCGTTGGTCAGCTACCTTAATAACCTTGAAAATTCGTTTTGGCATGGATGAGGTCAGCTACAAGTGAATCTCTGACTGATCATAATCTTAACAATCTGAGTTGCATGCCATGAAGATACACAGCACGGAGAAGAATTCCCCACTGGGGTTTCCCCCATGATTTTCACCAAAAGTCACCCAAATGTGTGGATTTCCAGTTTCGTGCACACTTTTTGCGAAATCTCCATGATTTTCACCAAAATCACAATAGTTGCATCTCTAATTGTATCCATTTTAACAACAAATTGAAAAAACAATGACATTCTTAGTTTTTATACGTTATTAGATTATTTAGTTTATTTTAGAGTCATTTTTATAAATAATTAGATTAATTAATTTTATTTTCAATTCTACTGTCTAAAGTAATTTATTGAATGTTGTAAAAGATGCTCATGTTTTGATGTATAAATTCCCATGGAATGCAAACAGTAAATTATAATTAAATTTACGATAATAACAAATTATTATTATTATTATTATTATTATTATTATTATTATTATTATTATTATTTATTTACATTTACTCCGTAATATTATTTTTATTTATTGATAATTTCTTTTTTTTATCTTGTAACTCTCTATTTGCTCAATACTGTAGTTCCGTGGTGGTTTGAATTAGCTGTGTGAACACAATAAATGAATTGAATTATTAATTTAAAATTTTTTTAAATTTTAAAATTAAATTTAATTATTTTTTATGCGTTCCAAATAAATATAATAAATTTATTATTAATAATTGGTGATTATTATGGAAACAAAAAAACCCAAATTAATGGTGTCGAAATTAAAAAAAAAAAATTGGAGTTGTTCATTCTCTTTTAATGCTGCCTTTCTGCCAACTTGAAATTTCGTTTCTCGTTTTCCAATCAACGCAAATTGCGTGCGTCATCGTGTGCTCTTTTCTGCTCTCGTAAAAGTGGCGCTCTCTCTCGGATTTTTGCGTAAGCTTAAGATTTCAGCTTACAGTGTGGGATTCTAAATTTTAGCGACGGATAACTCGGAATTTGCATAAGAAATTACATTGAAAGTATCTGCTGCTGTGCCGTGAACATTTCGTTAAGTTTTATGTTTATTTTCCGCAAGTTTTAACGAATCCTGAATTAGTATGAGCTTTGGTATACTAAAGTAAACATATACCCATGGTCTTTCTATCCCCTGGTCTGTGCACAGGTCCTATTCAGTTGGGCTATTGTCGAGGACACACTATAGATGGCGTTAAAAACGACTCTTACCGAGGAATAGCACAGTTTTACCCTACAGTATCATAGAAAAAATTATTTTTTCTTCCTTAAACACATTAATAATTTTTAGAAACAATAGTATAATTCAGTAACTATAAATACGAGGGTTGGGACATAAGTCATGGCAACTATTTTTTTTTCTCAGAGCTAAGGGATGGTATCATAAAATGTCATATGTCTCAAGGAAGCTGTGACTGCTAGTATGTTTCCACAACATTAGATGGCTCCGTGGGTTCCTGATGTTGCGCAGCGAGCAATGTAAAATCAGTTCTCAGTCAACCGCCGTGCAAGGTGGATGTAACCCGAGTTGAACAACGCTCGTATATCAAAACAGCCGTTCTCTATTTTGATTTCTGTTACTTATTCTGTAAAATGAAATCTGTAATCATGTTCCAGAATAAATTTTCCAGAAGCATGAAACGTATGAAACATTACAGGCTTCATGATTCCAGAACATGAAACCTGTAATGTTGTCAACTACCTTAATAAACATGAGAAGCAAAGTGTTGGCGTGTTGTTAAATGTCCGTACATTTCGTCCATTCCTTATTCTTTCATCTGTATATTTCACATTTTCCACCCATGCTTGAATTCTCATAAAAAAATAGTTGCCATCACCTATGCCCCAGCCCTCGTATATTAACATTAAATTGATAAAAAATTTAAATTTTTTAAATAATTATTTGTTTAATGGTAATAACATTATTAGAGTTTTGTAGCACTGATTAAATTTATTATCAATTAATTTTTATTTACATTTTCTTTTTTGAGGTTTTATTGAGGTAATACTCCTTTACATATTTTATAATGATGGAAAGTAAATAAAATAAACTTTAAAAAATGCATCTGTTTAAGAATTCACCAAGTGGTTGAAATATGAAATGTAGACTGCTTAGGTGGCGAAGAGGCTAGTATGCTGACTTCTGAGTCGCTTGATCGCGTGTTCGAGTCTCGCCTACGGGATGGACATTTGTATTTTCCCGTTATTAATAAAAGCTTACTTCCTTTATCCACTTATCAGTCACACGATTACATTCGTTTAGGCTGAAAAGAAGAAGAAATGTGAGATGTTGACAAATTATTATATGAATTGAAGATCTACAAATGAAAACTAGCCTTTCTTCTAATAACTGCACAACATTTCAAATTTCAATCATTATTCAACATTTCAATTATGGCTCCACCCCCAATAAACGCAGATCTTCGAAATTTTCCAGGAAGGTTTATAGCTACCATTCCAAAAATGTAGTTTCCCCGATTTTCGATATTCCAATTTTAAGGGTGCGAAAACTGAAAATAAAAATATCGATTTTCAGGGGTATTTCTCAAAATTTTCTGATATTTTGATGCAACTTCACAGGGAATAAATATAAAGCAACGAAATTCGAAAGGAAGGTTCTCCGGGATCCACTATTTCCAAAAACTGTTTTTTTCGATTTTTTTTTGTGAGGGACGCCAGGAGGGCCCAAAGATCCCACCCCAAAGATCCCCTCTCCCCGTTTTGTGTTTCTGCCGTCTAACTCCAATGCGGAAAATGCAGAGAACTTCAAAATTGAACACGAGGATGTAAAAGACGGATATAAAAAGAAAGGATTCGTTGAATTTTGAAAATTCCAAAATAGGCCTAATTTTGACGTTCGCGTCCAGTCAACCCCTGTTTGTGGTAAATTCACGTACAACTTAAGTATTTGAACCAAGAGTAGTTCACATAATTTGCAAAAAGAACTAATTTCTGCTTTTTTTCATATTTTACCCATTTGACCCCTTATGGCAGTCCACAAAAATATGCGATTTCTCGCAGTCTTTCTAGTAAAAATTGGTCTACAATAATGAAATTTGGTACGGTGATGGCAATTAACAAGATCAACTGTCTGCTTGATTCATTTTTTAATTATCTGGATCTAAGTTTGCGGTATTTTATGTTTTCCGGATTTTTACCGTTTTTTTTTTGGTTTTTTTTTTTTGGTTTTAATAAATTAAAATAGAAATTCGCATGTCGAAAGCTCAGTTTTTACATTGGTCATAAAATATGCAATTTTTTTTTTATTTGATTTAAAATTTATTTAAAGTATTTAGGATTATTTATCGATTACGAACTAGCTGATATACCCGGCGTTGCTCAGACTCTTTTTTGATGAAATTTTGCAATTTCTGAATGTGAATATACAGAAAGAGTGAACGTTATTCTCCACCTTACTTTCTGGCGCTGCATCAAACTCAATCAGCTAAAGGGCCGATAATTGCAGAGGAGTGTAACAGAATACAATAAGAACATTTTTATAAAGTTTGTCTGTCTGAACAGGCTAATCTTCAAAACTACTTGACGAATTTTCATGGGGTTTTCACAGGTAAGTTAAGCATAGCTTGTGGCAAAATATAGGCTTATGAACAAAAAAGATATCTTAATTTAAAAGTTTTGGAGTATGCTCAGCTTAGTACAGTTCGTGAAAAAGTCAAAAGATGGTGCTTCATTGGTTGATTTTTAAAAGGCGCTCATATATAACAATAGCAAAGCATTGCTGGGTCTGCTAGTACATACATAAAGGAGCGATTTGTCAGTTTTTGGACTTGCGAATCCCAATGAACACATTAATGAAGTAGAACAATTTCAAATGGGGCATTATATTAGCAGTAATGAAACTGTATGGCAAATTTTGGGTTTCGACATTCATGAGCGCTTTCCTGCTGTTATGAATCCAACTGTTCACGGTCAACAAGTCTACTTCATGGAAGAGAGTGCACTCCAGAGAGCTGCAGATCCACCAAACACAACGTTGACCGCTTTTTTTCCAATTGTATTCAACTGACAAATTCCAAAAACATTGCAATATCACGAAGTCTGTCTGCATTACACTTGGAATCAATCAATGAAGAAATTTTTAGAAGAAGACGAGGCACAAGACATTCTTCGATAGCTGGACTATTTTCTGTTGTAACATTGGGACGCATATATAATGTTCATCCGAATAATGCTGAATGCTACTATTTACGAATGCTGCTTCGTGTGATGAAAGGACTAACAAAATCATCGATGGTCAGTGTGTCGGACATACAGAGAAGCATGAAAATGATGAACAGTGGGACAATGCATTGGCAGAAGTATCTAAAACACGTCAGGCTCATCAAATACGAACTCTCTTGGCCATAATTTTGGAAAACTGTGCGCCTTCTGATCCCCCACATCTATGGGAAAAACACAGAGTTTGAGCGAAGACATACTTCTTCCAGCACGCAGAGAAAACCCCAGCCTGGATGTACAGTATTCAGAAGACATTTTCAATGAAGCACACAAATCATTTGAAAATGTGTGTTTGTCGATTAACCAAAAACACCTTAAACAGCTGGGGCTTTTTTCACCGGAACGTAACAGAAACGATGTTGTCGATATAAACGTGTTGCGAAAAATACGACATGGATGCGCTACAAATTTATTGAAGAGCAATAACTGAAAGAACTTAAGAAGGTTATATATCTGAAATACAATTTTTAACAAATTTTAAAAAATTAACAAAATGTTATAAAATTACGTAAAGTTACAGTTTAAGTAAATAACAAAGAAAAAAGAATTGAATCACATAAATCCCAACTGAAAAATAAAAAATAAATTAAAAATAAACTAAAATTAAAAATGTATTCATTTTTATTAAAATTAAAAAAAAAAGAATGACTTCAGTGAAAACTTATATATACTTTTATACGGGGTGATTCAGAAAGGTAGGTCAAAAATGAAATACCTTGTACAGTTTGCAGCGGGGAACGAAATTTTTCCTATAAACATGGGTCCGGAAATGTATTCTTACAGAGATAATGCAACTTGTAGGTAAGAATGACATTACAGTAGGTGTTTGATAGACCTCGTAGGCAACCTGTGACTCGAAGTCGTTGGTGTAATGTTTGAAACGCCCGGCGATGTGGGTGATCATGGTCTGGAAAACGCTGTTGGTAAATCCTTTCCGCTTCAGTAGCATTACCCTGTGCCTCGCCGTAGACGAGATGCATGTCCACCAGCTCCGCATTAGTCAAGCGATCCATTGTACGACAATGGAGTTAAATGTTTGGTTCCCTCTCTTTTAAGGGAGAGAACACGAACAATTTACATGTTTTGATCCTAATTTACATAGACTCTAACATTGCCGCCCGGGTAACGCATATCCATTCCTACCTCGTACGAGTTGCATTATCTCTGTAAGGATGTATTTTCGGACCCATGTTTATTAGAAAAATATTGTTCCCCGCCACCAGAGACGATCAATTAACGAGACCTGGCATTTGAGCAATTTTTGTGTTATACGCATCTCTCTCTGCGCAGGTTTGTGTTGCATTCGACAACTCCAAGGGGCAACAGAACCTAATGACGTCATCTAGAGAGTTAGTTTCACGGATGAGGTAAAACGGATAGGACACTCTAACAGATTACGTATAAACTGATTTTAGTGGCGCCAACTAGTGATTGCAGTAGTACACTAAGTGCATTCCAGGGTAGCCAACCTTCAGGGGTGACGGCTTAAACATACCCACCTTTGGAGATGCCTTCTTATTTTCAAAGAGAACGAGTATGAACTTTCCATTTCCATGCTCGAATAGAGATACTTGTAATATATTAAGCTTTAGCAATCAAAAATGTTGATTCATTACTATATTTTTTTTGTAGATTATTGTATCTAATAAATGAATTATCTTTAAATTAAATTTTTTTTCTTTTTATTTTTTAATTAAAAATTTTTTTTAATGAATATAATTAAAACACCATGAGAGAATTTCGAGCAAAAATAATTTTATTTAGAGCTGAAATTTTTCGTTATTGGACAATTATACATTTTAACATCAAACCACAAAGTGTTTTTACATCTATACAATATAAAAAAATTAATTTTAAATACAATCAATGATACACGTGGTAAGCTGAGGAATGAGATCGTAAAATTGCCACGCTTTCCACAACTCTGTCAAATATTTTTTTTTAAATAGAATGTCAGTCATGATAATTTCATACCTGTCTGGATCTTTCGGATATCGAAAATAAGAAACCGAAGGATTTTTACTTCTAAAATTACTGCAATAAATTACAGAGCATGTTGTTCCACCGGGCGCCATTACGTTAATACTCCTCTCGCCCTCTGGTGGTTGCAGTAGAGCCTCAGTTTAAAAAAATTGCCGAGTGTCGTATCCGTTTTACCTCATCCGTGGTTAGTTTCTCGTTTTTTCCATCTTGAGCGCTTATTAGGTCAGAGACGATCTATTAACCAATTGCAAGTGGCCGTTGAGTCACATGTTTCAGTACTTGCAAGCAGAGAGGATCTTCACCATATTTCATTTTACCAGTGAACGTTAAAGAATTTCTTCGGCTGTCTCTGCATTTTACTTTCATTTTTACTGAATGCAATTACTTGAGGCATTGTAAGTTCATTTATACTTCATTCATTCTCACAGTTATTCATTTAATCCTCTGAAACGTTTTCAGGCAAGTTCTTGACACTTGTAGAAAATAATTACTTGCGTTTTAAAACACGCTTATTAAATTTTGTATTGAAATTTTCCTAACTGATGACATTCTCTTGGAATGCGTGAATTATCAGATTTCAGAAATTTAAATTGTGTAATGAAGAAGTAAATTAAATACTTTATTTACTAATATAAATAAATATATAAATAAAAATAAATTAATAAATAATGTGCACAGTGGGGGAAGAGGAGGTTACATTTACTTGGAATGACGTCATTTGATTCTCCTCTGTGTGACGACATTCATGAAATGTCCCTAGAGTTACATCCGACAATTCCAGACGTCACCACTGACGAAAATATAACAATTTTGCTATCGGAAAACAATGAAATGTCATGTCTCGCTAATTGATCGTCTCTGCCCGCTACAAACTGTACCTGATATTTCATTCTTGACCTACCTTTCTGAATCACCCTGTAAATATCTGAAACAATCTTTAATAAAAAAATTAAAAAATAAAATATGTAAAATTTTATTTTAATTTGTTATTATTTAAAATGGTTTCTATATTCACAGTGAAAATTCATTAAATGTTTCAGGCTGGCCTGCATGCCTTGATCAGTGTGATCAGGTTTTAGTTGCACCCTAAGGAAACGCATGCGCACCAGGTTTACTTCTATAGACCCTGATGCGCACAAACATATTCCATTGGGGACCGTTCCTCTGAATACGCGCCAGTAAACATGCATCGCTTACTCACTCCTACCAGCCCTATTTTCCTTAAGATACATGATGGGGGGGGGGTTCCAAGAGATTAAAGGAAACAAGAATACTTGATGCGTAGATCACTACAACCCAACTAAGTGTAAGAATTTGTCATGTTATGACATTGGTTTTTTTTTTTTAATAATATCTGCTTTTTTTGTTTTTCTTAAAATTTATTTATTTTAAAATTAATGGAAAAGAACACCAGTCTTCAGCATGCGAGCTCTCAGCACTAGCCTAGTGGTTTGCATAGTGGGAAATAAAATCTCGTTTTCTATACGAGTCAATGTGTTCTTTGAATCGCATTGCAAACCACCTCGAAGATTCCAGACACGCTTTGAAGACACCAGAAGAGGTTATGCCTGTCTTACATATCTGCAATAGACCAGAAAAAACTGCTACCCTCGAAGCGATCAATATATTCAAGGCCAAGAAGTCCTCCCCCACCTGCTTCTCAATTGTCAAACAGACTTTAATGTGTATGGAATACTTAACTCTTTATCTGATCTATTACGATTCCTTTTTCTCGGTTTTTTTATTATTGTTTACGTTTTATTTTTTGCATTTTGTTATTTCTTGCCCATTTATTTTATTTTCTGTAAATCTTCTTGTCCTCATGACAACTGGATAAGTTCTTTTTTCAGTCCGCGTAAACGCGCACCATCCCCTTGTATATTTTCTTTTTGTATATTTCATAATATTAGCGTTTACTCTCTTTTTATTCTATTGGCCATTATATTTCAAAAATCTGAACTTATTCTATTTATCGCCGGCCAGGTGGCCGAGAGGGCTAGGGCGTAGGCTTTCTAGTTCTCGAGTCCGCCTGGTGGACATGGATGTTTGTGTTTGTCCCGGGCTGCGTACAGATATAACTTGTGTAAAAGGCGCAAAATGACCTTAGTAGTTGACGCCAAAATTTCTAATGAACCAACCAACCAAATATTCTATTTATCCTATTGGCCATTATTTCCTCTTTAATTCTTTTGTATCCTATTGGTTCATGTATTTGCATAATTTTTACCACTTTTCTGTATATAAAGGCTTGCATGCCTCTTGCTGTATATAAAAAGGAGTGTGAAAGCTGGTTTAGCAAGTGGAGGCTAAAATTGAATGTAGACAAATGCAAGGCGATGTTTGTCTCCAAGAAGAGAAAGAGATCATTAGATTCTCTAACACTGTATGGCAAAAAACTGGACTGGGTTGAAACTTATAAATATCTTGGTGTTGTTATTGACTCTAAACTTACCTGGACTCCCCACGCAACTTATGCGTTGAATAAGGCCAGGAGAGCCAAGTTTAGCTTGATTGCTCTGCTGGGCCGGAATAGTGCTCTAAACATTGATAATAAACTCCTACTCTATAAGGTCATTGTTCGGACTATCTTGACCTATGGTATGCCCGTCTGGGCCACAATATGTAAAACTAGATGGAAAGAACTGCAAACGTTCCAAAACGTTACCCTTAGGACTATTGCGCAAAAAGATCGGAGAATTGTTCGCAATTCCTCCATTTATAATGACTTCAACATGACTCATATTGGCAAATACGTTCAAGGGCTCATGGAATCCATGCTGCCCAATATAGAAAATCATAGCAACGAGCTAGTCTCGGGCATTTTAAAGCATCCTATGCATAGAAAGAGATATCGTGATCCAAGGCATATACTTGATATTAATTTTGAAGACATTGATAATGTCTTATTTCCAGATTACTGGACTTCATAGGTCGTGTTTTATCTAATACTAGTGGTCTGCTTCTAGTCTAGACAGTCGTCAATCAAATTTTCCTCCACCAAGAGGAGGCAATTTTCTTTCATACTTTGGATGACCCTTGTGGGTACATCAGGCTTCTTTTCTAGCTCAGTGTATTTCCCTTGGAATATGATTATGAAGGGTGAGATTATGGAAGCTATGCTTCAAGTTCCACTTGAATACCGATACACTACACTGTTCGATTGTCGATTGTCGATCTTGCTGTATATATCCTTGACAAAGCCGGGAATAAATGGCGAAACTAGTTGGAACTCCTGATGTCCCTCTGTTATACTGTAAGGCCACCACATGTTTAATCAATAGAACAGTATTATCATCCACCCTTCTACCGATTTCATTTATTCCCTGCTGGATTTGTGCTGCTGCTGCTCCATTGAACAATTGTTTATAATTATTTTTTCTGTTAATTTTGTTTTCAATTCTTTTTGTTTTTATAAATTATTACTTAACATTTGTTTTCCTTTGTTTTTTTTAGCGTCCCTCGGGATAATTTGCATTTGATGAATTTTTGCATTTTATTTTTCTTTTATGGGTCACTTCGAGTACCATCTTCTATCTTCCGCATCAGGTAAAGCTTGATCTGGATGCCCTGTTTTTATTGTTTAATATGAAGTTGTTTTATACACTTCATTATTCAAATTATATTATTTCTTTACTGTGTTTCATGCACAGTTAAGTTTTCTAAATGCTTAGGCATTTGTTATTGTATTTTATATACAATCATTAATTTTCCTGATGCTTTATGCATTAGTTTCAACTGTGTTTTCCAGTTATTTCTCAATATGTACTCATGTACTATTGATTAATTTTTTCCTAATGCTTCATACAGGGTGTCTCAGAATTCATTGTACTAACTTCTAATGGAGTTATTATGGGTGATTCTAAGCAAAAAAGTTAATATGAACATTTGTCCGAATTTGAACGATAACTAAGACATGACCAGAAATAAAAATGCCGCCACCGAGATCAACAAATTTATAACTCAGGTTCTGTAAAGCCTAGATTAATGAAATTTGGCAGAACAACAGGGTACATAAGATTGTGTATACCGTTAAAATTTGATCGAATTCCAACTAGGAGTTTCCGAGTTATTCATTCAACATCATAACACGTGCTCACTTGTGAGCACTTACTAGCACTTGTTACAACTTTGACTGTATAACTCGGAAACTTCTCGCTGGAATGAGATCAAATTTTAACGGTATACACAGTCTTTTGTACCCTGTTCTTCTCCCAAATTTCATTAATCTAGACTTTACAGAACCTGAGTTATTAACTTGTTGATCTTGGTGGCGGCATTTTTATTTCTGTTCATATCTCAGTTATCGTTCAAATTCGGACCCATGTTCATATGAACTTTTTTGCTTAGAATCACCCATGCTAACTCCCCTAGAAGTTTGTACAATAAATTCTGAGACACCCTGTATATTAGTTCTCTTTTACACTTATACGCAATTATGGTTAATTGTACTTTATGTACAGACTTTAGACCTGGTGTCAATATATTATTTTGGCTTGTAATTTCTATTTATCCTTCATGTAATATTTTATTAGTGCTTTAAACATTATGTAAGTTATCTTTGTTTTAGACATTTTGTGTTGTGCAAAACATTGCAACATTGCAAGAGTCTTTTGGCAATTATACCGTTTTTTGTCTTTTATAGTTGACAGCTGTTATGGGTCCAATTGGTTATTTCTGGGAATGTACATTTTTTTTTGGTAGCTTTCTCTCCTCAGAACACTCTTAAAAATCTGTTTTCTTACTGTTTGTTTTTTTAATAATATGTTTTTTTTTATCTATTCCGTGTCTCTGACTCTTTGGATACATCTGTGGGACCCGGGACTCAATTAGAAAAACAAATTAATTAAAAAATTTACTGCGCCCAATATGTGGCGTCCGTTCCATGAAAATATCTGCCAATTGTGACTTAAAAAACTAAACAATGAACAGGTGCTCAAATGCAGTGGGGTTCAGTGCTGCAACTAGCCCGGTGTTCCACACAAATTATCATATCTTACCTGGCCCACAGGTTCGGCTAGAGAGGTAGTGCAGTTGAAGAACAATAGGTTTTTATAATTATTAACTCCCAATTATAACCCTTTAATTTCCCTTATTCTTATATTGCTTTAAATCTCTGAAACTGGATTTACCCACTCTTATGATAAATATCAATAGACCCAAACACTTTTTTAAATATAAAGTGAAATTATTAAAATGGTCATAGAAAATGATGGGATTGTCATCAAGATTTACCCGCTATGGACATCATTATAGCTGCGTCGTCTTTCATCGGCGTCTTGATGGTGTAGGCGGAGGGAGGCTAAGCAGGGGCGTCTCTGGTTGATTCTTGGGCTTTAAAGCACGGCTCTCACTGGTGTCGTTCTCGGCATCGGCTCAACGGTTCGCTCGGCAAGCATCTCCGACCTCGGCGACAGAGGCGTCTCGATCTGGCTCTCGTATAGTTACTTTCGCTGGCATCTCTTAGTTCTTCCTGAGACTGTCAATGGTTGCTCCAGTCTGGCACAGTTCTTCGAACAATGTCACATTTTATATTTCAATTATTCTGTAAATTCTTCATCTCGGACTATTCCGGCATACGTCTAACACATACGGTTCCGACAGTAATTCTCTAGTCAGTTCTAACACATCCCTTTTTGACGGTTCCGAACCAACAACTCTCTCGGTCAGTGTCTAGCAAAAATCTCTCTAAATTTTCTTTCTTTCCAGACGTCTCTACAGACAATGGTCGTTCGTAATTGCGTCAGCAGCGTTCAAATCTTGAAAATTATTTATTTAAAACTATAGACGAAAGTGGGAAGGTAACATATGAATGCTTTAATGGTTCCTTGGACTTTGAGTCCTGAGAAGAGGCGAGCGTTGCTGACAGTGTCATCTGTCCTCTCTTCGGCTGGCACATTTCCTGTCCTCGCATTTTCTTCTCTCATTACATAAAAGAAACTCATAAGGATTTTATTATAATTCAATTTCAATTGTACATCTTAAATAAAATCTTATCTTTGTTCTCCATAAATGTTCATTTAAATCGTAGTCCCACACATCTTAGCACTTTGCCTATAAGTCCAAATTGCCTAGCATAATGAACCATAAGTCAAAAAATAAATTTATGCAGCATTTCATCCGTTTTACAAATTAAAAACAGTTTGCACATTACAAATTAATCTGTTACAATGCAACGTATATTCATCAGGTAAGTACCTTATTTTCTTTTATTTATTCGGTGTTTTCCTTTTCCTGTATATTCTGTCTTTGGCTAAGTTTAAACTATAGCTTAGGTTTTTTTTTCTCGTTTTGGGCAGATGGACATCCAAGGGAACAATTTGATAATAACATTATCCCAAGCTAAGCTTTATAAAAGTAGACGAAATTAAGGAGTCGAATTACATTCAAAGACAGGGGCCCCCAAAATAAACTTAGATGTAGATATTACTTTTTATTCCGTTGAACTCTGCCAGTCCATTCCTCCACTCGGCACTGCTGCAGCGGAATGTCCCACGATGAAATGACAGTGGTCGGACACAACACCAAAGGTGGACTGACAGGGGAGGCTCGAAGTACTTCCACCGGAGACCCTTGCAGCCCGTAGAGACGACACATTGAAGGTTCATCATGGGCAACAACCGTGGGGTTCCTATCGACGATCGTACGTCGGGAGATGTTGACGATTTATCAGCTACCAAGACTAAGATCCATAGAACGAGATAATAAGAGGTAACTGGCGAACGTTTGAAACGAGAATTTGAAGTTCAATAGTTCGTAGGAAATACGTTTCTTCCTCTTTTCTCAAGTTTGGCACTACACAACTTATTGTAAAAGTTCTGAAAACGAAAGAAGGGCGTAATTTCAAAAGTTTCAGATATACCCCGATGGCGAACACGACAAAATCCGAATACCAGGGAGTAATGGATTAGGTCTCGCAATGAGCACATTTGTTCCATGCAAACTAACAGTCCGTTATTCTTGGCTCTAAGCCATAAAGAAATCACAACAAATAACTTTCAACTCATTTTCATTCCCGTATTTACCTGGGTTGAAAATGTGAGAAAACGACGATGGTATTAAGCTTGTTTCACATAGAAAAACCCTGGTGGAGCGCATGCAGATCCGCATGGGTTGCATACAGTGGCCCGTCTGCGAGCATTGCGCGTGGAAACGCGGAATCCGCTGAGCATTTTACAATTAAAACTTTCCCGCAACATCGCCGCATAAGCTGTCTCCTGATTGGTCCCTCTAAAATGGAATTGGTATATTCTTTCGTAAAATGGAGTCTAAACAAGAAATGCTAACGCCATGGTTATTAGATGAAGTTAACTGCTAACGATGCTAACCTTTCAAAGAAAAAAAGTCTATCAAATGAATTTTCAACAATCTTATATACTGTTAATTTTTCATTTGACCGAGTAGGCTTTAAATATAAAAGAACTCTACTGTCCAGTATTTGTGTAATAATAAATAAATATTTTAGTAAATAAATATTGAACCCCTTTTGAGTAAAAGTTGAGGGTAGCTTTCCCTATTTTTCTCGAAAGACATCGGTCAGCCCCATCGCGTTTCTGCTCTGAATTCATTATTGTAACGTGTCTAATTAATACATAAATTATTTATCATATTACAGGAATTATATTTTATAAAATTTATGCGGGAAAAAAATCACGGTGAATATTGGCTACGGGCGGGGTGTCGCTCATTAATGTCGGCCTAGCCGCGATACTTTCACGATGTGTTTTCTTGCATAACTTTCCGGAAATATAAATTGTATATGATAAATCATTTGCTTATTTATTCAATATGTTACATTTACTTATTGATTAAAAACAATAATAAATTCAGAGCATGGCATGACTGGGCTGAAACAAGTTTTATGTGAAAGCCTTAAAATGACTGGCGTCTAGCCAGCAATAGCGCTGGACGCTGACTGGCTACGTTCATCATCGCACTTCGCTCTAATCTCCTTTCACCACAGCACTTCGCCATGGATGCTGATGCGGGTGTGCTCGAGACTGGATTTCATCATGATAGCAAAGCACCTAAGAAAATATTTAGCCGTGCTGCAAGTGTGCGCAGACATATGAAGAATTCACATTGCCTGAAGTCACATGGAAACGAAAATCGACGTACACTTGCTTGCCCTGATTCCACTTGTGGGAAAAACTTTCGCTTTATAAGTGAAGTAAGATTTCACCTGGAAAAGGAGCATCAAGTTAACATTGAAAGAGAAGATCTGACTTTTAAGAATGATAAAGGTACGATGTCTCAGTATAACAATTATACAAGTCATAGAAATAGTCTTATCGGTTTAATTTCACTTTACTGTAATCAACAAAGAAGCTTGTTGCCCACTCTGCCGCGACGACTAATTGTTGCACGGTGTGACGTCAGATTTTTCAATATCTCAAAGCTGTTCTTACATTAAAGAAAAATATTAAAAAATTCAAACATTAAATAATGAAAACTAATTACTATATTAAATAAACATTTACTAGTCATTTTTAACTTAGCGATTTTCATCCAATCTGCTGAGAAATTTTAATAAACAGAAAATAAATAAAAGTTTTTTAATAAAAACTTAATTATTATCATGTTATTACCAATTATAATAAGTTTTTTGTGTGAAAAATGCTGCTTTATAATTGTATAACGCCCCAAGTAAGGTTAACTTGAGTTATGTTACGTTAGATTAGTTTGGGTCAGTTAGTCTTAAATTACTTAGGTTACGTTATGTTAAGTTAGTTTAAGTTACATAAGGTTAGTTTATGATGCTAGGTTAGTTAGAGGCCAGGAAGTGTTCGCCAATACCTTGGCAACGATTGCAATGAAGTATTTGAGTCAATAAAATATTAAACACCATACGCTTGTTTTGTTTATGATATTGCGTAGTTTTATATTGTTTTATTTTTTTTTTTTTTTACATAATTTTCAAAAATTCTTTGATAATAAAATTTCTTTAGCAATTGTTTTCTTTGAAAGTTTTCGTTATTCCTTTATTTTTTTCCAATTGTAAAAAGAACAGTTTTTCGAGAGAACTCAAAAACCTGACTTCATATAGTGAACATACAGGGGAACTAGCTTCTTAGATTATACTAAATCTATATCAATCTAATTATACAGATTTATTTTAATTGTAGAATTCACAGAATGGTTAGAAAAAGAACAGAAAGCATCGCAAGCATAGTTTGTTCTCAAGACCAAAAATTGCAGTCAAGATGGAACAATTAAATGCTATTATTACTGCAATGGTTCTGGAAATTATAATGGTGACTGTGCTGGCAAGTCAAGACAAAGGAAATTGAAGACCCAGGGCTCCTGTAAGATTGAATTTCATTGTACAGCAGGAATAGAAACAATGCAAAAAACAAACGATGAAATCCTGGTAAAATATTACAAAACACATTATGGTCATGACCAGCGTCTTGGACATATCCATTTAACAAAATCTGAGAGAACTGAAATAGCAGGTATGTGTGTGTGCAATACATAAGATATATTTGATTAAAAAAACTTCAGGTTGAATTTGATTAAAGATTTCAATTTTCAGGTCAGCTTTCCTTAGGAGTTTCCCATAGAAGGGTTTTAAGGGATATCAGGCAATCTGTAGACAATCATCTTGAGCGGCAACATTTGACTACCAAAAAGGATCTACATAATATTGCCCAGTCCTTTGGAATAGACTGTCAGAAGGTTCATGCAAGTGATGTAATTTCAGTTGAATCATGGGTGCAGGATGAAAAAAATAAGGACTCTGTACTTTTCTATAAACGTCAAGAAGAGGAACTATCAGGACTTAAAACAACTGATTTCATCCTTGCGATCATGTTCCCCTATCAGAAGATAATGTTTAATAGATATGGCGAGGATAGGCTCTGTGTAGATTCAACACATGGTGTAAATAGTTCTGGATTTGAACTAACTACACTACTTGTCATTGATAAGTATGAAGAGGGGGTCCCTGTGGCATTTTGCATCAGCTCCAGTGTTAACAGTTATGTCTTAAAATATTTTTTCTCTGCTATCAAAGATGCAATGTAAGGTGTTTATGAGTGACGATTCTCCCATGTTTTTAATGCCTGGGAAAGTATTATGGGCCCACCACATAACAAGTTATTGTGTTCATGGCATGTTGTGCGTGCTTGGCAAGGAAAAATTAATGTGATAAAAAATGAAGAGAAACGACAGAAAGTCTACAAATGTTTGAAAACTTGTCAATTACAACTTTGCAAAGAGAAGTTCCATGAAATGTTTGAAGAATTTATGACAGAATTGAGAGAGGACCAAACATATGTCAGCAATTGGCCAGCTAATGCAAATACATGATCCACCAAAGAACAGAATATTTGGTGAAAGCCAAAGTACCTCAAGCTGGAATAAACGCATCATTCCTCAAAGAAGGTTTGAAACAACCAAACAAACAAGATCAAAAAAGGTTCGTCTACCTGCCCCTACACCACAAGAAATTTGTGACGTGAATAATATTTTATCTCAAAATTCCATGTTAGTTAAAAATGGTCAGTTTGATCATGCATACACTGTTTTGTGAGTTAACTGAAAAATGACCTGAAATGTAACACTCCAGTGATATAACTAGCATTGAATCACCATTTAATTGATCATAATTGATATTAATAAATAATTACAATGTAATAATTATTGAAGAGTTAATCAAAATATTGAATGTTATAAATTATTTTGAATTAATCTGCATTGTATACTTAACATCACTAATCAGTACAATTGTAATTTATATTTCCTAATAAATTGTTTATATAATCTGTTTAAAATTGCAAAATAAATAATTGTGAATAATAGAACCAATTAAACATATTATAAAATGATTTCACTATAAAATAATGTGAGGGTAAGAATAATTTTCAATTTAATTTAATTCTCCCAATTAAAAATTTCAATAAATTTTAAAAAACCCCACGTTAAAGATGAAATTAAAAAATAATAAAATTTAAAAAATTTAATGCTGAAATGATTTCCATATTTACAATTGTAAATAGGAAAATTTCTTATAGAATTGTAAATATGGAAATCATTTCAGCATTAAATTTTTAAATTAAATATTTTATTATTTTTTAATTTTTGAATTTCATCTTTAACGTGGGTTTATTTTTTTAAAAATTTATTGAAATTTTTAATTGGGAGAATTAATATACAATATCGGAATAAAAGGAAAACGCAAATCCACAAAGATTTTTTACTGTATAAAAAAAACGGTGCCCACAGTTTCCGGCTATTTTGTTTTATTATTAATTAAAAGCTTTTATTAACTTTGCTGTGTTAGTTTGTTTAGGTCAAATCTTGTAATCAATATTAAACCAACTTTCCGACAAGCTAGGGAGCTGCAATTTGACACACTTATGCAGAATCGATGACAATTTATGATAAAGAAAAAAATTTTCAAATCGGTTCATTGGTTCGTGTTCTAATGGTACTAACTCATTACTACGAATTGATTGTTGTAACAATTGGACATTTCGTTATGGCGAGAGTAAATGTATCTATTGTTTATTGTTGCAAAATTAAGCTGTATTGCTGCCACTAAATAAAACAATAGAGACTTTTTGCAACCTCAAACGATATGCGAAATACGAAAGGCGAAATGCAAAAGGTGACATTTCGTCTTTCTCCTTTCGTATTTCGTTTTGAGAGTTTTTGCACCCGCGAAATAAGAGATGCGAAAAGAGAAACGCGAAAAAGAGAAATTCCAGAGTTTCGATACTGCCAACATCAGGTTTACTTCTACACTGCCCAGCTCACTCTGATATCTGATTCTCAGCATCATGGCAGCAAGGAGAAGTAAGTACTATTAAAGTTTAAAGCTGTAACTCGTGGTGGGATTTAACATTGTGTTAAACAACTGCGAAGCAGTTTCCCGTCGGACGCCATGTTGGTTAACGTGAGGAACTTGCTGTCAGAGCGTGGAGGTTGGGCGCAGCACGCATGCGCGACGACACATTTGTTTACCAAAGGTGGCAACGAAATTTTTTAGAATTTTCGTATTTCGTTTGACCAAAGCTGGCATGACCAAACGGTACATGGCAGTCACATGACCAAAAAGTCACCTATCGCATTTCACCTTTCGTATTTCGGATATCGTTTGAGGTTGCAAAAACTCTCTATTATAAAAGCTTGGTTTGATAAAACCTTTTTCCTCTTAACTTGTTTAGTATTTATTTATTTATTTATTATTTATTTATTTCCGGCTATTATAAAATGACGGTTTCATGTCACAGATAAATATATTAATCAAAAATTTAATTAATTTTTAAAAGTTAGTTAATTTTTTTTATTCCGATTACATTAAATTAGCTACATCTATGAATTTGTGAAAGGAACAATAACAAGGACGAGTTGATGAACCTATTTTCATGATAGCAGACGACTAAAAGTAGCCAATCAGCGTCGGGTGCTATTGCTGGCTAGACGCCAGTTTAAAATGTGACGGGGCTGATCGATGACAGGCAACTAGCTGCAGAAATTACTCCACTCTCTGAATGGTGGAAATGCTGCGTCGCTGCTCCATCCTTTGGTGGAAAATACATACAAGTCGACAGCGACATGTCTTCCCATGGCAGTGATCTGCAGAACGCATCACTGAAGCTGTAAACTCGATTGGCGAGATGTAGAGAGTTAAATAATACTGTATTAAATAAATAAATCAATTAATAAATGAAATTAAATACCGTATTAAACAGAACACAAAAGCCCAGGGCCTTCCTTTTTTCGAATGAAAAGTTATAAAAAAATTCTATGCTTTCCGAGAAATAATTTTCTGAATACATTTTATACAAGTTTTATAATGTTTATATTTATAAGTGTTAAGAAAATAAAAGATTTTTGTTATCATTTTCATTTTTTGGAATACGCATGGATTAAATAATATTAAAAGTATCTGGATTGAAAGATTTATCATAAGGTTGAGACATATGTTTATGATTCCCAAAAAGTAAATTTTTAAATAAATTTTTATGTATATGTTTTTAATTTTTTATATTTATAAGAGTGTTAAAAAATAAAATATCTTTATTTGAAATATACAAATATTAAATAAGAGATTAAATAAATTTAAAAGATTCAGCATAAGTTTGAAAGTTTGAAGATTTTCGTGTTGATCTTTAATTAGCATAGACCCTCAAAGTTTTTAATAAAACTTTAAGCAAAAACTTTGGAATGGAATAACCATGGATGTATAGAATCACATGGGTGTATAGAAATAACATATCCATGTGGATTAGAGGTCCCACCCACTTTTTGGAAAATTTCTAATCTCTAATTTTGAAAGGAAAAAAAAACTTTAAATTTTTTTTATCAGACTTATGCTGAATCTTTTAAATTTATTTAATCTGCTATTTAATCTGTGTATTTCAAATAAAAATATTTTTTTTTAACATTTATTATAAATATAAAAAATTATTAAAAAACATAAAAGTTTATTTTAAAATTTACTTTTTTGGGAAACAAACATATGTCTCAAGCTTATGTTTTAATCCAAGTATCTTTTAATCCAGATACTTTAAAATAAAAGTTTTAATGGTATTTAATCCATGACTATTCCAAAAAATGAAAATGCTAATAAAAAGCTTTTTTCTTAACACTTATAACTTTAAACATTATAAAAATTGGGTTAATGTTAACTATCTGCACAATCGCGCGATGACTGAATCCGCAAACTGTGTCGCGGATTCCTGTAACCGGCCGAGGGGAAACCAACTGCCCCCTGTAACCAAATAGGTTGGGGTATATATCAGTTATTTGCCCCCGGAGGGGGACGTCGTAGACAGAACGCCGAAGGCGTTCGAGTAACGGAAAACAGCGACCAGCGAGGCCCGCAGGGCCGAGAGTGGGACTTGCGTTTGCGATTGTGCAGATAGTTAACATTAACCAAAAATTGTATAAAAATGTATTTAGAAAATTACTTCTCGGAAAGAATAAAAGTTTATTTTTATAAAACTGCATTCGAAAAACAGAAAGGAAGCCCACGGCCTAGGAAATATATTACTAACTTGTAGGCCGTGGGCTTTTCTAATCAGTGTGGTTTTAATTATATTTATTAATTAATTTATTTACTTAATACGGTATTATTTGAGTGTCAACATCTCGCCGATCGAGTTTTCAGCTTCAGTGATGCGTTCCTGCAAGTCATCGCCATAGGAAGACGTATCGACTTCTGTTTTCCACTAAAGGAGGGAGCAGCGACGTAGTATTTCCACCAGTCAGAGAGCGGAATCATTTCTGCGGCTAGTCGCATGTGATCGATGTCACCAGAGAAAATCGAAACCACTAGGCTGGACTTCTACATGGTTTTGTTTTATTTTCGCTGAGCACTTGTGCTCCTTTCGTTTGGTATTCCAAATTGGTATACCAATTCGTTTCAAATTCTAAACATGTCCAGAAAAAGCGGAAGTGATTGTGTTTCTAATAAAATCCGGCAGGTGTCTCCATGTGTTGCGTTTTCTGTCAAGCAAGGATAGGTTCATGAAATCGTCAACGGAAATCGCTGTCTCATTTGAGTTTCTCTCCATAAGTACTTCCAGTTGGGGAGACAAAAAAAAAAATGCGACGATAGGAGGTAGCTTTTGCCTTCGAACTTCCAACTTATAACTGCATTAAACAAACGTAGGTAACCTTTCCAGCTAATCACTGTTCATCTCTCAAGTGAAGGATTTCATTTTCCGCACAATAAATAGAAAAGTAGCTTATGCCATCGGTTTGTTCAGACGTTCATCCGTCTCTCTGTGGAAAAAATTCCAACAATGCGTGCCGAGCGCTTCGTTTCGGCTCTGCGCGTGCTCTAAACGTTATTGAGATTGTGCGCGTGTAGGATGCACGTGATTGACGATTATACGAGGTGCATTCAAGTTCTAAGGCCTCCGATTTTTTTTCTAATTAACTACTCACCCGAAATCGATGAAACTGGCGTTACTTCTCGACGTAATCGCCCTGCAGACGTACACATTTTTCACAACGCTGACGCCATGATTCCATGGCAGCGGCGAAGGCTTCTTTAGGAGTCTGTTTTGACCACTGGAAAATCGCTGAGGCAATAGCAGCACGGCTGGTGAATGTGCGGCCACGGAGAGTGTCTTTCATTGTTGGAAAAAGCCAAAAGTCACTAGGAGCCAGATCAGGTGAGTAGGGAGCATGAGGAATCACTTGAAAGTTGTTATCACGAAGAAACTGTTACGTAACATTAGCTCGATGTGCGGGTGCGTTGTCTTGGTGAAACAGCACACGCGCAGCCCTTCCCGGATGTTTTTGTTGCAGTGCAGGAAGGAATTTGTTCTTCAAAACATTTTCGTAGGATGCACCTGTTACCGTGGTGCCCTTTGGAATTTTGGTGGCGGTGAATCTGGGTGCTTCCATTGAGCTGACTGGCGCTTTGTTTCTGGATTGAAAAATGGTATCCACGTCTCATCCATTGTCACAACCGACGAAAAGAAAGTCCCATTCATGCTGTCGTTGCTCATCAACATTGCTTGGCAACATGCCACACGGGCAGCCTTGTGGTCGTCCGTCAGCATTCGTGGCACCCACCTGGATGACACTTTTCGCATTTTCAGGTCGTCATGCAGGATTGTGTGCACAGAACCCACCCAAATGCCAACTCTGGAGGCGATCTGTTCAACAGTCATTCGGCGATCCCCCAAAACAATTCTCTCCACTTTCTCGATCATGTCGTCAGACCGGCTTGTGCGAGCCCGAGGTTGTTTCGGTTTGTTGTCACACGATGTTCTGCCTTCATTAAACTGTCGCACCCAAGAACGCACTTTCGACACATCCATAACTCCATCACCACATGTCTCCTTCAACTGTCGATGAATTTCAATTGGTTTCACACCACGCAAATTCAGAAAACGAATGATTGCACGCTGTTCAAGTAAGGAAAACGTCGCCATTTTAAGTATCTAAAACAGTTCTCATTCTCGCCGCTGGCGGTAAAATTCCATCTGCCATACGGTGCTGCCATCTCTGGGATGTATTGACAATGAACGCGGCCTCATTTTAAAACAATGCGCATGTTTCTATCTCTTTCCAATCCGGAGAAAAAAAATCGGAGGCCTTAGAACTTGAATGCACCTCGTAGAAAGGGGATATCGGTGCCTAAACCAAAAGAATTTCTTTATTCGCAGGGAGTTTATTATTTAATATGATAACTTGAAAACTAATTAACTTTTTCACACGTCCATGAATATGGGACGGAGCACCAACAAGTTCGAAGGTGAGATAGCTGGAATAGGTACGGTAGCACGTGCTCTAATGGACTATTATGACACCCCCTTAAAAATTTCCAATGACAAAATATGGCATATAATATATATCTAACAACTCATAACGACATATCATGAACGATTATAAAGAATACTTAATGATGGCCGAAATTTGTTTACAACTACATGTTCTAATGAAACCTTATCACACCTTTAGAACTTTCAAAGCTAAGATATAGTATGTAATATATCACATATCCCATAACGATGCATCATGAATAAAAATATCAAGTAATTAATGACTGTTAGAATTGGTTTACTAGTACGTGTTCTAATGGTACCATATAGTACGATTGGAACTTTCCATTCTGAGATATGGCATATTATATATCAAACAGCTCGTAACGAAGTGGCCATGCATGAATATAATGAGTAATAATTGATAGTGGGAATTAGTTTAGTAGTATGTGTCCTAATGGTACCATATGGTACCATTCAAAGCTAAGATATATCGTGTAAGATATCAAACAACTCGTAACGAAGTACCATGAATGAATATAACGAGTAGTTAATGATAGTGGTAATAAGTTTAGTAGTATGTATTCTAATGGAACATACGTATTCTAGTACATATGGTACCATTGGAACTTTCCATTCTGAGATATGGCATATAATATATCAAACAGCTCGTAACGACGTGCCACGAATGAATATAATGAGTAACTAATGATAGTGGAAATTAGTTTAGTAGCACGTGTCCTAATCGTACTATATGGTACCATTAAAACTTTCAATGCTAAGATATGGCATGTAATATACCAAACAACTCGTAATGAAGTACCATGAATGAATATAAGGAGTAATTAATGATGGCGGTTATTAGTTTAGTAGTACATATTCTAATATTATCATATTGTACCATTAGGGCTTTCCATTCTGAGACGAATCAGTTCGTAACAACGTGCCATGAATGAATATAATGAGTAATTGATAGTGGGAATTAGTTTAGTAGAATGTGTTCTAATCGTAACACATGATAATGTTAGGAACTGTCAATGCTAAGATATGGCTGTAATATATCAATCAACTTGTAACAAGGTGTCATAAATGAATATGGTGAATAATTAATGGTAGTAGACTTTTGTTTAGTAGCACGTGTCCTAATCGTACAACATGATACCGTTGGAACTTTTAATGCTAAGATACTCGTATGGCATGAAATATAAGGACTAACTTCTTACCAGTTGTTAGACCTATTGTTATCCATGGCTTAATGGTATCAACTGTATATTGCTTTCAGGCCATTATCCATAATTAATTACAGTAAGACATATACCTAATTGCTAGTAGCTAATCGCTTGCTTTCATAGAAGATGGTAACGTAGAAAAGCTTTAATAATAGAATATGAAGAAAAAATAGACGTTTACACAGAACGCTTCAGCAATTGAGGCTCACTTAGTTCATCATTATATTGGAACTAGCAGAGGTACCCGGCGTTGCCCGGGATAATTACACATGTAGGTAAACAGAACAATCTCAAAAAATTAAATTACAACTTCCAATTGGTTAAATAATAACTCAATCAATACAACACAGGGAATATCCATGCTACGAACAACAGGAATTCTAGATGATATATCGGGACTTTATCTAAACTCTTCTTGACTTGCCTCACCAATGCGGAGCATCACCAGATACTTTAGACTCAAGTTTTTCTTGCCCTTGACGTAGAAGCTCTTATACCCTCTTGCTTTATTCGAAACTCCCGTTGCTCAGATGTTTCAAATGCCCGTATAGCTTTTTCTGTTTTAGTTGCAGTTTCTCTGACCAATGCTCGTTCTTTCGCTTTCCTTTCCAGGCACATAAATTTTTGCCAGTCAACTGGACGTAAGATAGGGAACTAAAGGGAGACACGCGTGACTCCTTTGCCTCATCAATAGACACTGCTTTATTAATGTGCTGTCACTGCATCATGGTTCTATGCTCATTATAATTAATTCTTGGAATCCGACAATCAATCATCGCATCATCAGCATCTCAGTTTCCAAAATATACACATTCCCTCAGAATATAGTCAAAATGTATTTTTAGGAAATGTTTGGATCTGAAGGAGTGATTACCTATTGCTCAATGCAGCACGGAGCAAAAGGACTGCTTCATTTGTCGTTTTCCACTCTTTCTCAATAGTCTGCTAACTCTCCGTAATCTCCAGTTACTGATCATTTTTAAAGATTTTCAAGATATTGTTAAATACTAAGTACTCTCCTTTCTAAGAAAAGCCTGAATAACAGGAATTCTATGCACTGTTACAAATTCAACCTTATCTACATTGAACAAACTTTACCTTTCATTGTTGGTCATGAGATATATATACAGAGTGAACAAATTATTATGACCATCCTGTTAGTATCTCGTTGAGCCGCCTTTTGCCTTTAACACTGCGTTGATTCTTCGTGGCATTGATTCTACGAGATGTTGGAAGGTGGTGGGAGGATTCTCACACCATGCCTGATGTATAGCACTGTCTATATTGTTAGCCATGAGATATACACTACTGTTTATAAAAATCGCAACACCCTGATGGAATGGTCTAATCCATATGCAATTTGCAATATTTGCTTACAATGGGTCAGAGTATAAATGATTAGATTTTCAGAGTAATTGCTTGAAAGAACACCATGCCTCGACGATGACGAAGGGTACCATATCAACAGCTGACAGACTTTGAAAGAGGACGCATAATTGGTCTGCGTGAAGCGGGATGGTCGTATCGTGACATTGCTGCTCGTGTAGGACGTAATGCAACGACAATTATGCGTGCATGAAGGCAGTGGAGCGAAGAGAACAGGGCACACCGAAGACCAGGCTCAGGAAGACCCAGCACGACGACACCGCGAGATGACAGACACCTCTATCGCATGTGTGTAGCAGATCGTACAGCCACTTCCACAGTGTTAGCACAACAGTGGGGTGCTACAGTAGGCAGGACAATGTCTGCTAGCACTGTACGACGCCGTTTGATTTCCAGAGGATTGATGGCACGAGTACCATTGTTGCGGATTCCTTTGACTCAAAACCACCGGCGCCTCAGGTTGCAATGGGCCCATCAACACCAACAGTAGCAAGCTGAATGGCAACAATTTGTGTTTTCGGATGAGTCAAGGTTTAACTTGCAGCACCATGACGGCAGGATACGAGTCAGAAGACATCGAGTCAGAAGACATCGTGGCCAGAATGCATCCTACAGCGTCATTCAGGACAAACGCCGGGGGTGATGGTGTGGGATGCAATCAGTTACCATGGCCGTTCCCGTCTGATCAGAATCCATGGCAATCTGAACAGTGACCGGCACATCAGGGAAGTTGTGCAACCCGAGGTCATCCCCTTCCTGCAGAACCTTCCAGGCGCTGTGTTCCAACAGGACAATGCCCGGCCGCATGTGGCCAGAAATGTCCTCGCCTTTTTCCAAGCACATCAGACGCCCTTGTTCCCCTGGTCTGCTCGTTCACCAGACATGTTCTCAATCGAACATGTGTGGGACAGGGTTGCTCATCGATTGGCTCGTCAGACTCCTGCAGCAGCAACTGTGGATGAACTGTATACCCGTGTAGACAGAGCATGACAGGACATTCCCCAGGCCCTTATTCAGAGCTTGTTTGACTCAATGCTACGACGTTTAGAGGCTGTAATTGCATCCCACGGTGGTTTCACCCGATACTAATGTGACAATAAAACGCATTGTATTGACCTGAAAATCTAATGGTTTCTTTTCTGACCCATGATATGCAAATGCTCCAAATTTAATGCAGATTGGGCTATTCCATCAGGGTGTTGCGATTTTTATAAACAGTAGTGTATATTGTTGGTTCCTACAGATTTTTTGTGAAGAGCATGTTGAAACCTATTATTGCACAAACTTTTGCCTTGCACTGTCCGTGCAGAGTGTTTGTGAATTGCGTGTTGATACCGTTGTTGATAAGTATTGTTGCACAAACTTTGTCTTGCATTGTTGGTCATGAGATATTTCTCATTAATATGCCTTGACATAACCATGAATACTGATTTTTTTATCAATAATTATTATTTTTTCGAAATCTCAGGTAGACAGTGACCTTCCTCATGGTCTGAAGGTCAAGTATGCAAAATTTCATTAAGAACGGAATAAAACTGTAGATTTGCATAAGAAAGAAAAAAAAAACCACTAACAAACCCAAAAACAAACCCACAAACAAACATCCTTCTTTATATATAGAGAGAGATTGACTAGCAGAGTTACCCAGCGCTGCCCGGGATAATTACACCTGTAGGTAAACAGAAGAATCTCAAAAAATTAAATTATAACTCCAATTGGTTAAATAACAGAGCAAAGAGACTATCTATTCTACGAAAAATACGAAAAACAGGAATTCTAGGTGATATACCGGGACTTTATCTAAACTCTTCTTGACTTGCCTCACCACTGCAGAGCATCACCAGGTACTTTAGACTCAAGTTTTTCTTGCACTTGACGTAGAAGCTCTGATCCCATCTTGTTCTATACGAAACTCCCGTTGTTCAGATATTTCAAATGTCCATATAGCTTTTTCTGTTTTAATTGCAGAGTTTCTCTGACCAATACTAGTTCTTTCTCATTCCTTTCCAGTCACATAAATGTTTGCCAGTCGTCTAGACGTTTGATAGGGAGCTCAAGAGAGACACGCGTGATTCTTTTGCCTCATCAATAGATGCTGCCGTATTATTGTTCTGTCACTGCATCATCATTTTATGCTGATTATTAATAATTCTTGGAAACAAACGTTCGATTATCGCATTATCAGCTTCTGAGTTTCCAAAATATACACATTCCCACTGAATATAGTGAAAATGTATTTTTATGAAATGTTTGGATATGATGTGCCACCAAATAAGCTAGGTGATAACCCCGGCATGGCTCGGACTTTTTTTTTTGGAATAAATTTTGAAATATCTTAAAAATAAACACATGAAAATTAATACAGTAAAAATCCTTAATGAAAATTGAAAAAAAAATTTTTTAAGGGCTCACAATGGATGGACCTCTCCAAGGATGCCACTGCTAGTCTAAATAATTTCTTTCTCACGTTATCTGAATTTAGATGTACACTTGATGTTGTTGCAATTCCCTTTCTTCTCGCGATGTCTTGAATCAAAACTTGGCCATTCATCTCTTTGTGTAGTCTAGCGGTCGCCGATTCTTCTGTTTACCTGCTTACCATTTGCTCAATATAACAAGGAGCTAAAGGATTGCTTCCTCTGTCATCTTACCACTCTTCCTCAATAGCTGCTAACTCACCATTATCTCCAGTTACTAATCATTTTTAAAGATTTTCAAGAAATCGTTAATTACTAAGAACTCTCTTTTCTAAGAAAAGCCTGAATAACAGGAATTCTATGCATTGTTACAAACTGAAGTTTATCTGTATTGCACAAACTCTGCCTTTCATTGCTGGTCATGAGATATATACACTGAGTAAGCATATTATTATGACCACCCTGTCAGTATCTCGTTGGGCCACCTTTTGCCTTTAATACTGCGTTGATTCTTCATGGCATTGATTCCACGAGATGTTGGAAGGTGGTGGGAGGAATCTGACACCATGCCTGATGAATAGCACTGTCTAGTTGTGCTAGATTGGACGGTGGTGGGTCCATCCGTCGGATGGTTCGTTCGACTTCGTCCCACAAATGTTCAATTGGAGTGAGATCTGGGAATTGTGGGGGCCACCGAAGTAAGGTAATGTCCCCCTCATGTTCCTGGAACTACTCCTCTGTGGTATGGCGCATTTTCTTGCTGGAAGTAGCCATCTCAATTGGGGTATGCCATTCAACATGATAGGGTGGACTTGATCGGCGACGATACGGAGGTCCGAGTATTGTGTGCCATCCAGACGTTGTTCAACACGTATTAACGGACCCAACGCATGCCAGAAAAACATTCCCCAGACCATAACACTGCCCACACCGGCCTGTAGGTTTGTACTCATGCATGCGGGGTTCATGCTTTCGTGCTGTTTCCGTCAGATTCTCACACGACCGTCTGCATGATGTAACTGGAATCGAGACTCGTCAGAGCACATGATTTATTTCCACTGCTCGAATTGGAAATTCGTGAATTAGTAATTCGTCAGTCCTTGTGCTCCTGAGCGAATTGGAGTCGTGTCTGCTTGTTGGCTGCAGACAGCAAAGGGGTGCGGACAGGTCTTCGGCTTCCGTATCCCATGCGATGGAGTGTGCGTCGGACAGTGCATTCAGAGACCGTTTTGGAAAACCCCTGATTAAGGTCAGCAGTGATTTGATGCACAGTTGCCTTTCTGTTATCCTTTACCGTTCTGTCCGATCATCAACCATCCGTGGGCGGCCACAACGCGAACGTTCAGACCTCGTCTTCCGGCTAACCATCCAGTCTTTAAATACTTTAACGACAGCTGCTCTTGAGCGCCCCACGAATGGTGCTGTTTCGATGATACTCGCTCCATAGCTCCGAGCACCTACAATAATCCCGCATTCGAAGGCTGTTTAATCGCGTCGTTTACCTATAGTTGAAGAATGGAACACGTCTACTGTTGTCGACAACACTCAGCTTCCCTTTTTATATTGGGCTGGCCCGCTAGTAATATTGTGGCGACGTCCATGTGTGCATTTGCATAAACATGTCAGGTGGTCATAATAATATGCTCACTCAGTGTATTGTTGATCCCTGCCTAGTGCTGGTGCATTGCGTGTTCACACCATTGTTGATACCTATTGTTGCACAAACTTTTTCTTGCATTGTTGGTCATGAGATATATATCGTTGGCCCGTGCAGAGTGTTTGTTTGGTTTTGTTTGGTTTGTTTGGTATTAACGTCCTTTTTCAACTGCTATGGTCATTTCAGGACGGCGTTATAAAGGCCGACAATTTTACCTCGCAAGGGTTCTTTAACGTACAGCCGGCAAACGACTACACGGGACCAATGGCTTTACTTCCCTTCCGAAGGAAGTGCGTGATCTCAGGACTTTCCCCCTGAAAAGCAGAGTGTTTGTGAATTGCGTGTTGATATCATTGTTGATACCTATTGTTGCACAAATTTTGCCTTGCATTGTTGGTCATGAGATATTTCTCATTAATATGCCCTGCCATAACCATGAATATCGATTTCTTATCGATGATTATTATTTTTCCGAAATCTGAAGTAGAGAGTGACCTTCCTCATGCTTTGAAGGTCAAGTATGCAAAATTTCATCAATTTCGGAATGAAACTGTAGATTAGTATAAAAAACAAACCACAAACAAACAAATCCACAAACAAACAAATAAACCCACAAACATCCTTCTTTATATATATAGAAGATGTCTACAAATTCTAGCGCTTTTATTTGTTCAAACATATAAAGTATAACTAGAGTCTCCATTTGACTCTGCTGTCAGTTGTTTAAGTTTATTCGTTTAAATTCTTTTTTTACGTTAATTTACTTAAATAGTAATTTACCAAATTTTCTCGGTTTTCAAATTTATATATTTTCTCTAAAGTGTTCTATAATGTAGATTAATTCTATGTATCCATGTATGATTCCTCGATTATATAAAACGAAAATGTGCTCCTTTTATCCGCTTTGGCAGTAAAATTATTCTTGTTAAAGTTTGTTTTCTCCAACGATAAATATGGGACAGAGCACGAACAAGTTCACAGATGATACCCCTGAAATACATGTAGGTACAATAGCACGTGCTCTAATGTAGGTACGATTTTGATACCCTTTTAAAATTTTCAATGCTCACTTATGAACTTATGCCAAGTAATTTATTAAACAACTCATAACGGCGTGTCATGAAAAAATATAACGAGCAATTAATGAGAGCCAAAATTAGTTTAGTTTTATGGTTCTAAAGGTACCATTTTGGTTTCTTTGGGACTTTCATAGATGTCGTACAAATGAAAACGAAAATTTGTATGGGGAAAAAGAAAGACATGTAGGATCGTAATTTTTTGTTTTCAACATTTGCGAAACCCCACATTCCTATTGAACTATAGGTTGCATGTGTTGCATCATGTGAGAAAGAACGATAGCTCGCGCTTCGAAGCTGTGTGTGTGATCGCTTCATCCAAACAACAAAATGAAATTTCAACCATTCAAGCAATTGCGAACAGCATAGGGAAGGGATGTATTTTTACGGATGTCTGTGTAACCACTACTGCAGAGAGATATAGGATTTAAAAATTGACATAAGAAGCTTGTTTATTCAGAGGTCAATGAACATGTCACTAATCGGTACAGAGACGTCCAAAAGTCAGAGAATCCTTGGCCTTGGAAAATTTAATTGATGTTTACCGTGATTTTTGATCGCAGTGGCCCTATTTTTCTTGACTTTCTTGAAAAAGGCACCACAGTTAACGCAGCATGATATGGGGAAACACTGAAGTCACTGCGCGCGGCCATCAAATGCAAGCGTCCTGGACTTTTTACAGAAGGAGTGCTCCTTCTCCACGACGACGGGCGTCCTGACACTTCAAAAGCAACGGTAGACCTCATCAAAAAGTTCAACTTGGAAGTAACGCTGCATCCACCTTATAGCCCTGACTTATCCCCATGTGACTTTCACGTGTTTGGGGATCTCAAGAAACATCTGAAAGGCCGCAGGTTTCAGTCGGACGATAAAGTGAAGGAAGAGGTTTTGGAAGGGTTCCACACGCAACCAAAAGACTTCTTTCATAAAGGAAATACCCGCCTTGTTACATAGTGGGATAAAGGCCTTAACACATTTGGAGAGTATTTTTAAATTCCTTGTATATGCTTTGGATAAAATAAATAATTTTCGTTTTCATTTGTGCAACCCTTATATATCAAACAGAACTCGTATCGGCGTTTCACGAATATATGTACTGAGCAATAAATGGAAGTCGAAATTATTTAGTAGTACATGTTCTAATGGGAACTTTCACTGCTAACATGTGGCATGTAATATTTCAAACAACTCCAAACGACGTGTCATGAATGAATATAACGAAGAGTTAACCATATCTGGAATTGGTTTAGTAATGTTATTCTAATATTACTGTATGGTACCTTTGGAAATTTTCAGTGCTAATATATGGTACGTAACATATCTAACAACTTGTAATAAAGTATAACGAATGAATATAATGAATTATTAATGATACCAGGAACAAGTTTAGTAGTACGTAATCTATAGGTAGCATATGGTACCATTGGAAACTTTCAGTGCTAAGATAAGGCATGCAATCTATCAAACAAAGTTGTAACGACGTGTCATGAATGAATATAACGAGTAATTAATGATACTCGTAATTCGCTTAGTAGGACATGTTCTACTGGTACTATATCGCACCATTGGAAACTTTCAATTTCAAGATATAGAATGTAATAACAAACAACTCGTAGAGATGTGTCTTAAATGAATCTAACGAGTAATTAATGGTGATCAAAATTGTTTTAATAGTATGTGCTTTAATGGTACCATTACAGTACCATTGGGTACTTTCAATGCTGACGCCCGTATTCAGAATGAGCGCTCATGGTCTTGCTCTTACTCAAACCATTATGAAGAACGAATTCAATTATATGAAATTTGTATTCAACAATATTCTTGAGTGCCTAAACCAATGCGCAAGAACACTCAATCTAAATACAGGGGTAAGATATGGCATGTAATAAAACTGTAATATTCATGTTTATTATGATTATGCATATGCATACTTACATTTCAAGAACATGGTCAAAATGGTCAAGCACCTAATGATATGCTTAAAGGAAAGTTACTAAGTCAAATAAGACTTCATATACCATTGAAAAACGTTGAAGTTATAATATCAAAATATTGAATAAGAAAAAGTTAAAGTTAGCTTTTATCAAAAATTCTTAAAGAAATGATATGTTTATAAAAACATTTTTATTAAGAAAGATTACTTAAGATGCTCCGCTAGCACCAAGAAAAATTAAATTACTAGAGTGCCATATAGTGGATTTATGATTCAAACATCATTTGAATCTGACATTGCATTGTGTTTTTTTTTTTATATTTACCAGAACCTTTAGTTACTTATAAATTGGCTGAATGAAGTTTAATAAATGTGTATAAAATTTAATTAGAAGCAGACACAAAAGATAGAAAATATTTATATTTTAATAAGCAAGAAAGTTTATAGAATTAAATGCCAAATATCCTTTTCCCTTGAAAGAATTGAATCAAGTTTCCCAAAAGATATAAAGAGTATTACATTTATATTGCAGATAAGATACAATAAGAATTAATATTACCCCATGCTTGAATCAAGCCAAGATATTTCAATGCTTTAAAGGCAGAAACTATAGAATACACAAACATGTGCATAGGAAAACAGTTATAATCCAATTGTGTGGCCAACACAAAAATCAGACATTGAAAAATTCAATGCAAAAATAGGCAAAGTGAAATAACATAAAGTTATTCAGAGTTGAAACAATGGGTAACCAATGAGATTAAAATAACTCATGGATTGATTCAACCAATTACAAAAACTAAGAGAAGTAACATTCTCTTATAAAATTGAAAATTTCACATCATAAAGACATGAAAAAAATATAATAGCATTTTAGCTAAATAAAAAAAAAATTATTAAATGTGACTACTCAGCAATTAACCACAATCAGGATGTGAATAAAATTAATGGGACACAAGTTAACAAATTTAGCCCCCCTTAAAAATTGACAAAAGATATTTTCAAATTACATATAGGCCTAGTCTGAAGAAAGAAGAGAATAAAACAAAAATAAAAATTTAATGAATTTAGAAAGGTTAAATTGTCCTAATAGAAAAATTAACTAAGTCCACTCAGCATGACGCACCACAACAGTGTGGTGGTTACATGTTTAAAACAGGATGTAAATGGAATCCGGAGAAGAGGTTGTCTGGAAGTCCAGAACAATCTGTATCAAAGTTTATGATGAAGAATGTCCATCTCAACAGATTTAACAGGTGAGGGTGAAAAAATTGAAAAGTTTCTTACATTTCCTGATATTGATGAAAGAAAAAGGAGACTATGTAATCTATTACATTTTTGGAGATAGAACTATTGAAGACACACTGAAGAAGTGGTGAAAACAAGATGGTATTTCATGCTGACACTGTTGGAACTGGAGCCTGGTGGAATGGCCCCAGAAGAGCGCCCATGAAACAAAACTTAAATCAGGCGGGACGCTCAGGCGCACATGTGCTTAGTAAGACGAGCAGCCCCTAAGGGCTGTGCCAACTAATTAAACGCCTCAAGGAGAGGCCCGTTCGCCCACCAGCAGGTCATCCGATGGCAAGGGGAAACGTGAACAAAAACGAGGACGAATCGTGGTCCCCCCTGATGACCTTACAGAGACGTTGGGATGAAGCAAATCATCTCTGAAACAAAGCTGGGCCCAGCCGTAGCCATTCAAGATGGAGGAAGGATCTGAGATGGAAGGCACCCCTCCTCCACACCACAGCGACCGGCGAATGGGAGCCACGAAAACTGCCCACACAGGCAAGCCACAGTTCGTTGTTCAAGAAGGCGATGGAAGTGGCCAGGTCCAGCTAGTACGAAACACCAGTGGAGCAGCCCATCAAGAATCGGACTGACTGATAGGAAAAACCAGTCAGCTCGAAGTGGGTAGATAGACGATCCCAGATGGACTGCGCGAACGGGCACTCAAAGAAAACATGGTCGATGGTCTCTGTCAACCCGCAAAGTTGGCAACCAGCAGAACCGACTACTCCCCACTGATGGAGACGATGGAGAGTATAAAATCCATGATGCAGCAGGCGCCACTGGGTGTTAAAGACGGTCCTCTCAAAGGCAAGAGATTTAATTGCCTTCAAGATAGCTGACCATGGATACTCAGGGTGCCATCTCACGATGTCAGAAGACGCACCCTGGACGGACTGCTGGAGGAACCAAGAAAGGCGAAGGCTTCCTCAGTCTTGCGGGTCGAGCTGCTGAAGCGCCGAGACAAAGGTCGCAAGATCTCGCTGGACGTGACGAAAGAAGTCCGGAGAACGAGAAATAATGGTCACTGGCAGCGAGGAAGGAAACGGCAACCTGTTCACCTTCAGAAAGAAACGCAAATGCAGGAACAGAAAGTTGGCCCACAACGGTGGGGGGAGGAGAAAGGCACGGATAAAAGCGGCCATTCTGGCAGCGACCAGATACCGCCGAAGGTCTGGTAATCCTAAGCCCCCACCATCGAAGGGGATAAACAGAAGCTCCGCACGGATGGGATGGCGCGCCGCTAAATAACCCCACTCACAGTCCACCACTGCACCGCACAACCTCCTCAAAAGCTGACGGGAAGGCAAGGCGAACAGGCATTTAGATGTTAGCACAGGAAGTACGTAAGTAAGAACGAACCTCGCCTTGACAAACATTGAAGTGGTAAAACGAAACTGCCTGTCAAGGCGGGAAATGCACTTAGTAATTACCTGCTGCCAGTGACGAGAGTCCATATCAGGTCGAAAGGAGAAGACATATCCCAGCACTGTAATATGCTCACACCACGTTATTGGGAAGGATTGAAGATAGTCCACCGTCCACTTCCCAATAGCGATGCCTTTAGACTTGACGAGATTGATGGAACTTCCCGTCGAAGTGCTAAAGAGATCAAAAGATTCCTTATAGATGCCCAGGGTATAAGCATCAGATGCAAAAAGCACCACATCGTCAGCATAGGCCAGCGTACGGATGTTAATTGAAGCGGCTGGCAAATCGTAACCCCGGACATCTGGGTGGCGATTAAGGAACTGCAGTAATGGCTCCAAATAGAAGATGTATAGGAGGGGGGAGATGGGACACCCCTGCCTGACGCCCTTAGAAAGTTCAAAGAAGGACGAAGTGGAGCCATTAATCGCCACACATGATGAAGCTGAAGCATACAGTGCTGAGATAATTGTAGCAAATTTCCGAAGACGAAGATGGTGAAGCACTTGGAAAAGAAATACGTGATTCACCTTGTCGAAGGCCTTCTCCTGGTCAAGGCTTAACACGGCCAGAGTTTGACGGCGAACACACGCTTCCTCCATAACACACTTGATGGTAATCAGGTTGTCGGTCATCCTGCGAGATGGAATGGAGCAAGACTGACCCGGATCGAAGAACTCGTCGGCAAAACATTTAAGGCGTTGTTGAAGCACTCCAGTGAAGACCTTATAGTCTGTGTTGAGAAGAGTAATAGGCCTCCACTGGGTGACAAGTTCAGGATCCGGCACTTTGGGGAGCAAGATAATCCTCCCCACAGTGAAGTCCGACGTAATGGTGGAAGGATCCTTGAGAATTGAATTAAGCACTTGCACCAGGAAAGGCCCAAGAAGTTTCCAGGTCGCACTATAAAAGGAATACGGAATGCCGTCTAATCCAGGGCTGGACTGATGACGGCCATCCGCCGACAGAAACTTCTTAACTTCATCTTCGGAAAAGGGACGGGTAATAGACAGGTTAGCGTCTGCAGTGAAAGGTCTTACTGCCTCGATCCAATGCCTCGTGGCGTCGGATGGAAGGACTGGGTGGCTGAAAAATGATGAAAAATGGGAGTGGAAGGCGGACAAGATGCAAGAGTCAGATTCCACTGTCCCATCTTCCACCACCAATTACCACTTCAGCAGAGTGGCAGTCCTCCAACAATGGGGAAACATCAGGCGA